>CM029275.1:3841222-4376222 GCA_016920895.1 Vaccinium myrtillus
TTTTGCAAAACTATGACAAAACTAGGTTTTTAAAGTCCTTTTCCTCTTACCAATTCCGATTGAAGTCTCTTTTGCATAACCTTTCTTTTCATTCATTTAAAAATCAATGGTTCACTCGATCAACATCAAAATGGGGCCATTTGAAAGAGTGATTTGTTTTTTTATGTGTTTTTATAAGTTGAGGGGAACCTAAGTCCCTTTACTATTATATATATATGTGTGTGTGTGTGTGTGTGTGCTTTCTAACTGACCTCCATGATCCAAACATTTTTGATTTACGATCCGAAAAAAAATATGAACATGGTGTGGTTCAAAAAAATGAACAAAAAAATTAACAAAATTATCCAACTAGAAAAATTATATTTACCTTTTGGAAATGATTAAGAAAGAAAAGCCTTTCCCGGTTTTTTTTTGAATATTTCCCTTTGGACCATTGAAACACTTTCTTACACATTGATGCCCGGTGATTTTCCAAAATACTAATTTGTCAACATCAACAAAAATCATTTTTTCTTATTTTCGAGAGCCCATCCACTAGAAGTTTTAATTGTCAAATAAGCAAAGAAAAAAATATTATTTTTTATCTCTTTATGGTATTTCTTGAATAGTTTATTATTGTCAAGTATGAGACTTTTACTTGTATTTATTTGTCATTTTGGAGTTTTTATTAGTGCATATTGTTGGACTTCTAACAAAACAATCATTTATTTGTTTCTTGGTAGGGACCGTTTTTTGTTTTTTTTTTTAATACTATCAGGACGGTTTTAATATGTTAGAAATTGACTAAAAAACTAGAAAGAAAATAATTACCCCTACCCCGGTCAAGTTTCATTAGCAAGTTCGTTAGTAATTGCGCCCGGCAACCGGTGATCTAGTCCGGTCTACTATATATATATGATCTGATCCACGTCACAATATCCAACGATATTCAACAGAAAAAGGTGAATACATTTTCGTGCATGAATTTAAACACGTGTGTATTCAGAACTATTCGTTGCACGCGGTTCCCTTATTAGTTTTGCGAGATTCGTTTGTTTCAGACCAATTCAATATTCATATTTGTATACGCTGTCTCTGCACGTAAATATGTGTACATTGAATTTAGCCATAATATCTTTTGAAGTTTACCCTTCTTATGTCAAAAGATTGAAACGACATGATTTCTACGGATTTTGTGGAACAAGTCTTGGCTCTGGCTTTGAGATTGATCCATAATTTGGGAGGATAGAATGGGAATCCATTGGACCACATTTGGAGAAATAAAGGAGAAAATCATGAAATTTATAAGAAACCAAACCAAAGAATCGGAAGATTGAATTTCCGTTGAGTTTCATTTCGGTCGGCAAGAAAGAACAAGTCATTGACATAATTAATTTTGGCTCGATTTTCCCCCATTACATTTTGGCTTTAAAAATCCAACGCAAAAAGAAAATCTCAGGGCCATTCTTTTTGATTAGGGAAAAACACACCAATGTAGAATTTTAGATTGCTAACTTTAAATTAGTCTTAATGAATAACCAAAAGTTATATGGGTTAAAAGTTTGGAGGATTCATTTTGGAAAAAAATAATGTGGATGCTCTTATGTAATTGAAACGACATTTACTACGTTTTTGTGGAACAAGTCTTATGAGATTGAGTGAGGTACATGTAATTTGACCCACATTTAGAAATATTACATGAAAGAATAAAAATAAAACCAAACCAATATCGAATTATATTACTCGAACACAAATTTGTAAAAATTGGAACACAGTCTTGAAAATTAAATGAAAAGTCATTGACATAATTAAATCGTAATATTTTGCACCCATTACTTTCTTTAGAAATCTGGCTGCAAGTTGAGAAATTCAGGTCTCTTTTTACGAGGATCCTGTAGAATTTTAGTTGTCTTGTATGAATTTCTCTTATGTTGGTGTATATTTTTATACCTTTTCAATTTATTCTATTGGGGTAAAAAATATAATGCAAAAATTTGACTCGAATCTTAAAACGATTTAAGGAAAATTTAGGGGTTGTTCTACTAACAAAAAAATAATTTTTTCCTTAAACCAAGACAGGTTCTCTCACAATATATTATATAAAACCGTGAATTCATTCTAAAATCACCTTTAGTGGAACACCCAGGTCCGTTGAAAAAATGCACGATTCAGATCAAATCCAATTGAGTCATTGTTTGGATTTGATCCGAACTGTGCATTTTTGCAACAGACTACCTGATGGGTGTATGACACGGTGCCATACACCTTGTGCACATCAGGGCTCCCAAATTTGACTATAGAGGCCCCCGACTAGCTATAAAGTATAAAATGTCTGATTTGAACGATAACTATTATCCGTTGTGGAAGGGGAGACCGTCGCTACAATACATACCACCTAGGTATGGTCGGATCCGGGGGCCCTGTAGTGAGTAAGCTCACTACATGCGTGTAGTGAGCTCTCTCGGCCGTCCGATCCGAGATCAATGGTTGGGATCATCTTACACTTTAAAAAACACTTTTACATTTACTTTAACTCCAATTCATCCGGACCGTTGATCTCGGATCGGACGGCCGAGAGAGGTCACTACACGCATGTAGTGAGCTCACTGCTCACTCATTGCATGGCCCCCAATTCCGGTATGGTCTCTCTCTTTTTCACAATTTGATCTCCTTTTTTCCTTTTTCGTTTTGGGAAAACGTATATAAAACGGGGGGAGAGTATTGGGAAGCACGTAAATAAGCGGGACGGAACAGGAAACAGGAGAGAGAAAGAAAAAGAGGAGAGAGAAGATTCATCGTATTGCTCTGCCCTGCAAAGCGAGAATGGCGGGTTAAACTGTCCCTTCATCCCTTCTCTGTCCATCCGTTAATCACAATATATCCTTAAATTTTTATACAACTATCATTATTTATCTATATTCCTGTGTAACCTTCGACGGATCGAACTGTTCTCTCTCCTCGTCGCGCCAATTACACGGTAATCCCAATTACATGCTTGTCGTTTCGTTTCTACCTACTTTTTTCCGATTTGGTTCTTGGCTTTTAGGGTTTTGTTCTTAATTGTCTCTTCAGATTCTTTGACTTTCTTGTACTGAACGTGGATTTCGTGAATTGTGCATGGATTTCGGGAATATGATTGGGTTCTGATCCGTTGACTCTTATGATTTCGAGAAATCTACTGTTTCGTTAAGATTTGCGGTATTTTTTCGTAGTTGAATCGTAAAGTTTCTCGAGAAGCTATACAAATTAAGCTATTTTTGCCTCTCTGAATGTTTTTCATTTTAAATAAATCCAGATTTTCTCTCTCATTTTCATGTTAGATTTTTCCTCAC
This sequence comes from Vaccinium myrtillus, assembly GCA_016920895.1. Lineage (NCBI taxonomy): Eukaryota > Viridiplantae > Streptophyta > Magnoliopsida > Ericales > Ericaceae > Vaccinium > Vaccinium myrtillus. The sequence continues at coordinate 3,844,534 of CM029275.1, forward strand.
AGACACGGGATTAACAAATTCAGGGGAAAAAAAAACTGGATTTATCAACTTTCTGAGGGAATAGAGATGATTAATGGTTAATAAGATTGATTTTCATTGCTGTTCTTTGACCTATATGTATGTTCGCATATACTCGAATAAATATGCTTGTGTGCATGTATTTCAGAACTGGATAAGATTTGTCGATATCTGTTGGTGAAATTTATGCAATTTTGCATATTATTGCAGATTTAGGAGTTTGACTATCTCAGCATTTGGGGAATTGGTGCAAGTGCTAAAGAGGATACCTTTTGGTGGACTGCATCCATAGGGATGCTACAATGCAGATGATTTAATGTTGTTGAGGTAGCTTTTGAGTAATGGATTCAGCTAGGAGCTGGTTTCAGAAGTTTCAGCCGCGAGATCGTTTAAGATCTTCCACTAAGAACAAGGAATCCCCTTCTATGGGAAGAGAAGATTCAAAACCGTTGTCGGCTGAAGAAGCCTCGAATATTACAAAGCAGAGAGTTGCCGCGGCCAAGCAGTATATAGAGAACCATTACAAGGAGCAGATGAAGAACCTGCAGGAAAGGAAGGAGCGGTACGTTCCGCATACTTCAAGAAAATTTGAACTTTCGTGTAGATTATTTTGCTTGCCGTTATGAGGGTCTCTCTGGAAAATTTTACATGACTGTCTGGTCTTTGATTTTTAGTTGCTGACGGGATAAGAGATTTTCATTTTAAACAAAATTGGATTATGTCTTTGAAACTGGAGGTTGAATTATCTGGTGTGAGCATCTACATCTAAAGTAGGATCTTTATAAAAAAAACTGCTATGGTAGCTGTCTTCTTTGCGGAGCTGAATGATGTTTTGTGTACAAGGGAATAGAGTATGTGTGTTGTGCAATGCACGGAGATACATAGCACTCGATATGAACTGTTAAAACATCCAAATCAAAACCAATTGGCAATGAGTGGAGGGGCCGCCCAGGCTCATATACTAGCTTTGGAGTTTATAATTAACCAATGGGGGTTAAGCTTTAACAATCCCTCGCAAGTGCGGATGCGACCCCTGACCTGCATGTGGTGAGGTAAACAAACGATTCAACACATACGACAACTGTTAACCATCAATGACAAACAAAGAGGGAACCGACCATCAACAACATTGAGTCTTGTCCAAAAGCCTAGCTCTGATACTATGTTAAAACATCAAACTCAAAACCAAGTGGCAATGAATGGAGAGGCTACCCAGGCTCATATACTAGCTTTGGAGGTTATAATTAACCAATGTGGGACAAGCTCTAAGGTGAAATACCTTTGCCATATGAAACTTCCTTAAAAAAAAAAAGTACTAGATGTTGAGATTCCCTAAAAATGTATGATGGTGTCAAGTATTAGTTTCTCAAGAATTATGTTACCACTCTGAAAAGAGCTCATGTTATAGTTTTTTCAAATGGTTTACGACAAAGACAAAGGAACTCCTAGGGTTTCTTCTCCATCATTCCTAACTTTCCAACTTGACGAAGCCTCACTCGAGGCATACATATTGAACCCTATGTTACACACGGACTCGAGTGCGAGTGTAATGACCCGCGTGAGCTGATCTGCTAACCCTTAGCATAACCATGTGACTCAAAAGGTCAACCTCGAGTTTTGCAGTAGCTGTTTGGGTTTCCTTATATATCGAATTCAATTTCGATAATTTGTCAATGTGGGATGTTACAATCTCCCCACCTTTTATACACAATGTCCTCATTGCGCCAAATGGCCTAGTAACGTTCCCCTGGTGATTATGGTGTAGCACTTAGCTCTACACAACACTTTGTTCCTACTTTTGGATTCAAGAGGTGGCTCGTACTGATTCTAGAGGTGGCCCCCACCATATAGATTAGGGTTGTCCTCTCATACCACTTGTAACAACCCGCGTCTGACCTGCTAACCCTTAGCTTAACCACGTGTCTCAAAAGGTTAACCTCGAGTTATACGGTAGCTGCTTGGGTTTCCTTATATATCGAATTCAATGTCAATAATTTGCCGATGTGGGATGTTACAACGAGTATCGGTTGCGGGTGAGAGTCCAAGCGTCGGACTGCCTAAACGTAAATCTTAGGATACTTGGATATGTGTCCCCTAATTGGGTGTGAGTACGGGGACATGTCTTGAACACTTGTTTTTAGCATATATTACGTAAAAAAAATTTGGATTATGTATCATAAATATGTATTTAAAAATGTATTTAAACAAGAAGGGGTTAAGAAAAATATGTTTTTGCTATTTCCTGTTAATGTGAAAGGCTAGAAATTTCGCTTTTGTAACATATTTTGAACCTCATTCCCCTACCCCTAACAAAAAAAGAGGTGCCACATCCCTTGGTAGTAGGCAATGCAGTTCTCCTTTGGAAGGAACTTACCTCTCTCCTAGCCGTGATGTTCACCAGCTGACTCTGGCCTTTAATGATATGCAATATGTATTAGCTGAAGACATTGATAAGTTTCATGTCAGATGATTTGTTAAATGCATCAAGAGTATTTTTATGAGTTCCATGTGGGATCTATGTCTATATTCTCACTTTTTTTAGGGTGACATGGACTAGAAAGTGGTGGACACTGCATGTACCTCGTTGTTATTAACTTATTATAGCTCATTTGCAATTGTATTTCTATTTGTCCAGGTTTCATATTTTGATATATAGATATTGTCCCTCGAGGTTTATGATTGTTGTAATTGTTCAATAGCTTGATATACATTGTTGGCCCCATTTCTCAACAATTTTGAGTTTTCCAATGGATTTTAGATAAAATGTCCCTTTGATTTTAGTTGGTGTTTTATGGTGGGGTGATAAAATCACCTTGTTTTCCCAATAGATAAAATCTAGTGTGATAATAGTTGTGGATAATATAGTGTGATAAAATCACCTTCCTTTTATCCATTCGTAAAAGATGATGATAAAATCGAAGATGATAAAATCAAATAATCCATTCGGAAACTCCCCCTTAAGCTTTTGGGCCTGCTGGTAACTTAACATAGTATCAGAGCTTTGGTTGTGAGAGGTTTGGGTTCAAGTCTCTCTGTTTGCATTTGTTCCCCATTTGCACTATGCTTCTCTCATTTGTATTTTGTTTCGCTCTATCTCTCCCCTTTGTGTTCTGTTTTTCTCTATCTATAAAAAAATTGCATCTCCTCGTGCAAGATGGGGTTGCACTTCAGTGAAAGATGTTGAATAGCTCGATATGCATTGTTCTTGGGCCCATTTCTCAAGAGCTTAAGCTTTTGGGACTGTTGGTAACTTAGCAGTAATCTCTATTGGAAAACAGCTTCTGTAGTGGAGCTTCTTCAGCGATAAGATCTGAGAGTTGCATTTATGGTGCTAAGAGTTCAATGTCATGTCTAAAATTTCCCTTCTTTTTTCCCTCACGCAGACGAAATTTACTGGAGAAGAAGTTGGCTGATGCTGATGTCTCTGAGGAAGATCAAAGCAACCTCCTAAAATTCCTGGAGAAGAAAGAAACTGAATACATGCGCCTGCAGAGGCATAAAATGGGTGCTGACGATTTTGAGTTACTGACTATGATTGGAAAGGGTGCATTTGGGGAGGTATATATTTTTCAGTCATTCATGATTTGCTCCATTGTTTTAATTCGTATTTGTTGTGGGGTATGATATATTCTAATATGTCCTTATTGGACTCCCTTTGAGTTTGTCATTCACCCCCTCTAGCCACAATCTCTGGCCGTTGCAGTCTTTGAGTTACCCTGCGGGATATAACCACTTCCAGTTTTTTTCTTCCGTTTCCCTCCCTTCTTTTGGACATTTTTAATATCATGGTTTTAAGAATAAATGTGCAATTTTCTTCATCTGGATTTTGTTACTAATGTGTTGTAAGTTAGTAAGTTAACTTTATTTGGGTTTCCCTGGTGCAGGTTAGAGTTTGTAGAGAAAAGACAACAGGTCAAGTATATGCAATGAAAAAGCTTAAGAAATCGGAGATGCTTCGTAGAGGCCAGGTAAGTTTTGTCTCACTGACCATAGTATTGCAGTATGTTCACTTGATTATAGCAGTTAGCTGATAAATTCTTTCAGGTTGAGCATGTGAAAGCTGAAAGAAATCTGCTTGCGGAGGTGGACAGCAATTGCATTGTCAAGCTTTACTGTTCTTTCCAAGATGACGAGTTTTTGTATCTGATCATGGAATACCTACCTGGTGGAGATATGATGACTTTACTTATGAGAAAGGATACATTGACTGAAGATGAGGCCAGGTTTTATGTTGCAGAAACAGTTTTGGCAATTGAATCCATCCATAAACATAACTACATCCATAGGTTTGTAGCTAGCAGTGTTTGATGCATAATTTTTCTATTTGTATTTCCAAAGTTTTATTTTGTGATTGCTGCTTTTCAGATAATCTGACTCCTTCAATTTGCTTGCTGCAGAGACATTAAGCCTGATAATTTGCTGCTTGATAGATATGGTCACTTGAGACTATCAGATTTTGGACTATGTAAACCCTTAGATTGCAGCACTCTCGAAGAGAAGGATTTTTCAGGGGGGGACAGTTTTAATGGAACTTCACAAAATGCTGGACGTCCTTTAGCTCCAAATCGCACTCAGCAAGAGCAATTGCAACATTGGCAGAAAAACAGGAGGACGCTTGTAAGTTTCTAGTTTCTACCATTAAGTGCATGTGTTTTCCTTTTCTTTTTGTCTTGCTCGGTTATGGAGTATTGGTTAAGATAAAGATAAAATTTGTCTGAGTTACTTTTTTCCTTGTTTGTTCATCTAGAGGAAATATTCTTGGGCTCAATTATGTCATCCAGCAAATAAACAATAAACAGCAAATTAGAAGGAAGATCATTTTTTTGGGCTCTGTGATATTGTAATTGAAACTGCAGAAAAATATGACGGTGGCTTCCAGTAGGTTTTGTTTGCTTATTCTGTTAAACTTATGTTTGTGTGACTTGGCAGGCTTATTCCACTGTTGGTACACCTGATTACATTGCTCCAGAAGTTTTGCTGAAGAAAGGTTATGCAATGGAATGTGATTGGTTAGTGGTTTATTCACATTTATTATGGGACCTTTGTATGTCCATTGGTTACATGTCCTTTTATTGTTCTCTCCATCGCATTTTTGAGGAGTTGTATTTTGACCTGTAATTTCATGTGTTGATGAGTTAAGGCTTTATGAAATTAGGTTAAGACTTTTAGTAGACTTATAATTGGTACTTTTTTTAGGTGGTCTCTTGGTGCTATTATGTATGAAATGCTCGTGGGATATCCTCCTTTTTATTCTGATGATCCTATGTCGACATGTAGAAAGGTAAAATTACAGATGCTGAATTTCTTTATCCAATATCAGGTGGATCTACTAACGGGTTGCTCCTTACAATTGGGTTGCTTTTGTGGTTAATATGCTCCGGGGGATTAATACTACCATTATGACAAGGAAGATGTAGCATTCGAAGGATGTTTGAGTGGTTGATAAATGGTTTTCATGACCAAATCAGCTCCTTTCAGTGGGCATTCAGCAAATAAAAAATCCAGATTTCTAAATACTTTCATAAATTAGTCCAGATACCGGATCAATCATAACAATTCTGCTCACACTACAATGCTCTGTTAGACTGCATGTTCTTATTTGTTCATCCTGCAGCCTAGTGGGCCTCACTTTTTCTTTGTTTATGTTTATATGGTAATGTGTGTTCAAATGAAGTATGGTAGAATTGTTCTCTTAATCTCTTTCCTTTGTAAGTTTTTTCCTTCTCCCACATGTGTAGATAGTCAACTGGAGAACACACCTAAAGTTTCCTGAAGAAGCAAAGTTATCTCCCGAAGCAAAAGATCTCATCAGTAAATTACTGTGCAATGTCAACCAGAGGCTGGGCTCAAAAGGCGCATATGAAATAAAGGTGTAGTATGGTGTGTCCTGTTCTATGTTCTTCTCCCTCTGCTTCTGCCTTTGAATTCCCAATAAAAGGAATAACCTGGTTGCTTTTATTTTAGGCTCATCCCTGGTTCGAAGGTACTGACTGGGATAGAATATACCAAATGGAGGCTGCATTCATTCCCGAGGTCAAAGATGAGTTGGATACTCAAAACTTTGAGAAGTTTGATGAGGTTGGTATTTTTTCTCCTCAACCCTAATTCTTTTGGTAGATTGTGGAGGCAACTGGTTGAGGCGCCTTTTGTCACCCGGGGTATGTGTCTTATTTTCTTATTTTTTGGGTCTGCAGTCTGATATCCAATCTCAAAGTTCATCCAGAGCAGGTCCATGGAGAAAGGTAAGCCTGTTGACTGCAACTGCTTGGAGTTTAAACTGAGATAGAAATGCTATTTGGTTTTCACAGATTCCTATGCATTTGTTGGACTTCAAATCATCTTTGGTTTCAATTTTCAAGTTTCAACATATAGTAATTCCCTGTTGGCTTGTCTTCGTTCCTAAGCTAAAATGGTGAAAAGACGATCTCCTGGTTGTGTCAGACAACAAAACGCTATTTTTGGGGAATTGAAACAGCTGTTTGATGTAAGCAGTATTTGATACCTTGAGGTTTGAAACTTGTGTTGGAATTATAGGCTTCAAGAATGACATTATTGACTGCATTTGACTAGAGTTATAGCTTCGGACATGCTTTTATAGGGAGAAAAAAGGAAGAGAAATAGGTAAAGCTTTGCACAGGATTGACTGATAACTGATGAGCTAGCCCCTGTAGGCAAACCTGATAAGTCGGGATTGACATGATTTCTGATTTTGTTTTTGTTTGGTTAAATAGACTAAACTAAGTAACGTGACGTTGAACTTACGAGTGTTTTAATGATTGTTTGGAAGAGAGTAATCGATGTTGATGAAGACATGAACAATAGTTTTAGAAATCAATTTGGCATAGCAATCAACTTACATCATGGAGCTGCATCAAATCCTTTTGTTTTGCATACTTGTGGATGAACTTATTTCGAACTTTTGAGAGGTAACCTCTAGGAGTTGATCTTCTGATGTTATAGATTTGGTCGTTAATAAAAAAATAGTGGGATAAATTTAAGCTAAACCACAAGAAATTGTTTCTGTTCGGGAGGGATTAAGACATAAAATATCAAGGGTATTTTTGTAGATATTGTAATTGGAATTACAGAGAATTAAAACTTTATTGCCAAGGGATCCTGAAGTGATTGTTTTTAGTTCCTGGATCAGTGTGTAAGGAATGGGAGAGTGACGAGGATGTGAAAAATAAGATTAGAGCTAGGAGGTATTGTGTAATCTTCAGGGTTTTTTCCAAGTCCAGGAAGAAAATTTGTAAGACTATCATGTGGTATGTTTGCTTACAGAGTGTTGGGTTGTTTAGAAACCACTTGTGCATAAAGGCGAGTGGTAGTTGTAATGAAGATGTTGAGAGAGGTGAATGGAATAGCAGAATGATGGACTAAGAACTGACGAATTAATTGGAAGAAAGAAAGTTCAGGAATATTTCTGGAAGCAATAGGCCAGCTGCATTGTATGGTATTTAAAAGTTGGGTAGTTAAGATTGGCATGACGAGTTTACTAGGATGCAGATTTTGAGAATTGTGAACAAATGTATAAAAAGTTGTTTGCTTGTAAATACAAGGGCAAGTGCATTCGCGAGCAAATTTGCTTTCCAATGTCTGTTCTTTATCAATTATATACCGAGTTATCATTTTATTGCAGACAAGGTATATATATCCTTATGGAGCTGTAGTAATTTTTTCTTTTTCTTCTTCTCCATATATTTTTGTTTCTTTCTCATTTCACCTCCTCCTTCCTGCAGATGCTCTCATCCAAGGACATCAACTTTGTAGGGTACACTTATAAGAACTTTGAAATTGTCAATGATTATCAAGTGCCTGGGATGGGTCTCTCTCTCTCTCTCTCTCTCTCTCTCTCTCTCTCCATGTATATGTGTGTGTATTTATTTATTCATATACATATAAAGATGTATGTTCATGTCTGTGTGACTGCGTGCATGTGATTTTCATCCACAGTTGATAGGTTTATAAGTGTGCTGTGTACTTTACAACCTTGTAAGGTGGAGATTAGAGGTTGTCTATGAATAGCTGCTGGGCCTTTTTGATGGCCTTTATTTAGTCTCCGCCTTTTGGGTTGTGTGGAATTGTATGTGTGCATGCTTACCCTGCTTACCGGAAGGTGTCTCAAAAGTTAGTCAGTGATAATTTACCAAAGTGAAGGAAGAGTGACCTTTCCTTCCTCTTGTTTGGAAAGACAAGTGGTGAACATGCACGGGAAAACTTTCTTCTTAGAAAAGTTTGATGGCCATCATGTTTGGCTATTGTCTTGTCTTATTGATACTTTAATATGCTCTAGAATCTTTGGTATCTTAGATTGTATTTGGGTGACGAGATTTCCAACTTTTTCCTTTTTCTCGTTCCGAGTGAGGTCCCGGGTACTAGCCACTGCTACTGGTTGAACTTTCATCACGATAGGTTTAGTATGCTTGCCATTGGGTTCACCTAAAGAGGTTTTTGGTCCTTCTGAATTTCCTCTTATTTTGTCAGAGTCTTATTGTCATCAAATGGCCCAAATGCCAGTGGTATTGATTTTGGTTGATGCCTCATTTGAGTAGTCCTCTCTTTTTCTTACCTGGGAAATGAGGTTCGGAAAATCATCTTGACCATCAGTGCTACTATTTTATTGAGATGGCAGCGATAACTTCCAATATTTTTCTGTCGTACTTGTAAAAAGAAACTTCTCTCTGTTCTAAAGATGGATTAACTTGGTTTCTATTTTGTTGTCCTTTACAGCTGAATTGAAGAAGAAAAACACCAAACCAAAAAGGCCAACCATCAAGACACTCTTTGGTAGGCTTTCTATACCCCCCCGGCTCTTTGTTTTCTCGAGAACATGTTTTTCTTCTTCCCCGGTCAAGGTTACACTATTGCTCATTTTCATGGAACATCAATTTCTCATGATCTGATGTTTCAAGACAACATGATGCAACCTAATGGCCTGTGCTTCTGGCAAAGCTGCGATAGTTCAATTTTGCATCTCTCATTTCTTCGGTTTTTCACCTCTTGCAGAGGAAGAGTCGGATACACCTGACACAGATGCTAGTGAAACGTCACAAGGGAGCTTTTTAAATCACCTGCCTCCTCAACGAGCGTTTTCTGAGAAACGGAAAGAACATGCTATTGAGAAACGTAAAGAGTCTGCTTGACATTGCTGATCACTCCAGATCTTCTGATCCAATCAACTTTCATGAGTAAATTTTGTCCTTGATTGCAATTGTACGTGTGGATTAGTGACTAATTTGGCAGGAACATGAGGTCTGATTGGGACACGTACAAAGAAGTGCTGGCTTTTGAATGTACTTGTTTGCCTGTATCAAGATCCTTTAACTGCTTTTGGCTTTGTTCGTTTTTTTTTTTTTTGGCAAGAAAGAGCGGAGAAATGGAACCACTGATTTATTCCATTTGTAATTTATTTCTTATTTTTTATTTTTTCCTGTTGTAAAAGGCTGTATACAAAGAAAAGACTCTTTGCACTCGTGCCCAAATGTAGCATGTTGTCACTTTGATTCATAGAATTAAACTTCCCTGTTGTCACATGGCTGCTGTTTTTCATTATTGTGGTGGTATCCGCGTTGTACTTCTTAGGAATGGTTAGGGTAGTTTTTCTCATTACTACGTCGGTGACGACTCGTTTGCTGATGATACAAGGGATGTGGGAAAAATCTCGTATTTGGTATTTAAGTGCCATTTGCTGGATGGATTATTTTTCCACCAACGTGGCATATTGGTATACATTTGGGAAATTTTGTAATTAATTTGTCTCTGGTCTTTTTAATAATGAAATTTTAATAATGAAACGACTGAGTGTTCGACAAACTCACATGCATTTGAAATTGCTCTGGGATTTTGAAGTTGACGATCGAGCAAATTTTATGTGAGCCGAAGTGTTTTTTTATCGGTGTCAGTGTCAAAATTCCGAGCTTGGAATTTAGGTACATGCTATAATGCCCCACTAAGCTCTACGTAGGTGCATGCTATAACCAACGAAAAAAATCAATACCAAATATGTAACCTGAAAATTACTAGTCCCTCCGTCCTTGTTCCATTTTGGGATGTTACTTAAGATCTCAGATCCTCTCTGCCGAAAATCCCTGTGTCTCTGTGCCGAGAGGTTTTTCGGCCGTTGGATCACCCAAAAATATTAAAACATAAAAACAAAAATCACAATCTAATGACCCATAACCCCTCGGCGCAGAGGCACATGGATTTTGGGCACAGAGGATCTGGCACCGTTACTTAACGGGTGTTTGTTTTGAAAAGTTGATGGGTAAAAGTTTGTACAATTACTATTAGTTTGCCTTTTTGAAAAGATAATGGGTAAAAGGCTAATATGTAAAAGTTAATTTGAAAGGTGTAAAGTGAAGGTAAAAGTTTATGTGAAATATGTAATGATGATATTTTTTTACTCCATCTGTCCCTTTTTAAGTGATCCATATGGGAAACATGTATTTTTGCGGACGTTTAAATATGTACTTTCGCATATCGTTTTTAAATTTTTTTTGCACCAAATTAAAGTACTCAATGAGCACTTTAATTTGGTATAAAACAAATTAAAAATATATAGAGAGAGATGTTTTTTAGGGGTTTGAAATTGCATGTTTTCCTTATGGATCACTTAAAAAGGGACGGAGGGAGTAATAAGTTAGATTTACGAAATACCACACTTGAAAATGGACAGAGGGAGTAGTATTTTTATTTTATTTTAACGTGGTGTTATTGACGTAGTTTTTTTTAGGAGGTGTAATTAAACTAATACAACATCCTTCATTTTCACAACTGTTAAAGTTTTAGAGACTTCGTCATAAAGCTTGTTTTTAGAATTGTCTATTTCTTTTGTTCCCCAACTCTTTTAGAAGTGTCGAGCAGACCCAATTGATCTGGGTCATCCAAAATACAAATGAAAAGTCTTGGTGAACCGACGGACACCACGTGATCTTGCCAATGATGTCCACCCGGCACCGAAATACTTCTCCTCAGGCTTCAAGTTTTGTAATGAGCTTAGGGTAGACATGTCCAAGATCCGATAAGTGAAAAAATGGTTTTGTACGTTCCAATGATTGATGCACATCTTATTTTTTTTTTTAAAAAAAGCTTTATAGATTATAGATACCTTGGAGGGGGGAAAATAACGGAACGGACCCTGCTACGCGAACAGAGCGTAGTGCAGAGAAAATGCATAGATCGTACTCGAGGATCCACTTTTAGGTCCCACACGAGTGATCCGAACCGTTCATTTTTCTTAGAATATTTTTCCGAGTGGGCTAGCTAAAATTCAGCTCAATCGGATGGTTAGAAGTGGTCGAACGAATGTCCCCCCGTTTCAATCCAATTTTTTTTATTGAAACGGTGGGATTTTGGTTCGACCACTTCTAACCGTCTGATTGAGCTGAAATTTTGTGGGCCCACTCGAAAAAATGTTCTAAGAAGAATGAACGGTTCGGATCATTCGTGTGAGACCAAAATATGAGTCTCCGAGCATGATGTACATTCTCTGTACCTATGGGTCGGTACCCATAGGTTTTCCGTCTGAAAAATGTAACTGTTAAAGTTTTAGACAGGTGTCCATTTAAATTTACAGTATTTTTATGATCTGTTAGACAAGTGTCCGTGAAAAGTTGAGAATAATGGACTGTACACAGTACACTGTTTCAAGTTGGGCCACAAATTAATTACTACTACGTGTTTATTTGTCCATTTTCATAATTCCACGTCCCTTAAAAAAGTATACATAATTTTCATTACAAATTTCAAAAAATAGGAAATATGGATTATATTTGATAATCGCAATTAGTTCTATTATAAAAAAATTATAATTATGAAACCCATTAGAAATTAAAAGATATAGACAATTTAAAACATGATACAAATGTAAAATATAAACAAACAAACACGGACAGAGGAATACTCTTTCAGGCACACATTTCTGTCCATCCATGGGGGTGTTTGGTTACCTCATTATCCCTTTTTGCTTTTCTATTTTTTCCCTTCTAGCTGTGTGTCTAGGTGAAGCCAAAGTGAGTTCCAAGAATATGAGTTTTGGTTTTTGGATTTTAGAGGAGAAAAATTAAAGGCAGGGCGAGAGGAGTTTTTTGACTTCTCATTTTTTATTTTTCATATTTTAATTAACAAAAAGACCTACAGTATAACACATATTGAAAAATGTATTCCACATATATTTTCCAAACACTCTACGTATCTAATAATATATTATGACCATAACCTATAAAGCTACAAAACAAAATGCAAAATGTGAGTCTCTCAAACACCCCCTCAGAGGACATTTTGGGTCTAATGGCGGTTCTAAATTTGGTTGTTTTGGATTAATTTTTTTATTTTTTTTATTTCTTTGCATTTATTATTTTTTGTGATTTATTATTTCTTTTGAGGTGAGAAATCTAAAACTAAAAAATTATTAGTTTGAAAATAATTTTTTACTTTTTAAATGCCATATTTTAAAAATAAAGACAAAAAATAACCCACAAAAATTAGTAAGATAAACCTACCCTAACCTAACACCCGACCACAAAAATTCCCTAATCAACTATCCCAAATATCGAACCAAAAAAAATAAAAATAAAAATCTACAATCCTGCATAAACTAGGGTTGAGTTTGACCCATTTTTGGTTTTTATAATTTGTTTGACCAATAAGAATTAAAAAAGTTTTTCTCATCGTCTCATAAATTTAATTCATTATTTTTTATATACCTAATGAAGTTCTTTCTCGTACAAGTTAAATTCTATACTACTTTGTACAATTAAATATTGATTTAGAATTGGAATAAATTTTCAAGAAATTATGCATACAAGTATTCGAATTTTTTTAATTTCAATTAAGTTATGGATGAGGAGAGTAAACTATTTTAATAAAAACGATCCCGGTCTATTTACTATTTAAATCACCAAAAAAGAATAAAAAAACCAAAAAGAAATCGAGGATACAAAAATAGAAAAGAAAAACACCAAAAAGAAAAGAAAAGAAAAATCGCCACCTGCTTTCCCCTACCATTACGCACCTCAGTTTTCTTTATTTCTTTTCCAATCAATCAATCATTCTCTCTCTCTCTCTCTCTCTCTCTCTCTCTCATTTTTACTTCCTTTTTTAACCCAAACATATCGCCTTTTTCTGATTTTCTCACTGATCTCTCCCCACATACTTGTTTGTCCCCCCCAAAATCGTCATTACCTGATTTTGTTGTATTACATTTGTATATCCTTGCATGTATATTCTGCCGATTCTTTTGGATTTAGGTTTCGATTCTGAGGATTTAGGGTTTGGATAACTCCTTTGATTGTTGTCGGTGTTTTATTATCCTGATATTTATTGGACCTTTTCAGTTCCTTAATCGTTGTGAAATGATGTTTTCCGATCCGCTGGAGTGCTAATTTGGCAACTCTTTGATCGATTTTGGGGGGTTTGAATTGTTTTGTAAAAAAGCTGAATAAACAAACTTCATTTAATAATGGATCATGTTATTGGTGGAAAGTTTAAGCTGGGGAGGAAAATTGGGAGTGGGTCTTTTGGAGAGCTATATTTAGGTAATGCTCTTGTTTTTTGTTTCATATAGTTCTTTGTTTCTGATTTCTTTGTGGGGTATAAAGTCATTGCCTTGATTTTTCAGGTGTTAATGTACAAACTGGAGAGGAAGTGGCTATCAAGCTGGTATTACGCTCTCTCTTAGTACTGATTAATTGGTTGAAGGTCTTTTGCAGTCTTTGTCTGCATTGGATGTTTCTTGAGTTTTGTTGCTAGATAAGATTCTGCAATTTTTCATTGCTGTGAGTTTGTTCTTATGATTGAGTCCTTAAAAGTTACCCCAAGCAACTGCTAGGATACTGACACTTGCTTTTGTTTGTTTTTTTCCCTTTTTATATGACTATGACATGCATGTCAGCATGTGTAAGTTTGCTTATTATGGGAAAACCTCTTGAACAAAAATGATTATCGTTTAAATTACTTAATTGGTTTAAACTTTTACTTGTTGTTTACTTGGATTCCAATGAGTAAATTGATAGTACTTCCTTTGTTGATCGTATTGATTTCTAGATTTTCTAAATTGTTGGCGTTATGACATATTGACATGGGTTTGGCATAGGACTTAAATTCTTGGTTGCCCGAGTTCGTCTTTCTATTGTGGTACTTTAATGCCGGAAAAACTAAATCGGACTACAGTTTTTACTTTTGAAGTTCTGGATGAGGAAGTAGCAATGGCTCTTTAAGTTGTGAATGAGCTCCCATATGACTTGGAGTTGAGCTTTACTCAGCTGGCCAACTTTGGAAAACATCACTTGATTATCTCCTCACTATGGTCAAAATTAGTTTCCCTTATCGAGTGTTATGTCATTAAAATTTTCAAACTGATTGAAGGTCTAACAAGTTACTTTTTTGTACTCTTATTGTAGTTCTCAACCTTACCTAGTTCTATTTTTTCAATTCCAGGAATCTGTCAAGACGAAGCACCCTCAGCTTCATTATGAGTCCAAAATTTATACGCTTCTCCAAGGAGGAAGTAACTCGCTCCCCCCACTCCCTCTCTCTGTTCATATATATATGGCTGGACCATGTATTACTTGATGGTGGCATGACATTGAAATAATTTTCTTAGGAGGGCCATTTTGAAGTTACAAAAAAAGAAATAAAAATTGTGGGTTGATGGGTAGGATTTTTAATTTTTAATTTTTTTATCCTGTTGTTGAAAAACACAGTTACCTCACCTTTGTAGCTGTCTAGCAATTGGAAGGAAGCTATGTAGCTAAAAATTATTCACTTTTTCTTTTTGCAATTTCTTTTTTCCATTTCAGCTGTTTTGCGAGATTCATTTTCAAATTGTCAATACGGATTACATCTCTAATTTTTGTTAATGTACATGACAGAATGACCTGACCCCAATTGATTCGGTCTTAATGCTCAGTTGGGTTTGGTTTGGTTCACGTCAGAGTGACGTTAGGACTAAAATCTGCTTCGGACTTGGCATTTTTCTTGTAGAATTCCCCCTTTCCTCGTTTAATTCCATGATTTGGTTGCCCTGATGCCTGGTGTGGCATAAGCGTATTTTGTCTTTTTCACCTGCCTATTTTCTCACAATTCTGACTTTTGTTTTATGTAGCGGGAATTTCCAACCTCAAGTGGTTTGGCGTTGAGGGCGAGTACAATGTCATGGTCATTGATCTTCTAGGGCCAAGCTTGGAAGACCTCTTCAACTACTGCAACCGGAAGTTCACATTGAAAACAGTATTAATGCTTGCAGATCAATTGGTAAGCAGATGCAGCAAACATGTCAACAAATGTGTCTTGAACTGCCAAGTCACACGAATAATCCATTTGTTTGTTGCGGCTTTAGATTAACAGAGTGGAATACGTTCATTCGAGAGGTTTCCTTCACCGTGACATAAAGCCTGACAACTTTTTAATGGGCCTAGGGCACAAAGCAAATCAGGTAAATGTTTGGGGTATAAATTGTACTTTTGCAATTTTTGGAACATGTCCTGCTTGGTATTAGCAGTTTACTCCTTTTCTTGGATCCATTTGTTGGCAATCTGTACGATCTGATCCTAGAATGCATTGGTAATCTAACATCCAGAAACACTTAGAGGTACTAGCCAGTTGTGAGACACCTCCTGGCTTCTAATTGTAGACCGAATTTTGCGTGTCAGAACCCTGGTGTTTAGTAACCCTTTCTTTTGCTTAGAGGGCTTCTATGCCACAAATAATGCTCTACTAGTTTTGCCTTTTATTCATAAGGATAACTTGCTAGTTGCTACGATAGGAAACATCATATTATCATAAAGAAGACTTATGACTTCTGTAAAAGCCGGTAAACTGATCTATATTAGATTAGAAAATCCTAGATAACACATAAGCTTGAAGAGGTGACCTTTTCTCCCCTAAAGGAGAAGGTCAAATAAATGACAAAATGGTATGGGAGACTCTTTGGAGTATCCTCCGACCTACTTCAGAGAATAAGCTTCTTCTGTGCCTGACAAGTTCGTAGATGAACTGTATGAATGGATTTGAGAGAGATGCATTCAAAGTGGATGCATCACGATTGAACCATGATCTAGAGTCGTCTACCAATTCTGAGACACAGAGTGAGTGGGGATTCATGTATAGTTGATCTTGTTTGGAATATGCTCAGTTGTAGTCGTTTGCAGTTGTACATGATGTAGAACACGTGCGTGATATTTAATTATGGACATTAAAATTCCATATTTAGAAACAGTCTGTTGTTATCCCTTCTTAACTGTCCACCTCTTAAACACAGGTATATGTCATTGACTTTGGCCTCGCAAAAAAGTACAGGGATCTTCAGACTCATAAGCACATTCCTTACAGGTAAAGAATTCATAGTCTCACGGTTTATGTTTTGGTGTACTTTCTATCCCTTGAGACTATTCCAACATGTTTAGCTTTAAGTATTACTCCATCTGTCTCATTTTGTTTGTCCAGTATTCCTTCTCTTTTGGGTCTATTTTGCTATATCTTTCAATGTGCATCTTAAAAAATATGCAATATGGATCTTATTTATTAATTTATTTTTTGATCCGCAAAAACGCCTAAAAGGCATATAGATCTTACTATTTGATGGATTTCAATTTGTTCAATAATACGAAGTTCTCGAAATCATAAAAAAACATTATAAATTGAAAGATATAGGCAATAGACACGAAATAGACAAAAAAGAATAATGGACAAACAAAATTTGACGGAGGGGGTATTACTTTTTGAGATTTTTATCACGCCAAAGCTGGCTTGGGTTAGCACACATCCATCACTGCAGATAGGAGCGTATACATGCAAAGTGCATGTTAGTTGCTGCTTAAACGAGTTTCTTATAGCCCTTTTAGATATTTTGGGAGGCCAAGGCTGTCCCCTTGAGGTTCCTTTTTATGTAAAGCTTAGCCGGGGAAACAATTTCTTACATTGTCCTGCATCCCATTCTACACTCATACTTTATCTTAATAATTTACAGGGACCCATTGAGGGGGTTGGTACTTGGAGATGGCTATGACTGATTAGCCATCTTGTTTGGCATCATCTCAACTCAGATATACTATTTTTTGTGTGTAGTGAAAGATCTTAAGAGGACGTACTACAAAGAATTCACTACAATATTCGAGAAAGTGTCCACAATTTGCCATCTTTTTTCTGAGTCCAATCCACCCTGTCTGTCACTCATCTACTACTTTTATGAGTAGTCACTCATTCAACGAAAACCCTATACAAAGTGCAATCCCTCTTATTGGTGGATTCTCCAGTTCTTCAAAAGAGCAGCAAATTCCTTTTCCCCAAGTTCACTTCATCAAGAGCAAACGGGTGATAGTCCAAGACTTCTTCTCATCTTGCTACCCGGACCACCTCTCCAAGCCAGCAATTGAGGCAGCTAATACCTAGGTACTGTACAAGACATTGTGAACAACGACAAGAGGAACGACCTAACCTGAGCCACACCTACCCTGACTAAGAAGCTTATTTACCAACTGCCCTGCATCCTTGCTACAGAGAGACTAATTGTTTTTTTGATATCCTTGACCAACTTTGTTTTGCACATTTTCCCCCTACATTTTTCTTTTCCTTGCTTCTGTTTTGTTTTGAGCTTCTACACACAAGTTTTATTTTCTTTGCAGAGAAAATAAAAATCTCACCGGCACAGCTCGCTATGCTAGTGTTAACACTCACCTTGGAGTAGGTGAGTGGTTTACTGTCTCATTCTGTGCTACTGCTACTACTTAACATTGGGAGACAGGTTGTCACAACTTTGGATACATACATGTATGTTTCATCTAAGTGTCCTTAATTTTTCTGGCAGAACAAAGCAGAAGGGATGATCTGGAATCTCTTGGTTACGTGCTTATGTATTTCCTAAGAGGAAGGTTGTACTTATACAGGAGCTATCCTTACTTGATTTTCGGGCATTGTCTTGTTGAATCTATAGCACAGCTTTGTTTCATCTATTTACCCTAAAATTGTTGCACATGGTTCCTTTGTGCCAGTCTTCCTTGGCAGGGGCTGAAAGCTGGAACCAAAAAGCAGAAATATGACAAGATCAGTGAAAAAAAGATGTTAACACCGATAGAGGTATTGCATCTATTTACTGGAACTTTGGAATTGTTAGTAATTAGTATTAGGGTTAAGTTGAATTCATTTTCTGAAATAAGTATTGACTGTCAGGTTGATTAAATGCTAGATGACAAAATAGACGCTCTGACCTAAGGTGACAATTGTTGACGAGCCCAAACATGTCCTGTGGCCCATTTAGGTATGGGTTGGACTTCATGCCCATTTTAACATCTCACTTATCAAAATAAATAAATAAATAAAATGAAGCCCATTTTAACATCTTGGCTGGTCCTAGATGTACTGGAGAGTCACCTAGGGTCAGAGCATCCTAAGTTTGTGAGTTATGAGCATGGGTTGTTAATTAAAATGTTTAGTTTTGAGAATGATAGTGTTGTTGGACAGATAGTCTGCCTTAGTGATTTAATTTTTACTCTAGATCCTTGTTCAACTAAGTTTAGTTACTCTGCAGGGCTGGTCCTACCTTGGCCTGTCTTTGGGCTTGTAGAACACCCTGATTCAGTGGTTGGATGTAGTTGTTGGACATGTTCCTTTACTTAATTAGCCGGATAAGATTTTGTTTGATTGGTTGTGCTTATCAGGTACTTTGTAAATCATATCCATCGGAGTTCATATCATACTTCCACTACTGCCGATCATTACGATTTGAAGACAAACCAGATTACTCATATTTGAAGAGGCTTTTCCGTGACTTGTTTATTCGGGAAGGTAAATAAGAACTGAAAATGTATAGCTTATGGACGTGTTTACGATTTGCATTCATTTTTTCTTTCACCTGACAAGTCACCGTGAGCATCTAAAGCTTCTAGTGTACATTATAGACTTGTTTTTCATTTTGGTGTTGCTACTGTGCAGGTTATCAGTTCGATTATGTGTTCGATTGGACCATCTTGAAGTATCCTCAGATTGGTGCCAGTTCTAGAGGACGGGTAAGTGCTTGTAAATTGTGATGGTGGATTTCTTTTCTCGCTGTAATGGTACTTAATTTTGTTTTCCTCTATGTAGAATCCCAGCGGGAGTGCAGGACTAAATCCTGGACCATCTGCCGAGAGACCAGAAAGGACCTCAGGTATTCTCTCTGGCTCAAACTTGATTGGCAAGGGAAATGATAATGCCAAACTAAAATAGTGTTGCTTACACAGCACATTCAGTGCTCTTATGATAAAGATTAAAGAATGTTCAAATGGAGTGGAAAGCAACAAATCCTATTGTGGCATAGTACTTGCTTAGGCCTATTAATGATTTAATCTCATGCTGCATCTGTGATTTAATTTTCTGCGTTGGGGACTTGACCTAAGCGTAGAGCCAAGTTCACGTGCCCTAATTCCAAAGAAGACTGAGAGTTTCAAGTGGAAGATGTCTCTACTTCTGAAGTTCTGATAGATTGTCTTGCTTGACTTATTTTATCTATTTCATCCAGTAGGGCAAGAGATCAGAGAGAAATTCTCAGGTGCAGTTGAAGTATTTTCTCGAAAACATGCTTCGACTTCTGGTCGGCATGGTGACCCCTCCAAACACAGGACTTCAGAGGATGTTCCTTCATCTAAGGATGTGGTAATGTTTCTTTTGTAGGGAACTTAAAGCTTATATGTTTTCATGGCTTAAAATTTTCTTTTGGAACTGCCTTATCCTTTCGATCTCCAGTTTAGGTGATGTTAAAAAACTGGTATAAGTGATCTCATTCTGTATGAATCACTATCATAGATTTTTTCCCCTCCATCTAATTGAAGCCCTGGAATATCATGTTTGGGTCTCAAAATAAGTTCTTGATTTCCGAATATTAAATTAATGGTTAGGCTCTATTTCTGAGTGTCCGCTGAGTTCGTATGAACCTACTTGGTATGAACCTCATTCCAGGATGAGGAATTAGGAAATGTGTTGGGAGATAAAACCTTACGTTTTTGTCCTTTACATGTGATAATAAGAATTTCGATGTTTGTTTTGATTAATTAATCAATCTACTCTCAGTATCACTCTTTTATTCAAGTCATGCAAGAGATGAAGCGGTTCCTTTGCCTGCATTTCAGATTGTAAAAGTTCTACACGTGCATTTTACAGGAATTTGATTCAGAAAGAGGCCGAACTTCTCGAAATGGAAGCTCCTCGAAACGGGCCATCTCCGCCAGCAGACCAACCTCCTCCACCGAACCCAGTGAAGTGCGCTCTAGCCGGCTGGCCTCGAGTGGGGGCCGCGTATCCACCACACAAAGAATCCAACCGGGAGTAGATCCAAAATCATCATCTTTTACACGTACCTCAATCATGAAGGGGAACCGCGACGACCCTCTTCGCAGCTTCGAGCTTCTCTCAATAAGGAAGTAAATGGGGTGGGCAATTTGTCCATTGAAAAGTACCACTCGTGTCAAGTGTATGGAAACCACGCTATTTGTTGAGTCTATAGCATTGTCTCAATCTTGTATATGGGAAAGCATTTGACATTTTTCTTTGCAACATTTGTTTTTTGTTTTTTTTTTGTTTTTTTTTTTTTTCCAGTGTGCCGAATTTCGGACTCATCAAAGGAGGTTGAGTTTACATGATCGGAAATTTTCTGTCATGTATGAGACTTGGTGGCTGTGATTAATACTGCTGCCTTTGTTGTACCATGAAATGTCATTTTAAAGCATAAACATGGGGATTTAATGCCAGTATCGATCTTTCTAGCAAGCTTCCCTTTTTTGTTGAGCATGGTACTTGAGTTATAGGTACAATAGTGGAGTACTTTTTTGAGATGGTCTTTCTATTGTCTGTCCTGATGATAAGGCAAGATTCTTTCATGAAAGAGTTAAACTTTCGTGCGCTACAGTTTTCACTTTTTGAAGACTCTTTCACGGAATATTTTTCACTTTTTAAACCTTTAACTTCCGCCAATGGGCTGGCTAACTATTGAATTTTCCTTTTGATTTTATTTCCTGATGGGGCCCAATTATGGGAACTTAAGACCCGACAGAAGCAGCCCAACTATTTAACGTTGTCACTGAAACCAATCGTGCTTTGATTTGAGGATTTATTACGGGCTGGTATAAAAAACAAATATTTATTACCACTAACTCTAATCATTTTTAATTATCACCAACTCCATTAAGGTCAATCACTTTTTTTGGGTTTAGGCACTCAGGGTTCACTTTCCTATTATAGAGTTTTTAATGGTTTAGACACTTTCACAGGGCCCTAGGATTTTAGGCACTTTCATAGGGTACCCTAAGATTTAGGTTTAGGGTGCACTTTCCTATTATAGGGTTTTTAGTGGTTTACACACTTTCATATGGTACCCTAGGATTTTAGGCACTTTCATAGGGTACCCTAGGGTTTAGGTTTAAACACTTTTATAGGGTACCTGGGATTTAGGTGGGGTGGGTAGAGAGAGAGAGAGAGAGAGAGTGAATAGCCCGCTGAAAATGTTGAGCAGACCTCCACAAAGGTTTGGAGTGCGCGGAGCTTTTTTCCAAAGGTTTGGAGCGGGCTGAATAGGCCTCCACAAAAGTGGAGCGGCCTGTAAATGCCCCTTGATTCGATCGCAAGAGCAGCCCAACTGTTTAACGCTGTCACTGAAACCAATCATGCTTTGGATTTTGATTCGACTCTTGTGATCAAAGTACCTCCATGCTGTCACTGAAACCAATCGTGCTTTGGATTTTGATTCGACTCTTGCGATCGAAGTACCTCCACTGTGAAATTCCTTTCATGTGTTCTAAAAGCGCAAGTCGTTACTCAGTGTTGGACCCTGGAAATTCCATGGAATTCTTGTGGAACTAAAAAAAAGATCGAACAAGTCTTTCAAAGGAAGAGAGATTTCCAGTGATTCTAATTTCGTATTTCTGATGTGTTGATGACTAAAAACTATAGTAGTTTGCAGCAACATCAAAACATCGGTTTCAGTTTGAACACGAGGTTCATCGACGCTGAAGATGAACTTCACAATCATTTGTGCAATGAGAAAATAGAAATTGACTTCATCAATATCTTTCTACAGCAAATACAATAATCAGAGAGCACTAATAGGCTGAGAGTTGCATATTTTTTCTCGAGTAGATTCATTAAAATTGCGTAAGATACTGCAGAAATGTAAGCTCAGTTGGATAACTATGTGCACCGGGCAACCTTTGAACAAATTGAAGGAACGAGCCCCAGTCACGAGCTTCGGCAGAAAACAAGGTCCTTCAATCTTTAGCTCAAGGATTTCTAAGGGCTGCCAACCTCTTCTCCAGCTCATCAACGCCCGAACTGCAGGGTAGAGATGATATGGTAAAGAAAGGGCAAGCAAAAACATGATTACTGATTTCAATCAAACAAGTTATCAGAACTCACTACCAATGATTGCATCATTTCAGCCGCCAAAATTACATAAATTGCAAAGACTAGCTAGTTGGAAACTGAGTAAGCAGATGGAAAACCGAAAACCCTTGCAGAACTAAAAAGGACTCCTAAAAGACCCAGAGTGTTTCCACAGCCATTGAACCGCAAATTTGTCACCATCCTCTTCCAAACATGCAAAGAACTCAGACCGTGAATTCTCACCAAATTACTTAGTGCTCCACTAAGTAGGGCATTTGTATTCTTGTATTGCAATTGCTTCAAATTTTAAGTTATTCAATATAGATCCAGTTTCTATATGTTACTGTCGTTGTGACTTGTAACATAAAATGGACTCGACAATTTTGCAAATTTCTTTGTCTGTAGTTCACGGAGAGAGGAAAAATGGGGAGGGTTGAGGAAGAGCGAAGAACAGTAATGTACCTGCCGACGTCCTCAGTTGTCTTCCCCGCAATTCTTCCTTTGGGTGCTGCTGATAACTGTCCAGAGACAAGTTTCACTTTAAACCACATGATACATAAAAGTACTATCAATGGACGAGAAATTAAAAAATTACTCCAGACCTGTGAGGCAACATCAACTCCAATTTCATCAAGGACCTGGAAAGTGAAAAAATTAGTTGAAGGTTACAGTTCCTATGACTTTTACCAGCGAGAAAAGAAAAGTGCCACCAGTTCCATGTTTCGAATCCACAGGTCAATGAACTCCAGCAAATTAATTAACAGACTGTGCTCAAACAAATCTGCCTGGAAGTACGGGAAACATCAACACTGTTTATTGAAATGAGGGACCCTGCTGAGCGCTCCGCTCGGCAGGCCCTGTCAAGCACATCTCGGCCATCCAAATGTGTTTTGGACGACCCAGATTTGAGGGGTGCCAAAGGGTGTTTTGGGTCTGTTTATCGCGATGCACATTGTTATGCCAAAAATTGCTTAGAGCAATATAGATGGAATATCATCAGCCACTATAATTACCATTTAAAAGTCACCAGGCTTCATTAAACAGTTTTTTTTCATATACTGTGTGTGTGTTTTTTATGTGTATATGCTCATTAGAACAGTCTGAGCAGGGAGATTAATGAGCTGGTGACAAGTCTTTAGTTTAGTCCCTTGACAAATACGGAACTGAAAATCACAACTTTTCCAGCATCCACCATGAAAAAGATTGGAGTAATATTTATACAAAAGTATGACATTGATTTATCAAGTGCACCTGATTTGTCAGATCTTCTGTTTCCTCTTCAGCCTCATCATCATCCAAAGCATCATCAATGGCGTCTGACATCATCTCAGTCTGCATCGTCGAGTGCTAAAAGTTTAGATAACACAACTATGCAACTGAATAGGTGAGCTTGATCTTCGTCCCACATAATATAACCAGAAAGAAAATCACAATCTTACAGTCATATCCATTTGTGCTGATTGCCTCTGGAAATCTTGCATCACCTTCGCCTGCTTTGCAGGGTCCATTTGCTACAAATGAGGCAGAGCCATTCAGTGAGTATTAAAGAAGGAAAAGAATTGAACAAAAATATAAGCTTTTATGGTTCATTCCTCATGCTCATAAACTAAATCACCAGTCAGAAAGAGACACTATCAGATTCATTGAATCGAGGATCTCTTTTTTCAGCTTAAAACACCTGAATAGACTTGAATAATATAACAGACAATCAATTTATATGCGCACGCAAAATGAAGGGTCTAGTATTACTAAAAAAAACTAACCTTATTCATTGCTGACATCGCTTGGGTGGCCCCTTTCATGCCAACAGCAACTGATGATTGGGCAGATATTGCCTGCAAAAGGTGATTCTTGCTAAGTGCTAAGAGCAAAGGGAGAAGAGGAAACCGCAGAATGCAAAACAGAAGGAACCTGACAAGTAAAACAGAGTGGTTATGAAATTTCACCTGTGTGTGAGTCGCTATACCTCTCATTTGAGCTCGGCTAGCCTGCAATTTTGCTATCTGTTGCCTCAGCCTGACCAGCTGGCGTGCTAAAGTTTTAGTTGCTGCCTGCACAATACAAATACAAAGTAAAATAAGAAGACAAATCAGAATAAATAAATTGGTGCAAATTGGATGGTTATTGATATGGAGGTTATGAAACAATGGCTGCTAAACTAGAATATATGCCAGAAAATAGAGAGCCTAATGGACAAGAAGAGAAATCCACCCCATTATAAGTCCCAGTAATAACTAGAGCTAGTGTTTCCCTTCCTTTTAACTGAAACCTCAAAATAATTGCAAAATATGGATTGAAAATGTACCTCATTTCCTGTTTTAGCAGTTCTCTTTATCTCAGCAACAAGCTTCTTTTCCTGTCCCAATAGTAAAAAATATTAGCAAGGCCAAAAACCAAAAAGATACAACAGAAGTATCATCCAGGAGCTATTAACATACTTCCAATTGCAAAGTGGTGATTTCCCTCTCAATACCTAAATCAAGACAAAAGCCAACATGTCATTAGGCTGAGAACTAAGTCCGCTAATGAGTAAATATGACGCTGCATGAACTACAATCCCATTAATCCAAATAACGAAATTCCACACAAAAAAGTAAAACTATTTTCTGAAAAAACGTCATTCGAAAGCACACCCAGGAATCTCTGGGTAATCAATTATAGAACCTTTATGTCAGTGACTAATCAAGTAATCAACAGAGTAGCCATGTAGAGATAAGCAACCAGCCTAAATAGAATCTCCATGTATAAGCATGCCAAAATCACACTGACTTAATGAACCAAAATATTGAGCAGACAACAGAATTTACAATGAAAATCAATATGAAGCATATCAAGTTGACCAAAAAGTCAAATTACGTTGACGATCCAGATGATAATCAGTTGTACCAAAGAGGAAATCAAACTTCGTAGGATTGATGAAAATTCAATACGAGAAAATTAGAACAATACCTCTGGTTGCATTGGCCATTTCTCTCTTACTCTCTCGAAGCGCCTCTACAATAAGAAAAAATAACACTTTGATAATTACACAATTTTTCTCATTTAGGTCAATTTAGAAGAAAATCAAGAAAAAAAATGAGCAATTGACCGGAAAATGATCGAATATAGAATTGATTCATGTGAATTAGAACATCAAAAGGAAAATTAGGGCACAAACCTTTGGCGGTGGGCTTTTTAGCGAAGATGTTCATGATTTCGATCGGAGTTGGAGCTGTAGAGAAGATGGATGTTCAGAAAAATTATGGCGGAATTTCAGAGAATTATATACATACATATAGGTTTATATACATACAGTTACAGGTAAGATAGACCGCGGAAGGTTTAAGGAAGGAACTTTCGCATAAAAAAAAATAAAAATAAAAAAAAATTAGAAATTTATGTTTTGAGTAATTTTTTTTTTCCTTTTGATCAACTGAGTAAATTTCACTGCCAGGTTTTTCTTTAAGACGGATACTCTGTTATTGTATGGGAAATGACTATAGAAAATTAAATTCTATGTTATTATAATGTTCACTTTTCCGGCAATCAACAATGTTCCATCAAACATGTGATCGAATTAGTCAAAAGAGGTTTATATTGATAAATTTATTATTTTTATAGTTAAATATCTAATAAAAAGCTCTATCTTTTTTTCAAATCCGAAAGTATATAAATTTGTTTTTTTCACAATAAAAGGGTTATTTCAATGACTAAAAAAATAAATGACTGCAATAGTTAAAAATTCAATTCCTTCTTATTTTTATCAAAATTACTCTTTCGATTTAAAATTATTTTTGATAAAAAATAATTTATTTATTTTTTATTAGCAGATAGGGTAAATTTTTTAGATATAAGTCATTTTGGACTCATTTCATCATGTATCGGACAGACAATTGTCGATTTGTGGTGTCCTTGGAAAGCATCAAAATTATAGATTTTTTTTTTTGAAAGTAAATTATAACACTCCACTATTGAAAACCTAAAAAAACTTTGGAGGTCCATTATAATTTCTCATCCGTGGAGGTGTATCTGCCGCATGAGGTATTGGGCTCGTCTCCTCACTTGTAAGGTTTCGGAGCCCAGATGAACACTGGGCCAAGTGGTATGGGCATTAATCGTCTCCTCACTTGTCAGGTTTTGGAGCCCATTCCTTCACTGAATCATTGGGCCCTACATTTATCGGATTGGATTGGGCTTAATTTTTTTTTGAAATGGGCTTAAATTGGACATGTATTTCATTGCGAAACTCCTTGTCTAAATCTTGCTAATTCTTTTCACAAAAAAAATAGACAAGATAATGTGATGTATAATTTGATCGAACCGTTATATAATGCCAACGGTTGAGGAAATATGACCGTACTATTAAATGTACGTACCTGTCTCTTCACGTTGAAAACAAAGTCAATTACAAAGTTGACGGTGACACACTTTATCAATTTATATTATAGAGATAGATTGAATTAATTTGAAACTAACTTCAAATATTGTTTGAACTAACTCAATAGTCACATACATAGCGCCAAAGGTTAATAGAAAATGGCAGCGCAATTAACCATACTTGTCTTTTTCGTATTAAACGAAATGGAAAGGTTAACAAATTTAGCAACGACAAAACGACTATCTTCCATGATAAATTGGATGGTATTATAAACCTAAAAATCAATGTGGTTTGACGTGATTAGAGGTCTTTTGATAAAATTTATTTCGTTCGTAATTTTCAGTTTTTTTTTTTTTAAGGGTCAAGAAGGGGGAATAACCGCTCCATATTTGAATTCCCTAGCTTTTTGTTTTATCTGTATCATTTCCCGTTCACATTTTTCATCCCCTCCGTAGCCAAAAGATTCCCACATTAATGGCATTTTAGTGCATGGAAAAGCACATTAAATTTCACTAACCAAACAGTTAGCATTTGAAATTACAAGCAACATTTTTTAAGATTTTTTGGATTTGAAAATGATTCTCAGTGTCCTGGACTCAATTCTATTTAATCAAGATAAATTGCCGACTAACGGAACTTCTAACGAAACCTTGCTCCGGTTTTAATGGGGTTTCCGCAAATGGACGGTGAGATTGGCCCCTAAGATTAGTCGAGGTGCACACAAGCTGACCTGAACACCTGCGTTATAAAAAAAATAAAATTGTAGTAATGAATATCAAGTCACACTTTTTTGTCAATAGACCTCACCCTTTTTCCCCTTGTAGACTTAATATGGAGCATTCAAAGTTGCCAAAGTGTGTTAATTTTCTTTTGCATGAAGGAAAAAACCATTGATGAAGCAACAGTGGAACGAAAAACTCATGATTTGATTGAAAATAGGACTGGTCATATAATGCATATTTTTTTTTGTAGCAAATGCATTGAATAGGATTACCAGAATAATGTAATTTTAACATCAATAATTGTCGCTAAATCTAGTTTGATGGTTACGAATGTCAACGACTAATTAGCAAAAATTGCGGCGCTATTCAACGTACTTGTCTCATTATGTTATAGAAGTTATAGATTTAAGAACAACTGACGACGATGCACGTGATCTATATAAGCGATGGATTGAATAAGTGCAAAATTAAATTTAATTGTCGTTTTTATTTGATTGGACAAATACATATCTATCGGCACTGTAACGCATACTTAGCTTGTAATTAATCATGTCCGATGATGTGTCAAAATCTCTTGAAATAAAGCCCATGCACGTGGTCAATTTACATCATCGATTATAGATATGACTCTAAAAGGATATGACACTACATGGCTAAGGCAAAAGACGGCGCTATTGAGATGCACTCGATCTATTTAAGCGATGAATTGAATAAGTGCAAAATTAAATTCACTTGTCGTTTTATTTGATTAGACAAATACATACATATATATATATATATATATATAGAGTCCTGTTCTAGATGTCCCAGTCCCGGATCCGGCTCCACTTCCCGATATTTTTGACGATTATAGATCCGTCCAATGTTTTAGAAGGTGTTTTCCAAGGTCCACGCGGAAAATCTTCAAAAAAATACCGGGAAGGGCTTGATCCAAGCGATTTCGCAAAAACTTTATATTTACGCACTTTTTGAAAAACTACTTGGATCAAGCCATTCCCGGTATTTTTTTTTTAAGATTTCCGGGAGTCATTATGGACCTTGGAAAACACCTTTTGAAGACATTGGACGGCTTTTGATTTCCCAAAAACAATTTTTAAAAACATCAAAAACCAAAAACCCTTCAATTTTTTGAAATCCGGGATCCTTGATCATTGGATCCCCATATATATAATATATATATATATATATAAACCGGGTTCATAAAAACGGCAATATAATATATCATTGTAGCTTAAGTCCGAACCAACGTTCGATCAGCCAGACTTGGATTTGATAAAAGAACTTTTCGTTTCAAATAGTTGGATTTGATAAAAGATTAGCGTTCGCGGGTCAAAACATAGGATCCGGGTCATCTTTTACTCGCGGGTCAAAACCAAAACCCTCCCGGATCCTCATTTCTTCCTTCCACGCTGAAACGACAGAGAGAGAGAGAGAGAGAGAGAGAGAGAGAGAGAGAGCGAAGAAAGAGGAGAAGACAAAATGGAAGAATCCCAAGCCCTAAATCGACAACACAAGGTCTCTCTCTCTCTCTCTCTCTCTCTCTCTCTTTCTAGTTCGATATATGTACGTAGACGAAACTAGGGTTTTTTTTGTTCGATTTGCGAAGGGTTTCAGTTCGAATGACCCGGATTCAGTTCGAAATCAAGGGTTTTATGTTCAAAATCAAGGGTTTCGGTATGAAATCAAATCAAGGGTTTAAATGTTGATTCGGTTGTATTTGTTTGTAAACGTATACTTGTGATTTGTAGGTTCATGAGCGTCATGATACAGGAGAAGTTGATGTCCTCACGAAAGGTATTACTGTTTAGTCTCAGCTGAAAGAAGTTTCTGCTGCCAAGTAGCTGATAAATTTTATCCTGTGTCTAGTTCTTGGATTGTGGAGATTTTTCTGAAGGGGAAAGAAAAGGTAAGGGATCCTTCTTGGAGAGAACCTTGTAGAATCCTTACTTTATTTTCCCCTCCCGAATCCAAAATCCAAAAAAACAGCCTCAAAGAAGTCAAGAAAAGAGGGGATTGCTGGAGGTCATTGTAAAATCTGATAATATTCTCACACAGAATGTCATAGCATCACATTGGGTTCTCTACTTAGTTGTTAGACAATGCCCATTCACCTGATGCACTGGTTTTCATCGTGTTATTGTTCGATTAATCAGGAGACAACAATTATGGAGATGATACTAGACGAACGATTGTGCTGGCTGTTTTTGTTGTTATTGAATATGTATGTTTCCTCGTCCTTATAGTTATTTTTCGTTTTTGGTCTATTCATGTTTCAAGATGGAAAAATGACTCCTAAAAAGATGGCGACGTGCGGAGATTCATGGAGTCATTCATGTGTCCAAGTATGAACCAAGGCCCACACGTGAAGCAACAAAATGTGGCGCGGAGGTTGCAATTTCAGTCTCATTTGATGGAAAAAAAATGATGGCATGAATGCATTTCAAGTACCCACTTCATCATGGAGAGGGCAATCAACGGGTAGTCAAGTTTGGGGAGGACCACAACCTAGTTTAATGGAAAGTCAATGGCAAGATTGGGGAGGAGGACAACAAAGTTTTTTACAGATGATGAATGCAAGGAACAATGCCAAAGAGTAGAAGACTTGTTTATTTAATGGAGTGTCTTGTGTCCGTATCGTGTCCTGTCTTGTGTCCATGTCCGTGTCCTGTCTTGTGTCCATGTCCTGTCTTGTGTTCGTATCCGTGTCGTGTCCTGTATCAATGTATCAAGTCGTAGGCTGAAACTGTGTAAAAGTGGGGGAACAGCTTTTGAATGCTGAAATTATATAATTAGAGAATGAAACTGTGATGAAGTGATGCTGGCTCTTGGTTTATTTTTTTTATTTATTCTTATAAAATGATCGTATTGACCTTGAAATTGTGATGCTGGCTCTTGGTTTTTTATTTATTTATTCTTTTGTTTCTATTATTCTGTTAGCAGCAGTAGTATGACCTTTGGTTGGAAATATTGTTTGGTTGGCAGCATAAGGATACCAACAAGATTCCACTTTGGTATCCCATGCAACCAAATGCACTCAAAGCACAAGTTACTGAATTCTGCTTCTTTCATTTGTCAATTTCTGAAAAAAATTTGGGCATAGTTTCCCTTGTTTTATGGCTTAACCCGACACCTAGCGTCTCAAATAGACAAAATAATGCCAAATTTACAGAACAATATGAGCCTGGGGCCAGGCATTTGTCATCCTATATTTCACAATCCAAATTCACACATAAACTACTGATTAAAAATCCAATAAATCTAGAACCCACACTGGGCATTTGCTCAACAAAATAATCAATTACATTCCATGGTGCTTTCACAAAATACATAATACAACTTCATTTTCCTAAATACAGACTACAACTTGATAAAAGTTAACAACAATTGAGATGGTCCCTGGCTTCTACTACTGGTCCATAGAAACCTCGGAGCTGCCAGAGTATGGGTGATTTCAGATGTTGCGCGTTTGATATGTTTTGTGTCCAAGGATTCTTTTATAGGCAACCTGCAAACTGGACAGGTAGACCGTTTTCTTAGCCACACGTCGATACATGAGAGGTGAAAACTGTGGCCACATTTGGGCATGGTCCGCAGTACGTCCTTCTCTTGGTACTCCCCTAAACAAATTGAGCACCTGCAAAACAGAAGTAAATCAACTTTTACCATAATAAAAAGATCTTGGGAAAACTCGTTGGTCCCAGTTTCTGCTATCATTTCACAGAATGAAAAGCAAATTAAATGCAAGTAAATATTTAGAAGGTCTCTCCAGTTATGAATGGGAAAGTTACAGAAGCCCATATTCTAATGTTTAAGGAAAAGCCATAGAGGCAAATGTTATAAATGCAAGCCATGTATGCTTCTATGCAAGTAGCTGATCCATTAGTACCTAAGGCAGAAAATTCAATAATTAGACAAGAAAAGAAGTAAGAGACTTTGCAATAGGAGATGTCTGTTGCAGAAAATGTAGATAATGCAAATTTTAAATGATGCATAAGAAGGATAATTTCTCCTTCATATCAAATATCAAAACTCAAACAGCCCTAAGTTCAGTGTATTAACATAGAGATTGAGCAATCAAAAGTCTAATTTCAGATTATCAATCTTCAAACAGAGTAGTATACTTAACCAAAATACCCCTATTTTAATGGGCTGAACACAGTGAATGCACAATTTGATCAAATCCTCTACCTTTTTCATGAAATACCCAATATTGTCATCCCACTCAGACTCCCAAAACCCTAACCATAACCCTAGTTCTTCAAAATCGAACCAGAGGAAGAGAGGGAGAAAGACTTTCGACAAAAACCCTCACCCTAGTTGTTCGAAATCGAACCAGAGGAAGAGAGGGAGAAAGACTTTGGACAAAAACCCTAACCCCAGTTTTTCAATGTGTACCAAAACTCGTTTTTCGTAACTGATATTTTATCAAACGAACCTACGTGCAAACAGACACACACACACACACACACACAGAGGAAACTCTAGATTCGAACCAGAAACCCAAGATTTTTCGATTTGTACCACTTCGCGAAAAAAAACCCTAGAAGATTCGAACCAGAAACGACAGGAAAATGTTTGAGAGGGAGAGAATCGAACCTTGGGATGTCGATTTCTTGTTCTTGGACCTCGATTTGTTCTTCTTCTTCGCGATCTCCATCTCTCTCTCTCTTCGTTTGAATCGCCTGACCTCTCTCTCTCTCTTCGTTTGAATCGTGTAGGGGAAGAATGACCCGAATAGCTACCATAATGCGACCCGCGGGAGTGTTTTATCCGGACCCGGGCTCCATTTGACCCGCGTGTTCCTCTCTTTTATCAGAGCCGTTGGATGCGATCCAACGGCTGAAAATTATTGTCCGGACCTAAGGTAAATCCGGGAGTCCTGAGGGGATCCGGATATATATATATATATATATATATATATGCCGGCACTGTAAAGCACACTTAGCTTGTAATTAATCATGTCGGATGATGTGTCAAAATCTCCGGAACTAGAGGCATCCACGTGGTCAATTTACATGATCGATTATAGATATGACGCAAAAAGGATATGACATTAGAGGGCTAAGGCAAAATGACGGCGCTATTAAGTTTACAATTTGTCTGATTATGTCGGTAGAAAAAAATAAACGGCTCTATACCACTATGTAAATCCATTATACGATTAGTTTCATTCTCTCATTTTGGTATTAAATTAACTTCATTATTTGATGCAATTGCACAAAAAAAAAAATTATATATATTTTTTTCCATACATATATATACTCTCTTTGTTGAGGTTTTTGAATTTTGATAATTCACAAGAGTAACTTTTAAATTAAAAAAGTTTTCAAAAGTTTCATATCGATCTCCTCATCACTTCCATCCCCACCTTTGTTAAGAGATTCCCGTTTGAATTTCAAATTTGTTGTTGTCACTTATTGCCCCCTCATTAATTGCTCCTAATCCCATTTAATGATGACAACCCAACCAACCCCACAATTAGAGTAAGCAAAACTCCAACATAGCATCTTATAATTCAGTACTCCCAGAGCATGGCCATGTGGTGCTCCGGGTCATTCCACCCACACACATTCTTGTGAGGTCCACAATTAAGTGTATGGATCTCATATGAATGTGTGGTGTTGGAATGGTCCACCGCACCACGTAGCTGTGCTCTAGCATTATTGAATAATTACTTTGATATAGCCATGTCATAGACAACTCATCACTGTGAAAACCCCTAAAATGCCCTTCAATGGCCATGTACGTCCCTAGCTCCTCCTATAAATGGGATATAAATGGGACAGTCCCATTCACAATAGTTGCACCGTTGAAAAGAAAGTTACAGAAAATTTCTCCTCATTCAAAGAAAATGA
Organism: Vaccinium myrtillus; assembly: GCA_016920895.1. NCBI lineage: Eukaryota > Viridiplantae > Streptophyta > Magnoliopsida > Ericales > Ericaceae > Vaccinium > Vaccinium myrtillus. The sequence continues at coordinate 3,877,830 of CM029275.1, forward strand.
ATGGAGATGGGGATTTACCTAAAGACTCTAACATGAAAGATGTCTCAGAAGGGTATGACTCTACCTCAAATGATGACTTTGATGTCATTGTACCTCCAAAACATCCATATATTGGTTGCGCGAAATGTAGGAGATTGTTTCAATGTCATGCTAAATTCCTTAACCACCTTGTGAAGTGCTTAGGAATTGATAAAATCACCCGCTATCGTTTCCGTGCACGTGCACATGCACAGAGAGGAGAAGTGGGGCCTTCTGCTGCTCCGAGGTTATTGAATCTTTTCAATGACCCTTTGGAGCTCAGGCTGGCACCCCCGGTGCCACCTCTACCGTCGCAGCCTATGAACCTCGATCTCACTTTGGCCATTGGCCGGAACATGCCCATGGGATCTCGGCAGCACCCTGGGAACCACAACGGAGCCGGACTTGGTGATGGCAATGCTGGGAAGAATTTCAGGATGTGAACTATATGGACATGAGCAAACCAGCATTAGCTAGCTAGTATTATTATGTGGGTGCCCTTATAGGGTTATTGTGTGTCTCTTCTTTCATTTTCTTGTGTGTTTGGTTATGTCGTTTGTCGTTGAATTAATATTTTGTGTTAACTTAAATAAGATGGAGAACCAGTTTCAGTGTGTTTTCTTAGGGTTCTCGTGTGTTTCCTTTTTTTTTCTTGTGTCCTTGTTTGTATCTATATCGATCTTTTGCTCATGTAAGAAAGATGCAGTTTTAATGAAAATTTTGTATTTGAGTCTTACTTTTAGTTGTCTTCTTCTTCTTCACCACCTTCTCTATGTTGAAAGTAAATTATACTCCTAATGAAAACATCAAAAAACTATGGGGTTCATTATGCGTGGAGACGGTATCCGCCGCGCATGAGGTATGGGCTCTAATCATCTCCTAACTTGTCAGGTTTTGGAGCCCAGATGAACACTGGGCCAAGTAGTATGGGCCTTAATTGTCTTATCACTTGTCAGGTTTTGGAGCCCATTCCTTCACTGAATCATTGGGTTGTACATTTATCGGATTGGACTGGGCTTAATTGTTTCTGAAATGGGCTTAAATTGGACATGTTGTATTTCATTGCGAAACTTCTTGTCTAAATCTTGCTAATTATTTTCACAAAAAAATGGACAAGATAATGTGATGTAGAATTTGATCGGACCGTTATATAATGCCAGCGGTCGAGGAAATATGACCATACTATTAAACATACGTACCTGTCTCTTTACGTTGAAAACAAAGTCAATTACAAAGCTGGCGGCGATGCACTTTATCAATTTATATTATAGATAAATTGAATTAATCTGAAACTAACTTCAAATATTGTTTGAACTGATTCAACAGTCACATACATAGCGCCAAAGGTTAATGGAAAATGGCGACGTTATTAACCATACTTGTCTTTTCTGTATTAAACAATATGTAAAGGTTAATAGAATTAGCAACGACAAAACGACTATCTTCCATGATAAAATAAATGGCATTATAAACTAAACAATGTCGTTTAATTTGATTAGAGGTCTTTTGATAAAATTTATTTCGCTTGAACTTTTTAGATTTTTTTTTCTTTTTTGAGAGTCTTGAAGGATAAAAAAACGCTCCATATTTGAATTCCCTAGCTTACTTTTAGTTGTCTTCTTCTTCTTCTTCTTCACCACCTTCTCTATGTTGAAAGTAAATTATACTCCTAATGAAAACCTCAAAAAACTATGGGGGTTCATTATGCGTGGAGGCGGTATCCGCTGCGCATGAGGTATGGGCTCTAATCGTCTCCTAACTTGTCAGGTTTTGGAGCCCAGATGAACATTGGGCCAAGTAGTATGGGCCTTAATCGTCTTCTCACTTGTTAGGTTTTGGAGCCCATTCCTTCACTGAATCATTGGGTTGTACATTTATCGGATTGGACTGGGCTTAATTGTTTATGAAATGGGCTTAAATTGGACATGTTGTATTTCATTGCGAAACTCCTTGTCTAAATCTTGCTAATTCTTTTCACAAAAAATAGACAAGATAATGTGATGTATAATTTGATCGAACCGATATGGCCGTACTATTAAATGTACATACCTGTCTCTTTACGTTGAAAACAAAGTCAATTACAAAGCTGGCGGCGATGCACTTTATCAATTTATATTATAGATAGATTGAATTAATCTGAAACTAACTTCAAATATTGTTTGAACTTATTCGACAGTCACATACATAGCGCCAAAGGTTAATGGAAAATGGCGGCGCAATTAACCATACTTGTCTTTTCCGTATTAAACAATATGTAAAGGTTAATAGAATTAGCAACGACAAAACGACTATCTTCCATGATAAAATGAATGGCATTATAAACCTAAACAATGTCGTTTAATTTGATTAGAGGTCTTTTGATAAAATTTATTTCGCTTGTACTTTTCAGATTATTTTTTGAGGGTCTTGAAGGGGAAAAAAAACGCTCCATATTTGAATTCCCTAGCTTTTTGTTTTATCTGTATCATTTCCCGTTCACATTTTTCATCCTCTCCTCAACCAAAAAGATTCCCACATTAATGGCATTTTAGTGCATGGAAAAGCTCATTAAATTTTACTAACCAAACAGTTAGCATATGAAATTACAGGCAAGCTTTGTTAAGACTTTTAGGATTTGAAATTGATTATCAGTGTCCTGGACTCAATTCTATTGTAATCAAGATAAATTGCCAATTAACGGAGCTTTGTTCCGGTTTTAATGGGTTTTCTGCTAATGGATAGTAAGATTGGGCCCCTAAGATTAGTTGAGGTGCGCGTAAACTAACCCGAACACCTGCGTTATAATTTTTTTTTAATGAATATCAAGTCACACTTTTTGTCAATAGACCTCACCTTTTTTTCCCCTTATAGACTTAATATAGAGAATTCAAACTAGCCAAGTGTGTTGATTTTCTTTTGCATGAAGGAAAAAACCATTGATGAAGAAACAGTGGACGAACATGATTTGATTGAAAATAGGACTGGTCAATGGTAACGATTAATGCATTACTTTTTAGCAAATGCATCGAATAGAATTACCATAATAATGTAATTTTAACATCAAACAATTGTCGCTAAATTTGGTTTGATGGTCAACGATTAATTAGCAAAAATTGTGGCGTTGTTCAACGTACTTGTCTCATTATGTCATAGAAGTTGTAGATATCAGAACAACTGATGACGATGCACGTTATCTATTTAAGCGATGGATTGAATAAGTGCAAAATTAAATTCAATTGTCATTTTTATTTGATTGGACAAATACATATATCCCGGCGTTGTAAAACATACTTAGCTTGTAATTAAACATGTCGGATGATGTGTCAAAATCTCTGGAACTAGAGCCCATGCACGCAGTCAATTTACATCATCGATTATAGATATGACTTCAAAAGGATATGATACTATAGGGGTAAGACAAAATGACGGCGCTATTGAGATGCGCTTGATCTATTTAAGCGATGGATTGCATAAGTGCAAAATTAAATTCAATTGTCGTTTTATTTGATTAGACAAATATATATATATAAAGCATACTTAGCTTGTAAGTAATCATGTCGGATGATGTATCAAAATCTCCGAAACTAGAGGCATGCACGTGGTCAATTTACATGATCAATTATAATATGACTCCAAAAGGATATGACATTACAGGGTCAAGGTAAAATGACGGCGCAATTGAGCCTACAATTTTTCTATTTGTGTCGGTAGAAAAAAATAGATGACGCTATACCACTATATAAATCCATTATACGATTAGTTTCATTCTCTCATTTTGGTATTAAATTAACTTCATTATTTGATGCAATTGCACACAAAAAAAATTTACATGCCTTTTTTGTCCATACATATATACTCTTTTTGTTGAGGTTTTTGAATTTTGATATTTCACAAGAATAACTTGTAAATTAAAAAAGTTTTCAAAAGTTTCATATCGATCTCCTCATCACTTCCATCCCCACCTTTGTTAAGAGATTCCCGTTTGGATTTCAAATTTGTTGTTGTCACTTATTGCCCCCTCATTAACTACTCCTAATCCCATTTAATGAAGACAACCCAACCAACCCCACAATTAGAGTAAGCAAAACTCCAACATAGCATCTTCTAATTCAGTACTCCCTGACCACGGCCACGTGGTGCTCCGAATCATTCCACTACCACATATTCTCATGAGGTCCACAATTAAGTGTATGGACCTCACATGAATGTGTGGTGTTGGAATGGTCCACAACACCACGTTGCTATGCTCCGACACTACTGAATAGTTACTCCGATATAGCCATGTCATAGACAACTCATCACTGTGAAAACCCCTAAAATGCCCTGCAATGGCCTTGTACGTCCTTAGCTCCTCCTATAAAAGGGATAGTCCTCTTCACAATAGTTGCACACTTGAAAAGAAAGTTACAGAAAATTTCTCTCTTCATTCAAAGAAAATGAATGGAGATGGGGATTTACCTCAAGACTCTAACATGAAAGATGTTTCAGAAGGGTATGACTCTACCTTAGATGATGGATTTGATGTCATTGTACTTTTAAAAGGTCCATGTGTTGGTTGCGTGAAATGTAGGAGATGGTTTCAATCTCATGCTATATTCCTTAACCACCTTGTGGAGTGCTTAGGAATTGAGAAAATCAGGGAACATATGGCCAAGAAACGCCGCTATCATTTCCATGCACCTGCACAGAGAGGAGAAGTGGGGCCTTCTGCGGCTCCGAGGTTATTGAACCTTTTCAATGACCCCCTAGAGCTCAGCCGGCACCCCCGGGGCCACCTCTACCGCCGCAGCCTGTGAACCTCGATCTCACTCTGGCCATTGGCCGGAATAAGCCTGGGGGATCTCAGCAGCACCTTGGGAACCAAAACGAAGCTGGACCCGGTGGTGGCAATGCTGGGAAGAATTTCAGGATGTGAACTATATGGACATGAGCAAACCAGCATTAGGTAGCTAGTATTATTATGTGGGCTCCCTTTAGGGTTATCGTGTGTCTCTCCTTTCATTTTCTTGTGTGCTTGGTTATGTCGTTTTAGGGTTATGTCGAATGTCGTTGAATTAATGTTTTGTGTCAGTTTATGTAAGATAGAGAACCAGTTTAAGTGGGTTTTCTTAGGGTTCTTGTGTGTTTCCTTTTGTTTTTTTTGTGTCTTTGTTCGTATCTATGTCGATCTAGGTTTGCTCGTGTAAGAAATATGCAGTTTTAATGAAAAGTTTGTGTTTGAGTCTTACTTTTAGTTTTCTTCTTCTTCTTCTCTCCTTCACCACTTTCTCTACGTTGAAACGGTTGTGGAGTTAATTTATAAAACCAACATGATATAAAGAAAAAGACTGGTGATCGACAATGTAACATGTAGTATAAATTTTTTACTTTGATGTATCCAACCAAATTTGCCACTCTCATGATTGAAAATAGGACTGGTCATTGCTAACGATTAATGCATTAATTTAGCCAATGCATCGAATAGGATTACCATAATAATGTAATTTTAACTTAAATTAATTGTCGCTAAATTTGGTTTGATGGTTACAAATGTCAAAGATTAATTAGCAAAAATTGTAGCGTTGTTCAGTGTACTTGTTTCATTATGTCATAGAAGTTGTAAATATTAGAACAATCGACGATGATGCACGTGATCTATTTAAACGAATGATTGAATAAGTGCAAAATTAAATAATTATCATTTTATTTGATTGGACAAATGCATATATGTCAGCGCAGTAAATCATACTTACCTTGTAATTAATCATGTCGGATGATGTGTCAAAATCTCCGGAACAAGAGGCCATGCACGTGGTCAATTTACATCATTGATTATGGATATGACTGCAAAAGGATATGACACTATAGGGCTAAGGCAAAATGACGGCGCTATTGAGATGCACATGACCGATGGATTGAATAAGTGCAAAAATAAATTCAATTGTCGTTTTACATGATCGATTATAGATATGACTCCAAAAGCATATGACACTACAAGGCTAAGGTAAAATGACGGCGCTATTGAGATGCACGTGATCTATTTAAGTGATGGATTGAATAAGTGCAAAAAAGTTAAATTCGATTGTCGTATTATTTGATTAACAAATACAAATATGTCGGCACTGTAAAGCATACTTAGCTTGTAATTAATCATGTCAGATGATGTGTCATAATCTCCGGAAGTAGAGGCATGCACGTGAGTCAATTTGCATGATTGATTATAGATATGACTTCAAAAGGATATGACGTTATAGGGCTAAGGCAAAATGACGGCGCTATTGAGCGTACAACTTGTCTCCTTAGGTTAGTAGAAAAAAAAGACGGCGCTATACCACTATATAAATTCATTACACGATTCAATTTCATCATCTCATTTTGGTAATTAACTCCTGGCACACAAATTTTCTATATGTTTTTTTTTCCTCAAACATATATACCTTTTTCTTGAGGTTTTTGAATTTTGATATTTCACAAGAGTAACTTTTAAATTAAAGTTGAGGTTTTTGAATTTTGATATTTCACAAGAGTAACTTTTAGATTAAAAAGTTTTCAAAAGTTTCATATGGATCTCCTCATCACTTCCATCCCCACCTTGATTAAGAGATTCTCATTTGGATTTTAACTTTGTTGTTGTCACTTACTGCACCTTCATTAACTACTCCTAATCCCATTTAATGAAGACAACCCAACCAACCCCACCATCAGAGTAAGCAAAACTCCAACATAGCCTCTTATAATTCAGTACTTCCACACCACAGCCACGTGGTGCTCCATATCATTCCACCACCACACATTCTCGTGAGGTCCACAATTAAGTGTATGGACCTCACATGAATGTGTGGTGTTGGAATGATTCAGAGTACCACATAGCTGTGCTCTAGCACTACTGAATAGTTACTCCGATATAGCCACGTCTTAGACAACTCATCACTGTGAAAACCCCCAAAATGCCCTTCGATGGCTAGGTACAACCCTAGCTCCTCTTATAAAAGGGATAGTCCTCTTCACAATAGTTGCACACTAGAAAAGAAAGTTACAGAAAATTTCTCTTCTCATTCAAAGAAAATGAATGGAGATGGGGATTTACCAAAAGACTCTAACATGAAAGATGCCTCAGAAGGGTACGACTCTACCTCAGATGATGACTTTGATGTCATTGTACCACCAAAAAGTCCATTTGTTGGTTGCGCGAAATGTAGGAAATCGTTCCAATGTCATGCTGAATTCCTTAACCACCTTGTGGGGTGCTTAGGAATTGAGAAAATTAGGGAACAGATGGCCAAGCAACGCCGCTATCAGATCCGTGCACCTACACAGAGAGAAGAAGCGGGGCCTTCTGCGACTCCGAGGGAATTGAATCTTTTCAATGACCCACTGGAGCTTAGGTTGGCACCCCCGGGGCCACCTCTACCATCGCAGCCTGTGAACCTCGATCTCACTCTGGCCATTGACCGGAATAAGCCTGGGGGATCTCGGCACCACCCTGGGAACCACGAAGGAGCCGAACCTGTTGATGGCAATGTTGGGAAGAATTTCAAGATGTGAACTCTATGGACATGAGCAAACCAGCGTATTAGCTAGCTAGTATTATTATGTGGGTGCCCTTTTAGAGTTTTCGTTGTCTCTTCTTTCAGTTTCTTGTGTGCTTGTTATGTCGTTTGTCGTTGAATTAATGTTTTGTGTTTGCTTAGGTAAGATGGAGAACTAGCTTAAGTGGGTTTTCTTAGGTTCTTGTGTGTTTCTTTTCATTTTTCTTGTGTCCTTGTTCATATCTGTATCGATCTAGGTTTGCTCATGTAAGAAAGATGCAGTTTTAATGAAAAGTTGGTGTTTGAGTCTTATTTTTAGTTGTCTTCTTCTCTTCTCTCTTTCACTACCTTCTCTATGTTGAAATAGTTGTGGAGTTAATACATAAAGCCAAGATGATATAAAGCAAAAGACTGGTGATCGATAGTGTAACATGTAGTTTAAAATTTCTACTTCGATGTATCTAGCCAAATTTGCCACTCGCAGCCGAGTTATCACAAAAAATATTGTTTTCCCACTCTCATCATGTAAGAAAGAAGTAGTTTTAATGAAAAGTTAGTAGTTCAGGCTTACTTTTAGTTGTGATCTTCTTCTTCTTCTCTCTTTCACTGCCCTCTCTATGTTGAAACGGTTGTCGAGTTAATATATAAAGCCAAGATGATAAATAATAATAAAAAAGACTAGTGAAATGTAGTTTAAAACTTTTACTTTGATGTATCTAGCCGAATTTACCGCTCTCAGCCACGTTAATTTAAAAAAAATAAAAATAATAAAATAAAAAAGCCTTCCCACTCATGTAAGAAAGAAGTAGTTTTAAGGAAAAGTTGGTGTTTCAGTCTTTCTTTTAGTTGTCTTCTTCTTCTTCTCTTCTCTTTCACCACCTTCTCTATGTTGAAACGGTTGTGGAGTTAATATATAAAGCCAAAATGATTTAAAGAAAAAGACTAGTGATCGACAGTGTAACATGTAGTTTAAAATTTCTACTTTGATGTATCCAGTCAAATTTACTAATGAAAAGTTGGTGTTTCAATCTTTCTTTTAGTTGCCTTCTTCTTCTTCTCTCCTTCACCACATTCTCTATGTTGAAACGGTTGTGGAGTTAATATATAAAGCCAAGATGATATAAAAAAAAGACTGGTGATCGACAGTGTAACATGTAGTTTAAAATTTCTACTTTGATATATCCAACCAAATTTACCGCTCTCAGCCAAGTTAATTTCCAAAAAAATGCGTACCTTCATTCCTACTCTCATGTAAGAAAGAAGAAGTTTGAATGAAAAGTTGGTGTTTCAGTCTTTCTTTTGGTTGTCTTCTTCTTTTCCTCTCCTTCATCACCTTCTCTATGTTGAAACGGATGTGGAGTTACTATATAAAGCCAAGATGATATAGGAAAAAAGACCGGTGATCGATAGTGTGACATGTAGTTTAAAATTTCTACTTTTATGTATCCAGCCAAATTTATCACTCTCAGCCGAGTTACCACAAAAAATACCGTCCTCTCCCTTTAGTAAAAAAATGAGTTTTATTTCCGATAAATATAGTATTTTTGTGATGTATGTAAGAAAAATAATTTGTCTTTACGCTATAAACAATGGCTAAAAAAACCATAGTGGAAACTTAGCCTTAATCACCTTTACCGCACAATGAAACCACCAACCCTTTAACAACTTGTGATATTAAGAAAATGCATGTGCGAGTATCTTTTCTTGTATGTTACATGTTGGCATGTTGCATCTCATGAAAGAACAAAAAGATAACCTTCAGACTTCCGTAGTGCAGAACTAGCTTGATCCACAAATTAGGGGGTGATGTGTCGGAAAGCCTGAAATGTGGAGTTTGAATACTGATCCACAAATTAATGGGTGATGTCGGAAAGCCTGAAATGTGGAGTTTGAATACTTTCCAGATGGAGGTTTACATCTGTCTTTACCTTGGATCCTGTCTCACGAAACGAAATATTATGAATTCTCGATCCCCTAACGATAAATCAACGTGGCCCTGGCTCAACTCAACTTTGTTTAGTAATCGACAATTGTTCAAACTTTGACTTGGCTTGTTTAGTAAAGTCGAACTCAAACTGAGCTGAGCTCCCTAATGAATCGAGTTGGGGTAATTTACTTACACCTTAAAAGGTATTTCAAACCAAAAAGAGAAAAGAAAAAAAAAAAATTATGTGAAAGGACTGGGCGAAATTTGGTATCCTCAATTAGAGAATTCTTGTACTAAGAACTACTAGTGATTGCGTTACGGTTATTAATTAAAACCTAGCCATATTACCGTGTGAAATGTGAATGTTTTGTATGAAGGTCTTTTTTTTTTTTTCCGGGGTGCATGTTGTCCCTTTGAGACAAGATGCATATTGTCCGATCTAGGTCGTTTTTTCGGTGAAAACGAGCATGGATCACATCTTGTCCAAACACATCCGAATCGTCCGCTACAAACAAATCTTCCATCATGGGCCCAAGATGGGGCACATGATGGATGCTGTCCCTAAAGGGACAGCACCATCCCCCAATTCTTTTTTTTCCTTTTGGGTATACATGAGATTTTTACAATTCTTCCATCATGTGAAAATGAAGTTTCAGATTAATTATTTTCTTCACTATCATGTTGGATTTTTCTCTCTTTTTGTTTCTTTATCATTTCTTTGCATGTGTCATCTGACTTTTCAAGGATTTTAGCAGTTGGACCATGTTTTTTAATTTCTATGAAAATTGTCTGGTGTAGTGAGCAAGCTCACTACAATATAACAGACTCCCCGAGTCCGTCCATTTGACGTTTAAACTCAAGTTTAACCATGATATAATGGAAAATAAATTAAGATTGGAAAATGCTAATAGGTATATGAAAGAAAAGCAGAATTTGGCAGACCCAAATAGGGGGGAGGATCATTGCTAATAGGTATATGGAAGAAACTACGAAAGCGCCTCTCAGAGAAGCCCATTTTGCGAAGAGCCGTAGCAAGAAAAGCCCAATTGACCTTATCAAAAGCCTTACTGTATCCAATTTCAAAGCAGCCATAAGTTTGTTGCCTGTTTTGGTGTGGGCTATAAGATTGGAGAATTCACAAGCAAGAAGAGAACTATCATAGATCAATCGGCCCGGAACAAAAGTATTTTGTGTGAGCGAGATATGTTATTGGAGGATAAACTTAATCCTATTAGCCAAGGTTTTAGAGATAATCTTATAAAAGACATTACGAAGGCTAATAGGTCTGAAGTCACTTGGCAAAAAGATGGTGAGGGAACTTTGGGAATAAAAGCAATGTGGGTATAATTAATCTGTTTTAGCATGCGCCCAGAATTGAGAAAGGATAGGACCACAGATGTCACCGAAGTTCCCACTATATCCCAGTATTCTTGAAAGAAACATCCCGAGAAACCATCCGGTCCCGGAGCCTTTGTCTCTCCAATTTGGAAGGCTGCTTTACGAACCTCACCGGCAGTAAACGGACTATCCATCCAAACCTGATGGTCCTCCGAAAGATGCTTATCAAAATACGTCCAACCATCCCAATCATCAAAAGTACAACAATTACCAGATCGGTTATTGGTCCAAATATAATGGGGACTGGTCGACTGAATTTCGGTTAAACTGAGGTTGAAGAGAAATTGCTACCCAAGTTATTCAACATATATTGTACTCCAAGAAAGTAAATTATTTCTCTACAACTGGATCCGTTAGTTCACAAACACAAAAAAATGTGCATGTTTCAGTGCTTAAGTCGTGCAAGTGCCACGGTCGTGCAATGGAAATTAATGCAAACTGTATAGCCTAGTCAACCTTGTAATAAATTATGCCTTGTAGAACGGAGCCCATTGGCAACTTGTCTCTACATGGGGGAACCCACAGCTTTCTTGCACTTCTAACCGAGCATTGGTTGATCCTAAGGTCTGATACTTTTCTACTTGCAGCAAAGGCGTTCGTCATTCCTCCATTCCTCTCATAAGAAGAGTTAGATAACCTTCGTGGTCCTCGACTAATAACCCAAAGGCTCAAAACAAAAATTAAAATTATTTTCCTCAAAAACAAGATGTACAACGAAGCTATTTACCATGTGTGCCTAAGTATAAACATTACCTAAGAAATGTTGTACTCTATACTAGTATGAAACATCGTTATTTCAATAAGAAAAATCCTAAAAACAGCTCAGTGAGCTATCATTAAGGTTTAAAAAATATAAAATATGTGAAAATTGTATAAAGTGAGTGAAAAAGTATTGAAAAGAATTTTGCTAAGTAGTGAGAAAGTATTGAAAAGTAATTTTCTTAATAAAGATATTGGTAAAAGAATTTTTTTTATTTATTTTTTGCTAAGCAGATATTGGTAAAAGATGCAATATAGCACCCCAAGCAGCCACACTTGAGCATCTATGTGCAAACACAAGGTATCAGTGCTGATTCCAAAACCAGCAATAGAATCAAACCCAAAAAAGAAAAAAATTCAAGCACTTGCTGTCTCAAATGACAATCATTGATTCAAATCAAGTCTAAACAATATTCGATGAACCAGAAACTACAAATGGAGTCTGACAACATTAACAAAAACAAAAATACCGGAGGCATCTCTCTTCCTGTGACTAATTCATAAGTTGATGAAAACTGATTCAAAAAACAGGTACAAACACAACTAGCAGAACCCCGCATCAAAATCACCAGGTAAAGATATTAGGCTGTGCTCTGCTTCTTAAGCTTTGCAAGTTCCCGCCTCACAACTCCAGCTTTCTGCAAAGTCACGTTTACAATAAATCCAATTTTACAAAGTCACGTTTACAATAAATCCAACAACTTATGAAATAAATCCAATTTTACAGAGAGCATTTTAATTTGTCCAATAAATTGATAAGGTCACACAGTCTAAATTTCAAACCAACCGAAGTCTAGGCTTCAAACAACATAGTTTTAGCAGAACACGGCACACAAGTTTCTGGAGTCAAGTCCTTAATGTAACCATTACCCTATTAGGCAGGTTATATAAACATCTGACAGTGCACCGTGGGTCGTGGGATAGAGTCAAGCTACGGAGCACCCCTAAAAGAATTGACTGTCAACTTGCTATAACAAGAATCAACAAGTCACCATCTCATTTCACTTTATCATTGGCGACAAATCAACAAAGAAGGGAAAAAATGATCCAAAAAGAAACCAAAGAAGGGAAACATAATAAAGCACTATAATGGAAGCATTGCAAGCACGCAAACCTTGATTTTTGCTAGCATAAGCTTGAACCTATCAAAATCATTAAGAGCAGCCCTTCTCTTTTGCACAATAAGCTTCCTGCCCCAAGAGCTGTTCTCCCACTTGTTCTTGACATCTGCCATGAATGTTTAGAAGTTCAAGCCATGCAGACAACAACAGGAATATGAAGAAGCAACCACATTGCACTCACCAGCAGCCTCCATGGCCGCGATTAGAGTCTTCTTCTTTGGAACCCTTTTGATGTCAATCTTGATATCTGTGAGCGAAAGCCTCTTGAAATTCATCTGAGTCCGCACCATATCAGGGGCATCAACAAGTGCCTGGACGTGAGCAAAAATCCAAGGTAAGACGGCCAAATTCATTGTGGATCTAAAAGGGAGTAAACACCTTTCTTGAACAATCAAACATATTCCAAGAAATTTATGGAGTATGTACGTAGTATGCTGGGACAGATGTTTAACAAAGGAACAAAAGGAGCCACATACTCTGCACCCCAATAAGCCACTTCAAAAAACAAACTTCGTTATGGTCCACAAGAATGACATTAACAAAATGAAACTCCTAAAACAAAGATAACTTTCTCATTACTGAATATGATCTAAAGAACCAGATCTCAATAACATGGACTTGTACTACCAAATAGTTACCAAAAAATGCATTCAGTCCATTCAGCATTGAGTGAATTGAAAACTGTGTTAAGTTTGAGGTCGCGAAGGTCGAATTCGAATTGATAAAAGTTGTAGGTATTATTGCAGGTCAATCTATCAGAGAGCCCGGTAATCAATTTAAATTAACGCTGTACGCAACTAAAAATTAAGCTCAGTGTTATGATTCATCCAGCCTGCATCAACTAAATTAAACATCCTATGATCCTAACCAATATCACAGAACAAGACGGACCGAAAACTACAAGATACTTGGTTTTTCTTCCGCAACTTTCTATGTTCATCGTTCATTCACAATTCCAAAGTAATAAATCGTATTCTAAATGTAGATAGAGGCGGAAAAAAGAGAGGCACGCAGATTCACGTACCCTGTTCTGATCGATGACGTCGACAATGACGACGAGCTGTCCATAGTCCTTCCCGTAGTTGACCAGAGCAACCCTTCCGATCTCCACGTATCGCTTGAACGGCTACAGGAAACCACACAAAAAAATAAATAAAAAGAATTATACATTTATGTACTGTGTGTATCTGTATACGAGCATATGGACGCATTATAGAGATAAAAAGAGATAGAAGAAGTGAGGTTGGTGAGAAATCTTGTGTTGAATCTCACCATTTTCAGCTGCGCTAGAAAGCAAGATCGGCTGTGGGAGAATGAGGCGGGGAGGTAATGGGGGTTAGGGTTTGCGAAGTGAGGAGGACGTAGGGTTTCTCCGTTTCAGAGCTGTAATATGATGCGCTCGATACTAGAGTAAGCTGCCTACGTGTCAACCACGCTCGAATCGGGTATGGCCGCGTGGTGGCAACCACGCTCGAATCGGGAGATGCTTCATCTTATATTCCTACTAATGTAATTTCCATTACGAACGGACAAATATTCTTATCCGCTGATTTATTCAATCCTGGAATCAAACCTGCTATGAGTATGGTATCTCTGTTCTCCATAATAGGGTCTGCAGCTTAAATTAAAGCTATGAAACAAGTAGCCGGTAAATTAAAATTGGACCCGGCACAATCGGGAGAATTAGAAGCCTTTGATCATTCTTACTTAATATATTCAAAACAATACTCAATTCAGTGACTGGAGGTGGACTCTTTTGTGGATTTATAACCACAATGCCCCAGTTACTTCTTCGTCGTATAATCAAGAATTATTAGTACTGCCACCGATGCTCAATGATATTTGAACCATCGATGGCAGCGCATCGAACAAATAAAGTCATAAAAAAATGACTGAGATAATCAAGTTAATATATTTCGTTATGGCGACCAATGGGGATCACATTTTCTATGTAATATATATTAACTCGATTATCTCAGTCATTTTCTTGATTACTTTTTTTGTTCAATTCGTAGCCATAACGAAATTGAGTATCCTATATTCTTATTACAAAGTGAAAGAAATAGTCAATAATATTCTTATTACAAAGTGAAAGATTTGGACAAGCATGACAACGAGATTCATTTCTTTCTCTTGACAACCTTTTAGCAAAAAGACATAACATAGAAGAGCAATTATCCCAACTATAGGAAAAATTAGTATGACTATAGGAATTAATTGTTTTTGTGTCATAAAATAGAGTATTCTCCCCCTCTCTTTTTATTGAATAATCGAGTATAGAACCCATGGGTGACGCTTGGTTACAATTTCAAATATGTTATTATATATTTGCTCTAATTTTTGTTGTTTTTTATGTTGAAATGGTTTTTCTTTATGCATGAGACTTTCATTTCACACGGCTCCTAAGCGATAGCAAAAGAAAGAACTCATTTTCTTTCATTTTTTATTTCATTACCTTCCTCGTGGATAATTCGATTTTGACTAATATTTCTGATTAGTAATCGGGAAGCCTCTTTTAAGGCAAAACCATGGAATACCCCTTTATATCAAAGAAAAATAGACACTACGTAACATTATTGCATTGAAATATATTATGAATATGTTGTGGATCTCCCTTGTTCGGTGGATTATCTTGGAGCAAGGGCCGCTTTTGGATCCTAACGATAAAAGAAAGTCTGTGGTAAGTAAACGAAGGCGCGTGGTAAGTAAATAACAGAGATGCGTGGTCGAGCATCACGTGACCGTACCCGACCGACACCCCAGTTTTTTCCACTAAACGATCAAGCCAAGTGTTGAGAAAAATATTTTCGAATGAAGTTAAAAGGCATGATTAAAAAAGACATGATTTTATTGGACTTGGAGTTTTCGTAGTGACCCGTAGTGACCTCAATTGTAGGCCCTCTGAAATTTTTGTTGGGGATCAAAACCGTTTTATTTTTTCAGAATACGTTGAGAACATTATGGGTGCAAAAAATCATGATCATCGGAGATTAGTAGACTCACAATTGAGACAAATTTGTCTTACGGTGTATTTTCCAAATGATATTGGTCATTCATATAAATGGTATCCAAACACATGACTACCGATGTCCAATTAATTTGATTTTTTGATTTTTTACATGAATAATTTACTTAATATGATTGATAGATTATACGGTTTCGATCCTAAATAAACATCATAGAAAACCCACAAATTGAGGTACCCAAAATCCACCAAGGTATTTTTGATATTCTTGCTTGTCTTTCTCATTGTAGCCGATGTACTTTCGCTTCACATGCGTCACAAAAATAAAATTAACTAGACTACAATATGTTTTCTCTTGAACTCCCCTTACTTTTTTCCAAACAAAAAATGATATGTGCAAGGAATATTTGCAGAGAATCAATGCGAATGTTTTCTTTTGAACTCCCTTACTTTTTTCCAAACAAAAAAATGATCCCGAAGAAGATTCCCGGAGTTGATCCGAGCCCGAGCAGTTGATCTGAGCCGCTCAAGAATTTTAAAAACACATTTCGAGTGGGCATGCGAGAAACCAGCTCCATTCGATTTGTGTGGATGTTTGATCAAAACTTTCATTTTTGAATGGCTTGATGAAAAAAGAAAAAATGAAAGTTTGGATCAAATATCTAAACATATCGGATGGAGCTCGAGCACCCCACTCAAAATGTGTTTCTAAAATTATTGAGCGGCTCGAATTAACTATTCGGATTCGTACTGAGCCCCGCAGGAGTTCACAGCGTGATTCCTTGCAAATATTTCCCTTGTATATCTAGCATTGCTCTTTTTCAAAACAGAGCAGAAGTTTAGCGGGGCTTCTTCAACAAAAAAGCCAAGATAGCCACAGGCCACATTTATATTTTCCTGCATCAAAGATTCAAAAGCGTATTCTTACCCTTTCCTCGATCCATCTGCCCAACGAAACCCTAAATTGTTTCCTTGCATCCGATCCAACCTCTGCTGGCTTCAATGTGCACAAGTGCGTACGAATTTCGAGAATTTAAGCATGAACACGTTGTATAATTGTTGAATTCTTGATTCATCTTCAGGATTTTTGGTGCTCCAATTGAAACATAGAAGCCTCTGTCTCAATCTCTCTATATCTTAGTTTAACATTGTTTTACAGAATCTTCGTATATGTGTCTGGGTAAATATGCATAACGTACATCTAGTTTAGATATGATCGGACTCCTATTTGTACGTATACTAGCTCATACAGCATTTAGAACTGTTAAAAATTGGTATCTGCACGAATTAGTATTTCATTTGGGCATCACCATATGAAGATATTTATTTGCAAATCACAAATATGATTATTTGTTTGCAAGACTTGATAGGGTTTGCTTTTGAATATTAATGTTAGAAACTCACTGGAGTTTGTGGTGGAGTAGCAGGGTTCATGCCGAAGAATTCAACAGCCGGGGAGGAGGATTCTCGGTTTGCAATCCGACCAGAATACCAAGGCGATGTTCCAAAAACTCATTTCAAGCCCAGGGTGAGACTGTTTTCATCTTATTGTTTGTTACATATCCCAGCTACGATATGGAGTGTATTAGGTGCCATGACTCTTATTTTATGGTGTTTGTGTTTGAAGTTTGAACTACTATTTTTTTTTTTCCGTGTTCCCTACTCCGTAACTGTTGAAATAATTTACCCAATCAATACTCGACATCACTAAAGTTTTCAAAACTGAGGAATTGATATGTTGGGGTTGCTCATAGTTGGAAGTTTATAACATTGCGGATTCTTTGATTGCTATTGAATTTCTAGTTCTTTGTACCCCTTTTTCTTTTGGGTAAACGATGTGCAATTGCAATAGTATGTAAGTTTCGTGTTAACATGAGTACATAGGGTTTGGTTCTCTAAATGGGATTCTTTATCTAATTCCACAGGCACGAAAAACTCTTAGTGCTAGAAGATGGAAAGCTGCATTTTCTCAAGATGGTCACCTGGATATTGCAGGTGTGCTTAGGAGGATTCAAAGAGGGGTAAGATTTGTCTATTCTTGGTTGATTTTTGTTCGATTGGGGATATTGTTGTTCTAGCTGCTCCTGTTTTTTTTTTTTTTTTTCTTTCAATCTTCATTACCATCATTATCAGCTACTAAAATAAAAAGCTTCCTATGTCAAGCAATCAGTAGATGCTTTAATCTAGGGTATGCTTGTTGTCAGCATACGTAATTACTCGTCATTTATGGTGGAATTATTGAGCTAGTGCATTTGTAAACATAGGTGGTGCTTTTTGATTGCTCATGTTAGGGTGTTCATCCATCAATCAAAGGGGTTGTGTGGGAGTTCTTGTTGGGTTGCTTCGATCCCAACAGCACATTCGATGAGCGGAATGATCTCAGGCAACGCCGGAGGTAATATTTTTTCTATCTAACAAATAATGTTCCAGCATGTAGTCGATATTGATCCTGTACTTTATGGAGCTCAACTCAATGAGTCCTCCCATCTTGTTCCTTATCAAAGAGAGAGAATCCTCTTTTTCTTTCCCTTGGTTCCACCAGTTACTCTTAGTTACGGTCTTAGAAAATATATGTGTCTTAGAAAATATGTGTCGCTTGGTTGGTAAGAAGTCGCAAATAAAAGGAAGAAGTTAGAGAGTAGTTTTGCAGATTCTTATCCTATATAACATGTAAAGTCAATACCATTAACTGTGGTTGGAATTTTGAATCCTGCATACAAATTCCAAGCTTTCAGAGAAAGACGTTTTACTTTATGCAGAAATCCATGTATGTTTGTGCATATAGAAATGGGTAAATAAATTCTCAGTTTGTGTCTGCATTGGACACATTGACTAAGTTTATTAATTGATATTCTGTCTTCTTGTAACAGTGTATCAATTGAAAGTTGTAAATAGAACTGCGGTGTGTATCTGCTGTGAATGTAGAGACTAAACTTATTAATTGATCTTCCTAGGGAATCAGTATGAAGCTTGGAAGGGTGAATGTCAAAAGATGGTACCTAGTATTGGTAATGGGAAGTTCATTACGGCACCAATAATAGCAGATGATGACCAAATGATCAAGGATCCGTCAACCGACATTGATTTGGGAGATGAAAATGGAGCCACTTCTAATATTGACTCTGTTTTAGCCAAGAAAATGACAACGTGGAAGCGTAGCTTGCATCAAATTGGTTTGTAACGGGTGCAAAACTGATTCTTCATGAAGTTTTGTTATAACATTTGTTTCTGATGTTGTGGTACTCTTTTAACTCCCCCCCTGCTTCTTGAAGTTGTGCTCCGTTTTTTGCTTCCCAAGCTATTACTCCAAGTAATCCAGAAGTTCATTTTGGATGACATTTGCAATGGCTTATAGTTACCAATAACTTACAGACACATGGACATGTCTTGTGAAGCACAAAAAGGACACCTCATGGCAAATTGAATTGTGCCATGTTGGTGCTAAAATACTAAACTAGGAGTATGCTTCTTACATCGAAAGCACTAAGCAGCATCAGTTTGAGGATGATTTTGTCTTTGGTAATGATCTTTTGAATGACTTCAATTACATTTTAACATGAAGCATAGGATGTGGGCTGCAGGTTTGGATGTCATACGCACTGACCGTGCTCTCGTCTTCTATGAAAGTGAAGCTAATCAGGAAAAACTCTGGAATGTTCTTGCTGTTTATGCTTGGGTTGATGATCCTATTGGTTATGTTCAAGGTGACAATTAAAGTGGTTCTTTGTTGGTTTAGGTATCTTCACTTGTTTCCTGAGATTTTGTTTTTGTTTTCTTTTTCAATAGGAATGAATGATATTTGCTCGCCAATGGTTATTCTCATGGAAAACGAAGCAGATGCCTTTTGGTGCTTTGAGAGGGCAATGCGTAGACTGGTATGAATTCTTCTTCATCATCAATGGGGGCATTGCTATTAGAACTAATTGCGGGACTTGATTGCCTACCAATTAAATGCTTCTTGCCATAAGAATTAATCTCTTCTAGTTAAATTTATCATTTGAGTTTGTTAGTTTACTGATAACGAGGCATGATTGTGTACTTTGTTTAATACCATGTAGGACTAAGGTTTTATTGTGTTCAATCTGCCAACAACTTGAGTGCAACCTTTTTCTTTAGTTGTCAAGTCAAAAGGTCTTGCACTTTCTACTTTTTGGTTGATACACGGGTGGTAACTAGTAACTATCTATCAGATGTTGAAATTCTTATTGTTTTTGTTTTTGATCGGATTCTTATTGTTCTTTGGGGAAAAAATGCCTATGGACCTTGATTTTGCATGATCACTGAAATATACCATTGGTCACCCAACTTGTTTCTTAAGACAGTGTTACCTGATTCCGTTGATTTTCCTTTTAAATTTTCTATTTTGACTCTCATGCTCAATGCTTGTCATTTTCAGACTTTTCTTTAGTTCATGACTCATTTCCCTGCTTTTGTTTGGAAGAGAGAAAATTTCAGGTCCAGTGCAACGTCCATAGGGGTGCAATCTCAATTGAGTACTCTTGCAGGAATAATTAGAGCTATTGATCCAAAGCTTCATGAACACCTTGGTATGGGCTCATCCTGTTAGATCTTATTCCTTATTTTTATTGGGTGGACCATGTGATCAAGTCTCTGAATTTTGGCATGGCTGTTTTTACTTGTAACTCCACTTTAAGAAAGCTCATATCAAATTTTCCCGTGCTCTTTATATTTGGAATAATCAAATTTTATCCTCCAAAACGGAGGAAATAGAGGATAGGTTGGAGTAAGAATTTCCTCCAAAATACATAAATAGAGGAAGAAATGGAAAATAGAGGATGGGTTGGAGATGCTCTTAGCAAATTTATGCATGATCTCATGATTGGAATAGTTTTGGGGATCTGGGTGATGTCAACATTCTGAAGGATGTGCATAGTCATTGATCATGATGACATATTTTTGTGTTCCTGTATTTTTAATTTAAGAAATGGCACAAATGGTATCCTGACACACCTTTTAGGGCGACATATTTTGGACCCTGCATTTTTTCAGAGGGAGGATTTATTGCCTGCACAATTAAAAAACTACGATTTCTAGTTGTATACTCAAGGTAGCCATACTGTGTCACTAGAAGTAGGGCTCTTGGAATCTAAGAATAGAGTAAATGTATATTCACGTTACATTAGTAGAACTCTACAGGACACACTATTAGCCAGTATGAGCTCAAATAAACAGAGTCTGGAATGTACTCTGGCATTTGGCTCAAGTGCCCTGACCATTAAAATGTGCCTTAGTTCAAAGTTCTAATTGGTTTGATTTGGCAGAGGAACTAGATGGTGGGCAGTATCTGTTTGCACTTCGTATGCTGATGGTACTTTTCCGGAGAGAATTGTCATTTGTAGATGCATTGTACCTTTGGGAGGTAAGGAAAATTTCTTTCCTTGTTTGATTATTCCAGTAAATAATCTATCTTCCATAACCAGTTGTCATTTGTAGATACATTGTACCTTTGGGAGGTAAGGAAAATATCTTTCCTGGTTTGATATTCCAATGGATAAATTATCTTTCGGTTATGGAAGATCCATAATTCTGAGACCCTTGCGAAGAGATCAACCAATGATTTTCAGTGTACTGTCTGTTGGGAGTCTTTTGTCTTTCTATTGATAGGTATTATATTTTCAGGTGATGTGGGCAATGGAATACAATCCTCACATCTATTCACTATATGAGCTGTCGAGGTCTAGATCAGATGTGGGTCCAGATAAGAATGTTGTATCCAAAATGGATACCAAGCAGCTGAATCAATATGGGAAATTTGAGAGAAAAATTATAAAGACTGGACAGGTGGACCGAAATAGCGCTCTCGTAGTTTTCCTCGTTGCAAGTGTCATTGAGGCCAAGAACAAACGACTTCTGAAAGAGGCTAAAGGTCCAGACGATGTTGTCAAGGTCCACATCCCACTTACCTCTTTTCTCTGTCTTCTTGATTAGATGTGGCTGAAATATAAGTTACTTAACCCACTTTTACAGATTGTGGGTGAAATAACTGCTAGTTTGGATGCGAAAAAGGCATTGAGAGACGCATTGAAGATCCAAGAGAAGTACCTACGCAAGGCAAGCTCATCCTATGCTTCTCTTTTGTTAAACTCTCGTTAGTCGTTCCATTTGCACATGTATTCATACAACTTAGGTTTCCAAAAAATGACTTACTGCTTATAATGCTTAACTATGCATGCAGACCAAGCAATTGTAGTTAATTCTCTGGATCATCGGCAACATGTATACTTGATTGAGGTTCAACTTGATTCTTTTTCCGACCTTTTCTCAGCACCAATTTTTTCAGTGTAAGCATATAGTATTTTATGTACCATGGAAACTGTACAAGACGCAGAGGATTTAACTCTGCTGTGTTTTTTTATGTAAGACATCGAGGTGATATGGATATGTACCCACAGCAACTATATATAAGAAAATTTATCAGTTGGATCACAAGGGAATTTGCTCTGCTGCCCTGGTTTGTGGTGAAAAGCTCTTTCGAGCGTTGTTGTTGATGAATGGATATCTTTCTCCAGTGCTTTTGGGTTGAAATGGAATGATTTACAGATCTTTATGACATTGTCAATACGTAATGTTACGTGGTTCTCATTTACTTAAATGTGTGCAACATCAATACTGTAAATCATATTTAGCTGTTATTTGGGCGAAAATGGCGACTGATGAATTTGGGCAGCACAAAAGAGCGCTAAGGTCCCATTTTCTTGGAGCCATCTTTATGATCAGCTCAAATGACTTGAACAAAATTGATACAAAATCTAATAAAACACATTCTTATCCAAAATGAGGCAGCAACCTAGGGACTCACCTTTTTAAATGCTTTTGATTTCTATGATAAGCTTGGATGGCGTAAACAAAAATATTGTGTCCCAAAGCCTTGTAAAATATTTAAAATCTCAAAGGAAAACCTCATTTGAAAAAAAAGTTTATACAAAAATAGGAACAATTCTATTGTAAACGATGTAACAAACAATTTGACAGTTTCCGAATTTCGCCTTACTCTTCAATGAGCTTGGGTAAACTCACATGCATATAGCTAGGACCCGGCTTCTATACTTTAGATTGCAGAGAAGTACCCGCAATTGTTATTGGTCGTCCATCTCGGCGATTAGATTTTAAAAGACTTTTTTTGAAAAGAATAGTCTTTCAACAAATCTAAATAATTAAAAATACTTTTGGACGACCGAAAACTGAAGAGAATTCTGAATCATATAATCAATGACATATCAAGTGCAATCTAGCTTCTCTGGAACACGAGTAATTATAAATTGATTACTCTTTTCGTCCCAAATTGTTTGTCATTTATACTATTTTGGAATGCTCCAAATTGTTAGTCTTATTTGAAAAGTCAAATCAAAATTTATTCAATATTTCAAAATAGCCTATTTACCGATAACAGTCATTCATTCAAAAGTTAAAATATAATAGCATTGTTGTAAATTAATGAATCTATTTTACTGTGAATGAATTTATTGAATGCAGTTATTGCATGTTTGTTTAAAAAAATTGAAATTTCCAAAAGTTCACATCAGACATTATTTTAGACCACGTTTTTTTTTGGATAATTCACATTATTTTAGACCACGTTAACAAGTTCACATGAGATACATTGGGGAAATATATGACATAAATTGTGTAGGGAGTAACTGAATAAAACATGCATAGTGTACTGTCACTGCCAAATGAAAGCAACGTCTCTTCCTCCGCGGTTGAAATGCATCCTCCTCCTCCTCCCATCCTGCGGCCAATCATCGTCATCCCCATTCAAACTGCCACCTCCTCCACCACCACTACTACGGCTGCTGATACGTTCCCGCCCCTACTCTCTCACTGTCACCGCCACCGCTACGCCCACAGGCTCTGCTTCTGAATCTTGCAATATGCTGAATATTACGGAGTATCATAATGCGACATCAAATTCCTCTCCTTCTTCTATTACAATAATTGATGAATTCACCAGGTTCTGCTACCAAAGAGACCTCCCCAGGGCCATGAAAGCCCTAGATTCCATGCAGAACCGCAATGTATGGGCAGTCCCTGTCACTTATTCCGAACTCCTCAAGTGCTGTTTGTCCCGAGGTGCCGTCCACCAAGCCAGGCTCGTCCACAAGCACCTTTTCTCCCGAGGTCACCAACCCGAAACGTTCTTGGTTAACATCCTCCTCAACATCTACGTCAAATTCAATCTCTTGGATGAAGCACAAGCGCTGTTTGATCAAATGCCCCACAGAAATGTCGTCTCTTGGACAACCATGATAGCTGCCTATACTACTGCTATGCTCAACGACAAGGCCTTAGAATTCTTGATTCTAATGCTTAGAGACGGCATCAGGCCTAACATGTTCACTTACTCTTCTGTTTTGAGAGCCTGCCTAGGGTTGCTCAACCTTAGACAGCTCCAGTCTAGTATTATCAAGACTGGGTTAGACTCTGATGTCTTCGTCCGGAGTGCTCTTATTGATATTTACTCTAAATGGGGTGAACCTCGTCATGCCCTGCACGTTTTTGATGAGATGGTTACTGGCGATTCAATTGTCTGGAACTCAATTATTGGGGGTTTTGCTCAGAACACTGATGGTGATGAGGCTTTGAATCTTTTCAAGAGGATGAAACAAGCAGGGTTTTTTGCTGATCAAGCCACGCTAACTAGTGTACTCAGAGCCTGTACTGGTTTAGCACTTTTGGAATTGGGAAGACAAGTCCATGTTCATGTAATCAAGTTCAAACAAGATCTAATCCTTAACAACGCTCTTCTTGATATGTATTGCAAGTGTGGCAGTCTGGAGGATGCAAACTCTACTTTCACTCGAATGTTGGATAAGGATGTCATCTCTTGGAGCACCATGATCACAGGTTTAGCACAAAATGGCTTCAGTCGAGCAGCGCTGGAACTGTTTGAATCAATGAAAGCTTCAGGGACCAAACCGAGCTATATTACAATAGTCGGGGTTCTATTTGCCTGCAGCCATGCAGGGCTTGTAGAAGATGGGCAATACTACTTTCGATCGATGAAGACATGTTTTGGGATTGATCCTGGGAGAGAGCACTACGGCTGTATGGTTGATCTCCTCGGAAGAGCTGGGAAGCTTGATGAAGCCATTAAGCTTATCCATGAAATGAAAGATGAACCAGATGCTGTGACGTGGAGAACTTTACTTGGTGCTTGTAGGGTACACCGCAACACGGACCTTGCTATATATTCTGCCAAGAAAATTCTAAACCTCGAGCCTAACAATGCAGGAACATACATACTTCTGTCCAATATTTATGCAAACTCTCAAAGGTGGGAAGATGTTGCAGAAGTGAGGATGGCCATGAGGGATCGAGGAGTGAGGAAGGAACCGGGTTGCAGCTGGATCGAAGTGAATAAACAGATCCATGCTTTCATATTAGGAGATAACTCACACCCACAAATAGTAGCGATTAGCACGAAGCTGAAGCAGTTGATTTGGAGATTAAAGGAACTGGGTTATGTTCCTCAGACGGATTTTGTCTTGCAAGATCTTGAAGGGGAACAGAAAGAAGACTCACTCTCATATCACAGTGAGAAACTGGCAATTGTGTTTGGTGTGATGAGTTTGCAAAAGGAAGGAACTATTAGGATCAGGAAAAACCTTAGGATCTGCGGTGACTGTCATGTTTTTGCCAAACTCGTAGCAAATATTGAGCGCCGGAACATTGTTATTAGGGATCCAATCCGTTATCATCATTTCAGTAATGGAGGTTGCTCGTGTGGGGACTATTGGTAGCCGAATATGAAGCCAAGCATTTGCCTCCCCAGCTCAAATCTGCTACACATGAATGTGGTAAATATCATCACTCTCAATCCAACTATACAATCATGTATCTATAACCATCAGAACCATAATACTCCAGGAACCAAGTGGCAAACAACTCTGTAAAAATAGCAAGAATTTCCTTTATTTGTTCTTGCATATTGATCACTCAAAGAGAAGCTGATCAGTTTCTTGAAGGCTTTCTTCTTTAGGCCCCTCCAGAACTATTCTTTCATAATGTGAACAAGACCTCAACTAAATCAATGGCCATATGGAATTCATTTGCTATTTTTAGCCACTGTCAAATTATTAAAGCAAACATCTAATTCCCTGCCTTTGTTTACAGGCTAAAGAGTGGACTGAGAATTGCTAATAAAATATCTTAGTTGTGATAGTCTAACAGATAATACTTTCAAATCAGTGAATGGCTGTCTGTGAAATGAGTTGCCAACTTCAGCCACTGACCACTTTCAATGCGTGAACTGAGAGTTAAGCCCCAATGCGTGAACTCTTAATACACTACTGATTGCACCAAGAAAAGTAAAGTAATATCCATGGAGTAATAAACATCTATTCGTGAAAATTAAGTTGATAGTACATGGGGCCACTTATACATGACAAATCAGCCCATCAGGGCTGTGGCAATTGGCAAACCCATAGCTCTTGAAGTTTCTGATTCGGTCAAAGATGCAATTCCCATGTTCCATGTCTGATAGAATTGGCAGAACAAAAATGCTACATGCACAACGACTAACACAACTGCTGACGTGGCATGCCACATCAGCTTCTGGGGGCTCACCACTAGCCACAGCCAAAAAATTATCCTCCAAAACAGAGGAATTAGAGGATGGGTTGGAGTACGAATTTCCTCCAAAATACATTAATAGAGGTAGAAATGGAAAATAGAGGATGAGTCGGAGATGCTCTTAGCAAATTTATACCTAATCTGATGATTGGAATAGTTTTGAGGATGCGGGCGATGTCGACATTCAGATGGATTTGGATAGTCATTGATCATGATGACATATTTGCATGTTCCTGTATTTGTAATTTAAGAAATGGCAGAAGTGGTATCGTGACACCCCTTTTAGGGCGACATATTTTGGACCAGTGGCGGAGCCGGGAATCGAAATCGGAGGGGGCCGAATTATGAAAAAAAAAAAAATCTTGGTTCTGTAATTTTTTTCAAGACTAAATCCAGTCATTTGAGTTTTATCGGTCAGTTTTGGTAAATTAAAAAATTAATTTCGACTATTGTTTTTATTATACCATTCGACAACCGCAATATTATTATGAAAGAAATCTTGGTTCTATAATGTACTCTGGCATTTGGCTCAAGTGCCCTGACTGTTAAAACGTGCCTTAGTTCAAAGTTTTGATTGATTTGATTTGGCAGAGGAACTAGATGGTGCGCGGTATCTGTTTGCACTTCATTTACTGATGGTACTTTTCTGGAGAGAGTTGTCATTTGTAGATACATTGTACCTTTGGGAGTCTTTTGCCTTTCTATTGATAGGTATTATATTTTCAGGTGATGTGGGCGATGGAAGACAATCCTCACAGCTATTCACTATACGAGGTGTCGAGGTCTAGACCTGTCCATAATGGATACTAAGCAGCTGAAGCAATATGGGAAAATTGAGAGAAAATCTATAAAGACTGGACAGGTCATGTAGTTTTCCTTGTTGCAAGTGTCGTCGAGGCCAAGAACAAACGACTTCTGAAAGAGGCTAAAGGTCCAGATGATGTTGTCAAGGTCCACATCCCACTTACTGTACATCTTTTCTCTTTGCCTCTTGATAAGATGTGGCTGAAATATAAGCGATTTAACCTACTTTTTCAGATTGTGGGTGAAGTAACTGCTAGTTTGGATGCGAAAAAGGCATTGAGAGACGCATTGAAGATCCAAGAGAAGTACCTATGCAAGGCAAGCTCATCCTTATGGTTCTCTTTTGTTAAACCCTCTTTCCATTTGCGCATGCATTTGTACAACTTAGGTTTCCAAAAAATGGCTTACTGCTTATAGTGCTTAACTGTGCATGCAGGCCAAGCAATTGTAGTTAATTCTGTGGAAGCAATTGTAGTTAATTCTGTGGAACATCGGCAACATATATATATTCGGTTGTGGTTCAACTGGATTCTTTTTCCGACCTTTTTCAGCATCATTTTGAACCATACATTTTATACCGTGGAAAAGCTCTTTGGACGGTTATTGATGAATGGATGTCTTTCTCCCATTGCTTTTGGGTTGAATTTGGTGATTTAAAGATCTTTATGAGAAGGTTAAGCAAAGCAGTTTGTCGATATGTAATACTTGGTTCTCGTTAACTCAAATGCATGCATCATCAATATCAGAGCTGGTTAGTTTTAGGAAATTATGTTCAGCTGTAATTTGGGTGAAAATGGTGACTGTCTGATGAATTTGGGCAACGCCAATGAGCATTTGGAAAACTGTACGCGGCCATGCTCGCGACTGGGAAAAAAACACAGTGCATGTTCCTTTTCCGTTCGAGACGGCCAACCAGAGGCAGCTGAGTTGGCCCGTGGCCTCAAAGGTCCCATTTTCTTGGAGGCATTTTCATGATCAGTGCAAATGGCTTGAACAAAATTGAAAATACCGTGCTAAAATCCTACAAAACACATTCTTATCTAAAATGAGGCAGCAACCTAGGGCATGGCACCGTGCCATGCACCCCATCCGGTTGTCCGTTGCAAAAAATGCACGGCTCGGATCAAATTCAAGCAATGACTCTCAAATCCCTTTTCAAATGCTTGTGCACAGTAGGCCCTCAAATCCCTTTTCAAATGCTTGTGATTTCTATGACAAGCTTGGGTGGCATAAACAAAAATATTGTGTCCCAAAGGCTTATAAAATATTTAAAATCTCATAGGAAAACCTCATTTCAAAATAGGAACAATTATATTGCAGACAATGTGACAAACAAATGGACACTTTAGTCTCCGTATTTCATCTTACTCTTTAATGAGCTTGGGTAAACCCACATGTATATAGCTAGGACTCGGCTTCTATATTGTTAGATTGCATAGAAGTCTCGGATATCGGTCGTCCATCACAACGATTAGATTTTAAAAAGACTTTTTCGAAAAAGAATAGTCTTTCAAGAAATCTAAATACGGCTTAACATTTATTATTTTTGAACGGCAAGTAATTAGACATTTAGACCACGTAAGTTCACATCAGATACATTGGGGACTAAATATCTGAAATAAATAGTGTAGGGACTAACTAAATAAAACATGCATAGTGTAGGGAATAGTAATGAAATTAACCCTTATTTCTTCTCACTCTTTCCCCCTGCTTTTCTCCTTTGCGTTGAATCTCCGCTTAGCGAACAAAGCTTGGACTACTCTCTCTCTCTCTCTCTCTCTCTCTAAAACTGTTCGTTTTGAGCGCAGCGAGCTGCGAAAGCAATCTAAAGTGAGTAAAAGTTGCTCAAATTGTACGATCTACCTTTTATCACCTATTTCAGTCCTGTAGATTTTTCTTCCGTTTCTTCTCCAAGAGTAATTTGTTGTGAAATTCGGTTTATAGGGTGCCAATCCAGGTAATTTTCGCTATGATCTTCTCTGTCCAGATGTTTATGTCGATATTCTAATAGTTTTTGTTCATTTTATTGGTTGTAACTTCTTGCTTTATGTGAATCTGATCAAGTTTCTTTATGTATGCTTGGATCTTGAATTCATTGATCAAGTTTCTTTAAAGTAAAAGTTCAAACTTTTGTCATGAATTAAAAGAGCTGATTGATATCTAGTAAATTGCTTTGAAACTTTTGAAATTTTCTTGGATAAAATTAACTAATGCATTGGACACAGGGAGTACTTATTTGGCTTCTTCGTAAATCAGGATTCAAGTGTCATTCATATTTTTTTTTACTGAATTTACGTTTATTTGTTTTGTTACTGTTACGGTTGATATATGAACCAGCTACTTGAGTTTGACCTCAATGAGATGTTAAAAGCTCGTTCAAGATTAGTTTGTTGCATGAACAAACTAAGTCTGAACATTTTTTTTGAAGCTCGTTAAGCTTTCAAATCAAGCTCAAACAAGCTACTCGAGATCGGCTCATGTCCGGCTTGATCAAAGCTTGTTCGAGATCGGCTTGTCTCATCAACAAGCTAAACCTAATATGTTTTGAAGCTCGTTAAGTTTCAAACCAAGCTTAAACAACTAACTAATGCTTGGCTCGTTTATCACCCCCAGTTATTGGATCCATACTGCAGTGTAAGTTTGGTAATACATTAGGCTATGGTTGATATTACAGCCAAGGAAAGAAAAATAAATGGTAAAGAAGTTATGCTAATTGCCCTTCAGTTTTGCAAAAGATTGAAAGTTGATGCAAAGTCCATTGAAAGGGTCAAATTCTCAGCAACTTCGGGTTTTGCAATTTCAACGAAATTTGCTTATTGGATTAATTTGCACAAATCAGGTCACTTTAATTCCACTAGTTAGGACGAGCCAACTTTTTCCCGATTGTTTTGTAAGTAATCCGATTCATCAAAAATTGAATGGCGCGACTTGAATAATTGCGTGCTGCTAGAGATAGTTGACTGTCATGGAAGTGTTCTCTTGTCTTATTTCATTACCGAGCATTCTAGAATCTCTTGGAGTCGATGCTGCAGTGGTTTTCTGAGGTGATGGACATATAGTTGGGTATGTGCTTGCTGATCAACCGATCAGTTTTTTTATTGTATCGGACCTGGTTATTAGCTTCATGGTAATACACTGTTTTGTGACTGCTCTTGAACTGTATGTCATGTGACAAACATAGTGATTACATATCATGATCTCATTCTCGCTTTCCAAATTGAAAACACTTCGTCATTTGTATATATGTGAAATCTATATATGGCAAGGAGTAATACAACATAGTTTATAGTAAGTGTTTGTTTCGTACGTCTTTTCAGTCATCTAATATTGAACTTGGTCTAATACAAAACTTTTGATGCAGTAAAGCACAAAAATGGAAGGGACAATTTTCGCTCCTGCTTTAGAAGGAATGAAACATGTCAAATCTGAAGAAGGAGAAATGCTTGCAATGCCTTTCCTGGATGTATGCAAACTAATATTACCTGTTATAGGTATGATATGAGATACTATCAACTTTGAGCTGGGAGTGGTCTAAATTTATGGATCCCATCTTTTATCTATGTGCTAGAGTTTGACATTGCATCTTAGATCATTCCCAGTGTGAACCCATTTTTGGATACAGTTTTACCTTAATTATTCTTGGATTTCTTGGGTCTGCTGTATTTGAGCTTTTGTGTAATAGTTGATCACTGGTTCATATACATTTGCCGTGTGTATGTGATTATTGAGGCCTTACACTGATGTGTAGGTGCTGTAGAAGCAGTTATTTGTACCAGGTCATTAAACTGTTAGCACAAATTGTGGAAACAAGTTCATACTTAAATCAATATCCATATCTTTGTCTCTTTGAACTACAAGTAGTGGTTGAGTTCTGAAGCTAACAAGTAACTTTGTACCTATTCATCTTTTTCTTCTTCTTTTGTGTGTTGGTATTTATTTGGTACTCTACTTTTGAATTTGGTTATATTTCTTTTGTTTTGGATCCTGTTAGTCTATGTGGGCCTTATGCTACTTTTGTTACACGGGTGAGTTTGCTTTGTTATGCTTTTGTTCTTTTGTATTTGAGATCTAATTTTTATAAAAAAATTGGGGTTAGTCTTTTTCATTTTCCATCTGTAATTTTTGTTTTTTTGGGAAACTGGCAATAAATTTGTTAATTTTTTTAATGTTATTTATTTCCTTTTCTTTTTCTTTTTTTCAAAATTGACATGATGGCAGACAAGTTTGGAGCTGCCATGGCACTCTTTTATTTGCTATCTGACATTTCTGGGACTGGCAATATCACTGTAAGACATTTTTTCCTTTTTTGACATGATGGCAGATCCCCACTTGAAAATCTGACATTGGTGGCATTTTAAGACATTTTTTCCTCCACAGATCCCCTTGAAGTTATTTTCCGTTAGAGACTAACACAATTTGGTACGTGAAATATATTCTATCCAATTTTTAGTATCAGAAAATGTTATGTTTTTTCACTGATCAAGGTTCACAATCCACATGATCAAAATATTTGGAAATTTCTCCCTCAGATCCTCCCAGATGGCTACCTATTTGACCCCAACGATAACAGATTTGTCAGGGCTGGGGTTCAGGCTTAGCCAATATTTGGTTTATGCTTGCTGTGTTGACTCCAACGTCTCTATTCTTTATTCTTTGTCAACTTTCAGTAAACAGTTTTAGTGGCTAACAGCCTAATATTTACCTCTATTTCTCCGTAGAGGTTGGAGAACAAGTATTTGACCAATCCATCAGAATTCAACCTCTTGTACAGTATGGTGCGGGTAGAGATTGAAGCTAAGACATCAAAAGCCTCGTCCAGCTGCACCAATGGTCTTCTTTGGTTAACAAGGTGAGTAATTATTTATAGCATGTGCAAATGTAGAAAT
Organism: Vaccinium myrtillus; assembly: GCA_016920895.1. Taxonomy (NCBI): domain Eukaryota; kingdom Viridiplantae; phylum Streptophyta; class Magnoliopsida; order Ericales; family Ericaceae; genus Vaccinium; species Vaccinium myrtillus. The sequence continues at coordinate 3,909,788 of CM029275.1, forward strand.
AGTTATAATATCTGGCATGTACTAATTCTGTTGCTTTGTGGCATTATTTTAAGGGATACCTTGAATAGTATTTTAATTCCTTTTTTTCAGAACTATTTTCTCCGTGCTGATAATTATGCTTACTCTGCTGTTCATGCATGCTAGTATGGATTGGTGTAAGTTGTTAAATGGATGGCCTTACGCTAACATTTTAAACTATGATTTGCGGTTAACTTCATCAGGGCCATGGATTTCTTGGTAAAATTGTTCCGCAACTTACTGGAACATCCAGACTGGACTATGCCACAAGCTTGTGCTGATTCCTACAGCAAGACACTGAAGAAATGGCATGGCTGGCTGGCCAGTTCAAGTTTTACGGTAAACAACTTTCAATTTATTGTTACTTCTAATATGTAGAGAATTAGAACCCTGTTGTATTGCAATCCAAATATGTACTAAGATCAGTTTCTGTTTAATCTCGCACATAACAAAACAAAGATTCAAATTCCATTCTCATACAAGTACTCATGGATAGAGAATAGCATGTGTTCAGGATTAGGATCAACTCTAAGCTCAGTGTCAAGTGGATGATATCCATAAGAAAAATTGCGTAGATTGGAAATTTGATTCACATTCACTTGCCAAACTGAAGAGAACATTGTACTTTTGAAACTTGGACAAATTTATCTTCATTAAGAATATCGCGCTTCAATTCCTGAAGAAATTTGTTTGAAAATATCTTAATTCTTTTGTTTAGCATGGAGACTCAATGCTATTACCGAAATACTAGCAAAAAGAGAAGAAAAATGATGTGTCTATTCTTACGACTACTGTACTCTGCATGATTGAGAAAATGACGAATCACTTCTTTTATTTTAACATAATGTTTATTTGGATTTACAGCTGGCTATGAAGCTTGCTCCTGATAGGAAGAAATTCATGGACGTTGTAGGGGGCACCGGTGATATTAATGTTGATATTGAGAAGTTTTGCACAACCTTCTCTCCACTTCTGGAAGAGAACCACAAGTTTTTGGTAAGATCTATGTTCAAGGGGTTCTTTTGTTTATGTGATGCTATTTTAACATTCTTAGTTTTCTAAAATAGATGATTTTAATTTTGCAGGCTAGTGTCGGGATGGATGACCTGAAAGCCTCATAGGGCGATACTGAAAATTTCTAATCGTGCTCTCTTTTTCGTTGTCGTTTAAAAAAAGGAAACTCTGTTTGCTGAACTTGTTATAGTACGATGACATGTTATGGCGATAAAAACCAGCTATGCTTTCTATCAACTCATGTTTTAATAATGGAATTTTGTATTTATCAATAACGTGGCATTAAAAATGTGTTTATTTTTTTTTATCACCATAAATGTGTTCTTATCTGAATGTAATTTGGTTATGATTCAGAAAATAGAAAGCAATTGTGTCGTTTTTCATGTGTGGGGATAGAAAATTGCCCGGTCCCCGGAGAAAGCTTGTTCATGGAATGGGGATCCTGTAGGGCGGTCCTTGTAAGAGTATATTTTTGCCGGTAAGAATATGTTTGCAATCTGAACCATTGCTTCTGCCCCCAGACAATTGCACTCCTCGTTCCCCAAATATCTTGTCTCTGTTCCAAAGCCACACCAGACAATGGCCTTTACTCCATCGCTGCTGAAAGAGACTAAAAGGCCACTGTTGATGACAACAAAGGAGGGGTCACCAATTCGGCTGAGAGTGAGAGGAAGTGAAGGAGTGGAGCCAAAAGTCAACAAGGGGTCAAGGTTGTATTGATCATTTAATTGATTGGTTGACCCGGTAATTACTCGGTACATCGTGGGACGGGGGACTGCATGCATGCATCTGAATGATTAGTCGAGGAAAAATATTTCGGACACGTCGATAAGCAAAAAAAGATTGAATAATTTATGAACAATTCTTGTAACGCGCCCAAGTTTTTGGTAACTGGCCTAATTAGCTAGGTTCTTTGCGCGTGGCCTCGGCCTAGTGTTAAATTATTTATTCGAAGAAGTAAAAAATTACTTGAGGACGGGAGAGATTTACACAAACCTAAGCTTACAATTGTGACAGATCGAACTAAGCTTCAAGGGTGAAGAGACGAATTGGAAGCCCTTTTTCAGGAGTAGGCATGGGAACATAAACAAACTTCTCATCAGGAATCATTTTTTCCCACATAAATCTCTTGACTAGGTGGTTCATGAACACGAGTATTTCCAACCGGGCGAATTCTTGTCCGGGGCACATCCTAGATCCTCCACCAAAAGGTACAAATGTGTAAGGAGCTGGTCCGAAACCCTCAAATCGCAATGGATCAAACTTTTGTGGTTCAGGAAAGCATTGGTGATTTCTATGAGTCGTGTATGCGTTCCAAAGTATCTGCATATCAACAAGCAAAAAAAATTCACTCATTTCTAATGGTTTTCCAATATAAGACTTTTGAACACACAAATCATATAAAATTTCACTGTTATCTAGAGCTAACTTTCTCAAATTTTAGAACAAAAAATAAATCAAGCCACACTCCATGATGACATACTTCAAATGGATTTATTTCCAACCCAAAAGAGAGGGAAAAGGAACTTTATATCCATCTCAAAATTTTGAGTTGGATATAAAGTTTCCACATGGAGAGAGAGGCTTTCCAACATATATTTAAGAACAAAAATCAATCAAGCAATGGGGGAATGACATATTTCTTAACACCCCACCTTACGTGCAATAGACTCATCCACACGTGATGTGGACCTCAAATGCGGCTGCACGTGAGGGGGGTGTTAGAATATTTGTCTCACATTACTTGGGTATGGAGTGAGAGATCGCTTGAAAACATTTGTGACATCTTCACTTATTGTCAATTAATTTTGAGTTGAATATAAAGTTTTTACACTGAACACTAAAACAGGCACGAAGAGAGTACAATAAGCATGCGATGACTTATTTTGAGTTATACTTGGTCTTACCTTCCACCCCTTTGGAATTGAGAAACCCTTGTAAGTGAAATCGGTTAATGCTTCTCTGAAAGTACCTTGGGTAGGGGGTGCAATTCTCATCACTTCACGTGCTACATTCCATGAATATTTCATCTTTTGAATGTCATCCCAATTCAACACTACTTCACCTTCATGACCTTTTGATTTTGCAATCTCTAGTTGCTCTATGTATGGGGGGAAAAAGAAGAAAAAGAATAGTGACACAATTCCTCATGGAAATTATTACACATTTCTTGTCTTGTATATATAGTCCTACACTATTCCCAAAAATTGCAGTCCCTCCGTCCTACAAAGACTATTCACACTTTTTAAAAAATTACCTATATTATATAATTTATAATACTTTTTTGCGATTATAAAGACTTCGTTTGATAAAACTAAGTGAAACCTCTCGAACAAGATCCATATTTTTTGTGATCGGCAAAAGAAATTTTCTTAATTTTTGAAAAGTGTGAATAATAATTTTGGACATTCTTTATGGGACCAAAGGAGTACTTACTTAGAGCACTAAACCATACTTACGCACGTTTTCTTATTGATACTAAGCTATTCATGTGGCACCTTGCATAACGATATTGGCCACAACATAAAATTGGTCCGTGTTGTGGATCAGATTAACGCCTGATACCAAAAAGTGGTGTACAATTAAAGCTTTTTTACTAAGGTATTTCCAATTATTTTACGCACGCAGTATTCTTGGATTTCAATTTGTCAAATCAACAAGTCATTCTCCTCACATACATTAACGATTAAAGCGATTTGATAATTTTTCAGTATTCTTGGATTTTAAGAAATTCCAAAAATTAACCGTATTGAAAACTCACCCAAAATTAAAAATACTCTTGAAAACTCACCCAAAATTATTCTTCCGTCCAGATTCGTTTGTCCAACCTCAAAGATTGAACTCTTCTAGGGAGCATAATGATTGTACTTAAAAAGACACCTAAAAGGGTTAACTTTTCACATTTACCCTTCTAACTTTTTGAAAATTTTACGTAATTCCAATGTAGAAAGGGTAAAGAGGGAAATTTGATTTACTAAAAAGTCAAATAAATATACATTATGATACACTTAAAAGTCTAAAAGTAAACGAATAAATTGGGACGGAGGGAGTGCCGACATGAAAAACAAAAGAGGAATGAATACTACCTTGGTAAACTCGTTGGTAGACCTCAGGCAGCTCAGCAAGGTACTTAACAATGGTAGTACAAACAGAGATGATGTTGTCATAGCTACCAAATATCAATGCAAAAATCTTATTTGCAATATCCGCCTCATGCATAAAACTGCTGCTGTCGTCGCTCATCAGCAGCATACGCGACAAAAGATATCCTGAGTCGTCAATGCCATTCCTTCAGCCAAATCTATCTTCCTTTGCTTGATAATCACCAAAAGTTGGTTTCTAATAAAATTAGCAGCCTTGATTGCACGATTAAACGGGGTTCCGGGTAAGTCTATAGGGAGAGAAAACATGCCATTTAACAAAACTCCGAGCGGATTTTGGAGTTTGGCAACAAGTTTTGGATCCTCGACGCTCATCAGTACGCGACAGGCAAGTGAAAAAGTGTAGTGCTTGATGAGGGGAAAAGCCAACACCATGTCCTTTTTTTCCCAATAGGTAACAAAGTGGCTGTGGGCTACGGTATCCATTAAACCAATGTAGCCCTGCAAAGCCACTGGGTTGAGGAAGTTGCGGAGATAATTTCTGGCCTTGACGACTTTTTCGTTGGAAGATGTTTGTTCGGTGGTTAGGAAGATTTTGTCGAAAGAACGCGGAAACCAGGCCTTGACAAGCTTGTTCTCGTTGGAGAACAAGAATCGGTGTCCATCTGCTCCGCAGAAAGCAACAACTGGTGAGCCAAGAAGGCTTGTTTTAAAAACGTAAGGGGAGTACTTGGCTATGCGATCGAATATGAACTTCTCGGGGTGGCCTTTCCACCCGGTAGCGAGGAATTCAAGGGTTTCCCCAATTACCGGAAATCCGGTTTTCCCGGGTGGAAGTTTTGCATTTCCACCCGATTTGTGACTCAAATAGCCTAACAAATAGAACGTAGCAAATAAGTGCTCCTCTACGAGTTCACATGTTTCATTCTCACAGGCGCTAAACATTTCAAACTTTGGGGCCACTGGAAGTTTGTCAGATCGTTAACTTCAGGGTCTCAGAATTCATCAAGGTGCTTGTAAGCTGACCAGAACATCCAATTATAGAAAAAACAAATAAGAATGAACCCTGTGCCTCACAATTTATTTTTGTGTTGACCACCCATATTGGAGGAATCTAAGTGATTAAGAATGTCATGGGCAACTTCATGCATGTAATAAAATGGAAACCTAATTTGCACATTATTCTCTATGATCGTTGGTCATTTTTTTTTTATCTGAAATAATCACCAAATTAAAGGAAAAATAAGAGAAACCAACTTAAAGGAAGAAATGAATGAGAATTTAGGATGAACTTTCCTTCCAATGAAAGAAATTGAATGATTTTGATTTAAGAGTGCCATGACCTTCCCTTCCACTATGATAGTGAAGCATGACACCATCTTTGATTGTAATAAGAGTGTCATGACTGCCTTCTCCACTATGATACCGTTCTTGAGCACTGCAACCAATCATTTGCATTCTTGATTGTGGATAACCTGAAATTATGGGCATGCCACCACTACCATCCAGCGTTCGTTAAATAGTCGGTTCACCATCACTTTGTCTAGTGCATCTTGAACTACTCTCTCCGACTCCAGCATCCAGCTAATGATATTCACCACACAAGTTGGAGTTGCAGTTGTTTGGTGAGAAATACAGGCAAAAAAAAGAAGAAGAGAGAACTCTACCTTTCAGCTATGAATTTTCAAATTGAGGTCGCAGAAAATCTGAACATCTGGTCTAGTTGGGTACTTGAAGCTTATATGACAAAGCTCAATTTCTCCCTGTACAAGCTCTAGAGTCATCCCTGACTCGTCGCAAGGGTCTATCTTCGACTTCCTATCAAGAATGGCGAATATGGAAGCAGTCGCACCCTTGGCTTTAGTAAAATCAAGGGCTAAGCCACTTCTATGGGAAATTGCCGTGCCTGCTATGATCAGAGCAAAGAAAACCTGCGTAGCCGTAGCACAATCAGAAAATTTTGAGCCTCAAAACTGCATATATATCTATGTAATGATCGGTTGATACTCACACGGAAAACATCACCAAATGTTGTTTTCTCGGCCTTAACAAGCTTCGCGCCAGCATAGAAACTGCCTGCATAAACTAGAAATAGTGATGCAGAAGATACCCCAAAAGCTATCCCGCTAACCACTCCTTGCCTTATGCCAATTTTTAGATTAAAAAATAAAGTACTTTTATGATTTTTGATTTATTCCAATTTTTAGATTAAAAAATAAAGTACTTTTGTGCATGATTTTTTTGAGTTTCACCACACCAAACGTCACACCAAATGAAAGATCTTAATTAGATCTTTAATTTGGTGAGGAAAAATTCAAAATTGAACGGAGGTATTTTTTTTTATCCGATTGCATGTCTTTTCACAGGGGACAATATTTAGGACGGAGGAGTACTGTTTTATAGAGAGAAATTTTGGGTGCTGAGCGGGTAGGGGCACATGTGGTGTTGTGCGCCAATGTCAGTTGTCTAAAAGTATTTTCGACGGCCCAGATTGTAGAGAGAGAGAGAGAGAGAGAGAGAGAGAGAGAGGAGGAGAGGGTGTCAGGGTGGGAGAAATATGGGCTGTCCAAAACACTTTTGGATGGCCAAGTTATGCGACGGGTACTGCCACGTGGTACCCATCCGGCACCCAAGTTTTTCTTTGATTGATGGCATTAACCTTTTCTTTCAGGATAGAAAATATTGCAAAATGTTACCACATGAGATGTACGTAGTAGTGAGTTTAAAGAAGCAAACCTTTGCATTCTTACTAATCCCTTGCAGGAACTTAATTTGAACATAACCACTCAATCCTATGAGAGGGATCAAAGCAAGCACAATAAAAGCCAGCTGCCAAGATGCTGTGAAAGCAATTACCAATCGTCCAATTCCTGAAGCAGAGTCTTGGACAAGCAGAGCAAGCGCGTCTCCTACTAAAGCTCAAATGGTAGCTGCATCTGTAGAGAGCCTAGCTCCGATCACTCCACTCGAGTTCTCGGGTTCATCGAACCAACTGACCTCCATCCGAACCACTTTCTCAAAACACATTGATCTCACCCTATTTGTCAGCTTAGAACCAGCCACAGAAAATAAGTATGCCCTTACTGGATATGCCAATAATGATGCTGCTCCGAGGACCACAAACATGAGAGCCCAGAATTTCGAATCTTTCTTTAGTTGATGTGGTGGCTCGAAAAATGTTTTAATCATATTTGAAATAAATAGACTAAAAATAGGAAGTATTGAGCCACTAATAAATGCAGCTATAGCTCCTGCTATTAACATTGGGGCCTCTGGCTTGTTGAGATGAGCAAGTCGGCGCAGGGGAACTTTTGAAGCATTTTCTGACAATTGGCCGTAGCTGACTCCTGCTTCTGTCAATGCATTTTCAGGAACGTTGAGTTCCAGAGGCAAACCAAATGAATCTGTCAAATGCCGGCTACTATTTCCTGGCCCAAAGGATCCATGACTTATGGAACGAAGGATTGACATCCGTTGACTTGATTGTCTACCAACTTCTATAACAGACTTCGATTTTCCTTGGCCAACTGTAGCTTGTTCAGAATCTTTGTAACGCTGACTTGATTGTCTACCCACTTCTATAACAGACTTCGATTTTTCCAGGCCAACTGTAGCTTGTTCAGAATCGTTGTTCACTTCTTGCAATCGTATAAGTTGAGAATACTCTCCTTTTGGGTCCTCGAGTAGTGTTGAGTGTGAGCCTGATCAAGAAACACATACGACGCTAAATAAAATGAATATTCTTTTATCAGAAAAATGCCATGCACATATGTGGATATTAATGGACGCACGCATAAGTTGATGTGGTTTTCTTTATTCATTAACGAGTTACCCAAGTAGCTAGGCTATTCCAAGTTTACCTTTTTCAACAATCTTTCCTCGGTGAATCACTGCAATTATATCAGCATTCCTTACGGTGCTCAGGCGATGGGCAACAATAACAGTTGTTCTACGCACCATTATCCTGTCCAAGGCCTCTTGCACAATACTCTCAGACTCTACATCGAGCGCACTTGTTGCTTCATCTAAGAGTAAAATCTGCGGGTCTTTTAGAATTGCCCTTGCTATGGCAACTCTTTGCTTCTGTCCACCAGACAACTGAGTTCCATGCTCACCAACCATAGTGTCCAATCCCTAAATTCAAAATGGAGATAAGTTAAAAACAAAGAATCTAACCGTGCTAGATCATTTAAGCAGAAAATTAAGACAAAAAGTTAAAACCCGAGGTACTTTATCAATGAATATAGCAGCATTAGCTAGCTTAGCTGCTGCGTTAATTTCTTCTAGGGTTGCCTTATCCTTTGCATATGCGATATTGTCCTTGATGTTGCACGTAAACAGGACGGGCTCTTGGCTAACAAGACCTATTTTCTCCCTAACCCATTTCAGTTGGAATTCTTTTAGATTAATACCGTCTATGAGGACTTGACCAGATTGTGGATCATAAAATCTCTGAACCAGATTGATAATCGTTGACTTCCCACTACCACTGTGTCCTACTATAGCTGTTGTCTTGCCACTCGGGATAGAAATCGATAAACCACTTAATATTTGCTCATCTAGTCTAGCTGGATAACTAAAATAAACATCCCTCAACTCTATATCGCCACGAATGGCATCCAATTTTATGCCTTTGATGTCACACGTGTCTATCTCAGGCTCCCCATTTATTGTCTCAAACATCTTGAATGCTGCTTCTTGACCCGCGGCAAATGCAGTAATGCATGGGGGATACTTGTCCAAGAGACCTGAAACAACCATGTCATGTTTAGGCGAACTGGCGAACATAGTTGCAGAGCAAATTGGAAAAAAGGTTCAAAAGTGAGACTTACATGGAACCAATTAGCACAACAATAATCACATTGAGTACATCACCTCCAATGTATCCGTTATCTGATATCATCTTTGCACCAAACCATGTAGCCAAAGAATAAGTGCAGAATATGACACACAAAATTGCTCCAAAACCAAATCCAGTTGCTAAGCCTTCTTGAATACCTGTTTTGTAAGCATCCACAAGAGATTTGTTGTACTTTACAACTTGCTTCTCCCCAGTGAACGACGCAACCTACATTGTAAATAAAAAAGAAATGAACGTAAGTTGGTACATAGAAGAGCTAAACAAAAAGAGAAATAACTAACTCAAATTTTGTGGATCGATTAAATACCGTTCTGATTGAGCCAATAGTCTGTTCAACCACAATGGCTGATTTAGCATAAGCGTTTTGCCCGTTGGATGCAGCTTTGGATATAAAGATAGCAGCGGCTGCACCAGCTAGTACAAGTGGAGGAATAGAAGATATCAAGACAAGCGTAAGGAGCCAACCCTTGATGAATGCTATCACGAAGCCTCCTAAAAATGTAGAGACCAGCTGCATAAATTTCCCAACCTGCATAGGAACACGATACACGAAGAGACAGTTGTAAATACAAGGAAATGCGGCTTGTATGTGTTGTGTGCGTGTGTTATTTGAGGAAGAAATGGTGAATTGGTACGTACCTTCTCACCCATAGCGTCTTGAATAAGAATAGTGTTAGTTGACATCCGACTTACAATTTCTCCGGTGTTGGTTTTTGTGTCAAAGAAAGCTATATCTTGTCTCATTATAGATTTCAAATAAAGACTCCTTATTCTTGCAGTTTGTCGCTCTCCCGTTACCATCCAACAAGACACCTCTACAAACAACCAAAAAAAAATGCGGTTGTTACACTCAATACAAATCTCAACAGATTCTTATTTCTCTACGCACATGTGTTTGTGGGTGTAGGTTGGATGCACTTATGGAGGAATGCAGCCACCCCCGCGCACAAATCACAACAAAGAACTAGAAAGTTTCCAAAAAACTATTGAATTGCTCATTAATCAGAGTCCGTTTTACCTTAGAAACTAAGTGAACAATGTCTTTGTTGTTCTGGTTTTGTCCAAAAGAATTAAGAACTTCGCCGACAAGTACAGCCATAAAAGGGATGCATAAACCATTCCCAACAGCACAAATTGTACCAATGATAATCAACAAGGCATCCAAAGAGTCTGCAAATGAGAACAGCTTGTAAAATCGAACTGTTTTGCCACTATCTTCTTTCTTACTCTTCTTCTGTTCTGTTTCAAGGCTTGTTGATGTTGTGACCTCTTGCATATTTTCACCACCATCCAACCCATTCTACTCTGCCATATGACCAACTAAATCAAGTTTGTTATTCTTCTACTCTTCAGAGTTGTGAGACGTAGCAAACCAAACCAAACCGAGCCTTATGTCTCAATCAATTGTGATGTAGCACGAGATTGCTAAATGAGCCTAACCGAAAATAGTCAAATCAGTAGGCTGCAATTAATAAATATATTATAAAAGCAGGCACGTAGAACAATGATAATAACGACAATAATATCGATCTAGAAGGAATTTAGTTTGGATCCGTATCCTCTCTCAATTACGTGAATGGAATATACAACTCAATAGGATCTTCGCATCTCATAACTAAATAAACGAGCGATTTTGATGAAACGAGGCTAGTTTTGTTTGTAAATTCGAGAAAATATGGACTAACAAAGAAGAGATTCATTAGGCATGAGGTCAAACTCGATACGAATCCAAAATTATTAAATCTCAAATAATTTTTTTTAAAAAGAGTTTTTCTTTTTCCCATGGCGGGATTTTTTTTTTCTTTTCAGTTAAAAAAAATATATTCCTCCCTGTACAAGGATTACTTTTTTGTTTCAAATTACAATTTGATGGCAAGCAGGGTTTTGAGAGAGAAAATGGTAACGTTGAGGAAGAACACACGAAGGAGAGACAGATGATGGTGAAATCCTTTTCTCCCCATAGTGAAGTAAACAAAAATCAAACCCAAAGTTCATAAAATTTTAAGGCTTCGTACTTATGGAAGATTAAAAATGACTATGCAGTTGTTCCACAAAACTGATTTATTCTAGAAATTGTCTTATTGCGTTTTATGAGACAAAGTCATTCTCTTATAATAAATTAACTCAAAAAGCCAATATACGTATATGCAAAAATAACTAAAACCGAAGGAGGAAGAAAGCAAGGGGGTTGAAATATTTTCACAAATTTTTTTTTTTCAATGAGTAAAAAAAAAAAAAACTTGTTAAAACCTTTCTATTATTAGTGCACTAGTATAAATATCGAGGAATTGTTTGTTGTTCTCCCTCAAATTTCGATCAGCTTCTGGTTTCCAACGACGGGTAGTTAGCCAACAACAAACCTTTTTTGAATTGCCATAGAAAAAAAACCAACGAATTAAGCATCGATATTCTTCCTTCTTTTCCCACCACTAACCATCTTTACAACAGAACAATAGTAAAACATTACTGTAATACTTTCATTTTCTTTCACCTTCAAATCCCAAGAGAAACTGATGCATTGAAAAAAATTTGACAATGCATTGTGTTTTTCTCTTCTAAAGGTGATTTTGCTTCAATTTATGTATCTAATGCTTCATTTGATGTTGGTCTAAGTGAAAATTGTTTGGCTGATTTTCTTGGTTATTTTTTGTTTCAGATCTGAAGGTCAAATTTTCGATTCCAAGTTTCAAAGGCTACAACAGGCAATAATTCAGTTGGAGAAATAATATACCGTGATATAATGGGGACCAAGATGAAGGGCCTCTTGAAGGGCATACGATACATTGCGCAAAAATTTGGTATGCATTTGTTTCTCTCTAATTGATCGAGGTGCAAAAGTACTTGACACATGCTACGTTTGGATTATGAAACGAGGAGGAGGAGAATGCAAGATCGATCCAAACGTAGCATGAATCTTTCCGTAAATTAACTTATCATGTACAGTAAAACAGAACAAAAAATTAAGTAAAAATGAAAAGAAAACATCAAGGCATTGTTGGTGTTTTCATGAATAAGATTTGTTATGGTGTTGATGACAGAGTCTATGTTGGAAAATGCTAAGAAAATTGGTAATTTATGGTGGCAGATGAGGATAAAGAACCAGAAATGAAGATTGGTTATCCAACAGATGTAAAACATGTGGCTCACATAGGGTGGGATGGAACATCTGTAGAGTCACCGAGTTGGGTAAAATCATCTTCTCTCTGTCATTTAAAGATTTTCCTGTTTACAATCTTATGGGTAAACAATCTTGTGATATTTTCCTGTTTGCAATATATATACAGTGCAAAGAAAGAAACTTTTTCCATGTTTTTCAAAACCTTGGCTTAGAAAAGCCTTAATTTGTTGCTTACATTGTGATATGCATGTGCAGATGAAGCAATTCAGATCCCCCAAGGATTTCAATCAGCACCATTAAGTGCCAATGGGGAACCCCTGGAGAATCCTGAAATCAAATGGGTTTCTGAAGGTATGTCAATTCATTTCTCGCTTTGCTTTTCATTTCTCCAAATCTTGCGGCACTGGAGGTTTGTCCGGCCGTTAATATCAAGGCCCGGGAATTAGTCGAGGTGTGTGCAGCTTAGCCCGGATATTCGGTTAGAAGAAAAAAAGTTTTGAAAAATGACTACAATGTTGAGGTAAAAAACATGCCCATAATCACATACCAAACTTTGTGCAATAACTAAATAAAGCCCCAAATTAACTTTCTAAGTTCATGGTTGCTATTTTACTAAACCTTTTGGCTCATGTTTTGTAGATTCATGCCGAAGGAGTTCGAGATCATCATCACATAATTCTCCTTTGAATGAACTCGACGAATCGTCAAAGTCAAAATCAACGAGACGTCATTCTTCTGCAGATGCAAATGGTTCTATTAAAACTGAAAGCCCAGCTCGAGATCCATCCACTAAGTCAAGGCAATCAAGGAGATCATCCAATGGTTCGAAACCTAGTCGACAACCCAAGGATTCGAGTCTTGTATCAGATTCATCGTCGCATGGCATGCCGGACATCCCAAAGAAAGCACGGCAAAAGAAGACAAAGGAATCGGTAGGTGGGGGGTCATCGAGATCATCGAGGTCGAAAGCTAACGCTCAGACTTCAAATGCATCTACGATCCGTGAACCAGATACTGAATCCATATCCAGAACCAGTAATGGTGACCTTTGTCAAAGTTCAGATCTGATACCTTCTGCGAAAGAGGGGGACTAGGAATGTAATGAGATTTCTTGAAAAGTTTTTGCCTTGTGTTGTAGCTAGAGACTTGGTTAGTTGAAGCAAAGTTTTCCTTGTATCTCAAAATTTTCCACAGACTTGCTTGGCAATAGAACAGTACTTCATACATGTCTTAGAATTAGCTAAGGTTATAAGTTTAAGAGAAATGTGTATAAAGCTCAACGGGTTTTGCCAAGTGGTTACGAGAAAGTAATAAGTGTACCTCTATAAGGTCACATGTTCCATTTCCACGGAAGCCGAACATTTCAAACTTGGGACCACTCTAGGCAAACAAAGCAAACAACATAAATGACAACATAAATATATGCAATTTTCATTGGTAGAAACTCCTAATTACATAATTATCCCTTCCAACTACAATTACTAATTTACTACCACCTCACAAAATTGATGTCTAACAAGTCAGCAGTATAATTTCTCCCCTGTTCAGCTCCCTGTTTCTTTCCATCTCTCATCAGATTGTCTCTCTGTCTCTAACTCATTCATAATGTTGAAGTTATACAAAACTAAGCTAAAAGGAACAAAAACCCTAGCCAACATCAAGAGATGGGAAGCTTGTTGGACAGAATTGCCCCCAAGAACTAGTACTTTACTAGAAGAAATATGTGAGATGTTGTTGCACAATTTCAATTGCCCTAAACTGCCACTAATTTTAGCATACCTTAATCCCTCATCAACACACAGATCTGGGTTCCCTTCCAACTTCATCTTCTCTCCCATTTTTGCTGCAAATTCAACTGAAAAGGGAAGTTTACCTCTTAACTTGTTGTTCATCAAATTAATCTCATTCAAAGATTCCAAAGACCCAAACTCCTCTGGCAGTGTCCCTTCAAGCCCATTGTTATCAAGCCCTATATAACACGCATTTCTCAGAAATACCCCCATGGAAGCCGGAATATTCCCAACTAGTCCTGTGTCAGATAACCCAATTCCCATAATACCCCCGAGGTTTTCCCAAATTTCCGGAATCACCCCTCCAAGCTTGTTCCCACTCAAATGCACCTCCTTCAAACTGGGCATCTCTCCCAAAAACAATGGTATCCCAAAATTACCAAAACTGTTAAAACCCAGATCAAGAAACTCCAAATTCTTCAGATTCTTCAACCCATCTGGGATTTTCCCGGAAAATTTATTCCAACTGAGATCAACCTTCAAAAGCTCAGCTAATCCTCCGATAGAATCTGGCACATTTCCTTCCAGCCCATTTTGGCTAAGATCAAGAAGCTTCAGTTTCTTCAACTTGGAAAAATTTCCACTCACTTCGCCAGTAAATTTATTCCTCGAGAGTGTAATCTGTTCAAGACTGGTTAAATCACCAAACCCATCTGGGATTTCACCAGACACATTAGTCCCAGTGAAAACCAACCTCCTCAGACTCGTTAAGTTTCCCATTTTGCCCTCGAGAGACCCAACCAGAGACGGGTTTTCAATGAACAAAACCTCCTCCAAAGAGGACCCCAAAACAGAGAGGTCTGGAACAGAGACTTGCTCGGAAAAGAAGCATTTGTAGAAGAAGAGTTTGCGTAGGTGTTTGAAGGAGGAGAGAAGAGAAGTGCTTATAGTGGAGTTCGGAGTACACGGTGGGTTTGGTGAGTAATCTGAGACGTAGCCGAAACTCAGCTCGGTGACGTGGATGGATTCAGAGCCGTTGGATTCTTCGAACAAGTCGCAGACGACGCCGTGTGGGGCGGAGAGGCAGAGGTCGTCCGGGAAGAGGTTTCGCCATGGGATTTCTGAGTTGATTGACTCGAGGACTCGGTAGACCGATTCTTGCTCGGCTGAGTCGAGAACGGGTTGTGAAATGACATGGTTGAAGATTAGGAAGAGAGTGAGAGCAGAGAAAAGATAAGAAGAGAAGGCCATTGCTGGTGTTGAAGAAAACAAGTTGTGAGAAAATGCTTGGAGGGTTTTAGAGAGAGAGTAGGGGTTTTAAAGAGGTGAAGGGGAGGAGAGAGAAGGGAGCAGGGTGATGTCTGGTATGGTCTGGTCTTGAGAGATGAAAGAGAAGATTGGGGTGGGACGGAGGTTTATGCAGCAGAAGTTTGTCTTTTTGTCACTGTGTTTGTGTATGGTGTGGAATGACGAAAATGACCTCGGTTGTACTGGCAGGGATTTTTGTGACTCATTAGTTTGTGTAAATTTGATTTTGACAGGATGGTAATGATGATGAGATGGTAATGATGATGAGCAAATATAATCAGCCAAATTCGAAATGACATGACAACGACTGGTAAGTGAGATAATCAAGTGGTGCTAATTGTGGCTGATGGATAACATGATAACATCACTTGATGATTTTCTGGACTCTTTATTTCTTTAATATTATTGTCGGATTTAACTAAGATTCCATGGAGTTTAGGAGAAAATTTTAGGTGTCAGGCGGGTAAGGATACACTTAGTGTTAAGCGCCAATCTCTACAATCAGTAGCGATTCCAAGAGTTTCGGATTATAGGGGTCATTTATAAACATCAATATGTGCAAATCCTAAACTCATTAAACTTTCATGCTTTACACCTTAAACAATATATAATGCAACTAACATATACTGACTCTGGCCTCCTTTGGCAAAAAAACTTAAACCAGATTATTGGTTTTTTGGGATACAAAAAATCAGGGTGCTTTGGGTAAAAAACTTAATCCAAAAAACCAGAGTGCTTTGGGTAATAATCCAATAATCCAATAATCCAGATTATTTGTTTGTCTTTATTCAAATTTTTTTTGCGTTCGTTAGTTTTGCATCAAGATTTTGTGGTTTCTGGATTCCTCTCGACGAGACGAATCTAACAAGTACAAAATCTTGATGCAAAACTAACGAATGCAAAAAAAATTTGAATAAGGACAAACGAATAATCCAATAATCCATAATCTGGATTATTAGCCAAAGGAGGGAATAATCTGGATTATTAGCCAAACCGGTTTTTTGGATTATTTGAGAAAAAACCAAAAAACCAATAATTTGGTTTAAGTTTTTTTGCCAAAGTAGGCCAGAACTGTTTGGTTGAGAGTTTTAAGAAAAATATTTTGAGAAATATTTTTGAGATATTGTTTGAAACGGTGGGACTTTGGTTCAAGCACTTCTAACCGTCCGATTGAGCTGAAATTTTGTGGGGCCCTTCGAAAATAATAATGCTACACACACAGCAAGAGTGCACAACAGCTACACACCCAGAGCAAAAACGGTGCCGTTTTGCTTATTGAAAAAAAAAACATCCTAAATTCCAAAATCTGAAATCAAAACCCCCTTCTCATCTCGTTACATACAGAGAACAGGAGTGTGAGAAGAAGATGAGGACCTCCACCACCAGCACCTCGGCGGCGACCACCACCACCAGCGTCGACCACCACCATCGCATCCGGCGTCGGAATTGGAGGTGTGGCTCGACTCTGTTGCTACCGTTGCAATCGCCGAGGGTTTTGATTTAGGTTCAGGACTGACATTGACCCGCCCTTTTTCTTCTTCTTCCCTCGGTTCTGGTTCGATTAGCACCATCTCTCTCTCTCTCTCTCTCTCTCTCTCTCTCAACTCAGTGAGTTGGGTTTCTGATGTACCGCATTTGCACGAGTTGTCGAGTTGGAAGGAACTGGAAGACAAATTTCATGCCAATTCCGGCGACGGATGCGATGGTGGTGGTGGTCGCCGCCGAGGTGCTGGTGGTGGAGGTCCTCATCTTCTTCTCACACTTCTGTTCTCTGTATGTAACGAGAGGAGAAGGGGGTTTTGATTTCAGATTTTGGATTTTTGGATTTTTTTTTTCAATAAGCAAAACGGCACCGTTTTTTCTCTGGGTGTGTAGCTGTTGTGCACTCTTGCTGTGTGTGTAGCATTATTGCTTCGAAAAAATGTTCTAAGAATAATGAACGGTTCGGATCACTCGTGTGAGACCCAAAAGTGGGCCCCCGAGAGGGCTCGATACATTTTCTGTGCGAAAACCTCTGTACCAGTAGGTTTATCGAATCTTTTTTAGCTTGTATGCAACTTACATATACTATAATTATATCTATTTAATTAACAAATTCTCAATCCCAAAGATGGGAAAAGTGGAACTAATCTTTTTTAGCTTGTATGTTGTTGATTTAATTTTAATGGATTTTTTAAAGATGAAAAAATTATCTAGGGTGGTGACACCATTGAATCGGTTTTAGCAATTTTAGCCTTTCTTTTATCTAGTGACACCGTCGAATCAGTTTTAGCAGTTTTAGCGTTTCTTTTATATAGATTGGTGAATTATCCAGTATCGTAACACCATCAATTGGGTTATCCTTTCATTTTGTATTCCTTTGGAACTTTTTGTGTTTCAAATATTAAAAAAATTATTTAGTGTGGTGTTAACATTAAACTATGATGGGATAATTCATAAATTTTAAAAATTAATATTGGCACTCTCCATTTTGATACTGGTACTCCTTATTTTATCTCTATTAGGTGAAGTTACTAAATCACCCTATTACATTATAATTACATTTTTCTCTTACTTTCAAAATACAAGAGTGGTTTAGTAACTTCACATAATAGAGACAAAAAAAAAGAGTGACAATATCAAAATGGGGAGTGCCAATATCAATTCCCTTAATATAATAATAGCAATGATTTAATTTTTTTTCCATGGGGCCGGCCGACCCCAATTTTTCAATGTGGTGTTGCCACTGTCAGCCGTTCAAAAGTGTATGACTCAGATTTTAAAGAGAGAAAATACACACACAGAGAGAGAGAGAGAGAGAGAGAGAGAGAGAGAGAGAGAGAGAGAGAGAGAGAGAGAGAGAGAGAGAGAGAGATTATGGTCGTTCAAAAGTGTTTTAGATGACCGAGATGCACGACGAGTACCGCTATGTGGTACCTATCTGGCACCCAAGTTTTTTTCGGGAGAACTTAATAACATTTCGGTTGAGTCACATCTTAAATTGTTCTATCAAAATATTTGACTTGTCGAATCGGTTTTAGCAATTTTAGCCTTTCTTTTATCTGGTGACACCATCGAATCAGTTTTAGCAGTTTTAGCCTTTCTTTTATATAGATTGGTGAATTATCCAGTATCGTAACACCATCAATTGGGTTATCCTTTCGTTTTGTATTCCTTTGGAACTTTTTGTGTTTCAAATATTAAAAAAATTATTTAGTGTGGTGTTAACATTAAACTATGATGGGATAATTCATAAATTTTAAAAATTAATATAAGAAATTAATATTGGCACTCTCTATTTTGATATTGGTACTCCTTATTTTATCTCTATTAGGTGAAGTTACTAAATCACCTTATTACATTATAATTACATTTTTCTCTTACTTTCAAAATACATTTTCTCTTACTTTCAAAATACAATAACTTGGTTTAGTAATAGATAAAAAAAAAAAAGAGTGACAATATCAAAATGGGGAGTGTCAATATCAATTCCCTTAATATAATAATAGCAATGATTTAATTTTTTTTCCATGGGGCCGGCCGACCCCAATTTTTCAATGTGGTGTTGCCACTGTCGGCCGTTCAAAAGTGTATGACTCAGATTTTAAAGAGTGAAAATACAGAGAGAGAGAGAGAGAGAGAGAGAGAGAGAGAGAGAGAGAGAGAGAGAGAGAGAGAGAGAGAGAGAGAGAGAGAGAGAGAGAGAGAGAAATCATGGTCGTTCAAAAGTGTTTTAGACGACCGAGATGACGACGACGAGTCCCGCTACGCGGTACTTATCTGGTACCCAAGTTTTTTTCGGGAGAACTTAATAACATTTCGGTTGAGTAACATCTTAAATTGTTCTATCAAAATATTTGACTTGTCGAATTTGTTTCCACGAGAAAAATAAATATAGAAATGATGTGAAAATTGAAAAAAGTAGAGGGTAATTATCTTACACTAATTTTCATGATTAAAAAATGATTCGAAAAATTTGATTCAAAATTAACAACAAAAAAAATAGAAGAAGAAAGAAAGAAAGACAAGATAACCGAAATTCAATAAATTGAGCCAAACCTAGACTTAAAAGATGTTCTCACTATTGCAATCGATTTGTTTCCTTAGAATTCCCAACCTTTCAATCCAGTTTTTCATTAAACTTTCTTGGACTTTCTAGCAATAGAAAGCAATTTGGGGATCGATGCACTTTCTCTTATGTATATTGTTAAAACTTTTGTCAGGTTTACATAAACTTAATCATAAATCTAAAATTATAACCCTAACACCATTCTGAGCAAATTTTTAATAAGTATACAAGTTTTTCACCTAAGAAATACTCCCTCCGTCCGCGTTTGTTAATCCACAAACGTACTTTTCTCAGTCCCATAAAGATTGTCCACGTAGTCAAATCAAAGTACAAACTAGAGTGAGATTACTCTTTTACCCTTCTCCAAAACGGACCAACAAACACGGACGGAGGGAGTAATATGCAAATTTTGTCTTCCGGAACCTTTTCCAGTGGGTTTTCGATGAGACTTCAAATGCTTTAAATTTGGTGGCTAAATCATGTTACCTTGTTGGGCCACCTTTAACTGGATGAGGACTAGAAGCTCTCAAAATCTCAACCACCAAACAGGGGCAAAAAGGACATTTCCACTTGAAAAGCGTATAAATACACATTTGCATGAAGTAACAGCAACTGTGGGAAATTGGGGATCCTATAGTGCGACATCTGAGCCGTTGATCACGCAATCAATGATCCTAATTTTATCGCGGTACTTGCATTATTCGAGATGTCCATTAGCGAGATGAAATTCGAGCCGTTAATTACCGAGATTAACGGCTCGGAGTAGTGCGGCTTCGCACTACATGATCCCCGTTACAACGAATATCCACCTTCAACTAGGCCTATTGAATTGGATTTAATTCAATATATTCTATCTGATAAATTCGATAATTATTGCGAAAATCAATAACAGAAACACCATGGCAAAAGAACGGCCGATGATTGGGATACCAATTTCCTTTTCGAGGTTATTAATTATTATGGAACACAAGTAAATAATGGCGCCGTATAAAAAATGTATAAAGGCGGAGAGAGAGTGAGTGAAAACCTGCGGGGGGGACAAACGCAACAGCTGAGGAGCCGACAACGACTCGCCGGCAGCCGCCGACTTGTCTCGCAGTGTCCTTGTCGAAAGCGACGTCCAACTGATCGGACCCATAAAGAATCTTGGTGCCACGCGTCTAGTTATAAGTGGATGAGGCAGTGACACGTAAGGGAGCGTAGTACGAGTAGATCGTTTCCGGAATTGACAGAGCATGCGAATTCCGTTTGCAGGCGCTTCATTCCCATCCCCCGCATTTACTTTTTGGGACCCATTATGTCGTCTTCTGTATGGGAGAAATGTTATTAAAAAAACACAAATATATGTTGCGAAGTATTGTGTCCCTGATTTGGAAAATAAAGCAACAATAAAATTAAAAAAACACAAATATATGTTGTCGTTTATCGCTAAGTTTCCCCGATTGGAAAATAAATTATGGAACCGAAAAAGATAAGAATGAATGAGCGGAGTTCGGGGATTAACGTTTTTGTGATTTCGAATGGAATTCCTAGTCAATACATGGTTGGTAAAATCACTCCATCCGATCCAAAATTTTGAATGAAATGGGTGTGTTATCGGGTGTTTCATATTTTCTACTATGTATTATATAAAGTATATAAAATGATGAATTATGGAACTATGTTAAGCAAAATGTTCTTCAACACCACAATATTTTTTAGTGTAATTTAAAATTTTGAACATTAGAGCAGCAATTTGTTTAGAACACTAAAATGTTACTTATATTTCTCATTGTTCTATTAAAATCCAATGTTCCTATCGAAAGACACTTGACGCTACAACTATTCCCGTCTCTCCGGCAATAAAAATAGGCTCACAAAACTTAAACCCTCTTTTGATTATGGTTGTTTTCACACCGAACGGAAAACTGAAATGGAGCGGTATTGCCGAAACTGATCGAGATTGTTGGAACAGTCCAAAAAATTACTAGCTGCGACAGAACTACCTTGTTTATGTAATGTTTTTTTGTCCAAACCGGCATATCTCTAGCCATATTGATCGCTACAGTACGAGATTCATAGTATTGATTTTGTGACCAAGATAGTAGTCGAAACGAGTGTTCAGATCTCAATTTTAGTAGACATTAGCTCCAATTCCATCTGACTCACAATTCGAAGAAGAATTGCGATTGACAAATATTTACTGTACTTCAAAAAATGTCAGTATGAGAGATACTAGATTACTTTCAAATCAAAACTATTTAATGTATGAGGTCACGTATTCATTGCGTCCTTAACATGCCATATAATTTTACTTAAAGATTATAAAATTTTATTTTTTCCTTTTTCTGTTATCAATAGGTGCGACTGAACTAACAAGCTACTATTGAATGGGTCTCGAGACCCAAACCGAACAAGGTGAAAAAGTTAGTAATAAAGATAGTATCAGGTTAGTCCTCTCTTTATTACACACTTGCTTCCTACCATGGGCATGACCGCATGGTAGCTTTACTCTTCTGCACATATATATGCATAACAAATTATTTTCTGTTTGAAACATTTTTGACTTATTATTCGTCCTTGACAATGACAGCTGCTGTATGTAACGTACTCCGTACAGGCTACTAGCGGTTTGGCCATGCTCTGACTTAGAGCATCCTCATCAGCCTCGTCAAATTTTAGATCAAATTTAACCTCAAAAACACTTTTTATACTTTAACAAGTCACTTTTTCAAAAACTCACAGAATCAGGCTCTCTATTCTAACTTTACAGTATTAAATTATTCTTTCGCTCTACTTCTATTTTTCTATTCAAATATGTTTCTAATTTTTTTAATTAGAAAAAACTTCTACTGGTATTCGATATCTGATTGAGTTGATTTTTATAAAAAAAAATTTATTTAATATTTTAAACATTCATGTACAAAAAAATTCAATCGGATTTTGGTAGGAGTGTTTTCAAAATATATATAACATCAATACAAGGCTACCCAACTTTTGGAAGTAAAAAGAAGTGAAATTTGGGACGTGGCATGGCATATGGGGAACCTGAAGGTAGAAGCAAAATATTAAATAAAAGAATAACCGGTGAAAAAAGCAATAATAGAAGGCTAACCCATGGATAGTGCCTCGCTGGGGAAGTAAATGCACTGTAGCAATTATATTTTGACCCAAGGCAGTGGCGAGGCTGATTGTCTTGCATTTCTTGCACTTTTATTCGGTAGTATAGCTCCAAAGGCAAAGAAGCAAGCCTGATGGGGATGCCCATAAGATGGACTCGACTATGGGTATCGAAAGTTTGGGATATCGAATTGTACAACGGTTTGTAGGTATATTCACGTATATTTTTGAGTTCTACATGAATAATACAAATTATTGATTAATATTAAAATATTTTTTCAGAATAATCATGTAAAAAATCAGCTTAATTGAATATGTGCAAGTAGTCGATTCAAACTTACAGATGATA
Organism: Vaccinium myrtillus; assembly: GCA_016920895.1. NCBI lineage: Eukaryota > Viridiplantae > Streptophyta > Magnoliopsida > Ericales > Ericaceae > Vaccinium > Vaccinium myrtillus. The sequence goes on from CM029275.1 coordinate 3,932,434, forward strand.
ATATTGAACAATCACTTACACGTTACATTTGAGCTCATTTTTTCCAAGGCTATTCAAAAAATTATTTTAAATTAATCAACGGTTTGAATTATTCATGCGGGACTCAAAAGTGGGTCTCGCGAGCCGTTGTACGTTTTCATTACCCTTAGCATTATTGGAAATTAATGTACTAATAAATGGGGAATAATTTGTTTTTCACCACGACTTTTTTGCCATTATTTTGTCCTTTGCTAAGTTGGCATCTCTTGTATTTTTTCCCCCCCTGTTCCCTCTAAATACATGAAGAATCATTTGAAGTCTGGCTGAATATTCAGCTTGCATGTGCCTAATAAGTTCTTTCTCTTCCTTCTGGTTTTTTTTATTTTTTTATTCGTCATTTCATAATCTATTACATGAGGAGGGGGAAATGAGATTCGATCCTGGAATGCAGTATGGAGCATCCAACAAGGCCTTAACCTTATATTGTCAACCCATTGGGCTGAGTGGGCTGATGATAAATCAAGAAAAGACCAAAAAAAAAAAAAAAAATTACATATCTCCGTATACTTTTTACACTTTTTAAATCTTAACGACAACCTAGTGGACTGATTTTAATATTTTCCATAAGTAAAATACTTGGGATGAGGGTTTTGACTCGAGATGTTGATAATGTTAAAATGTGTTTTTGTTAATGCTAAAATTTCTAATACATAAAATACATGTACATGAAAAAGATATAACACTAAAATTCACTAAAATTTTAACATTAACAAAGATAGTTTTGACAATATCATTTTCTTTCGACTTGTGAAATTATCATGTAAATATTGATACAAGGCTGTATTTACTTCAAGATCCGTTTGATTAAAGTGAAAATGAGAGAAAATGAAAGAAAGAGAATAAAAATAACAATATTTTCGTATTTGATTAGCATGAAAATAGTAGAAAATTCAGAAACTAAATTTTCTTGTACAACTCATTTAAGCATGGTGACATAGCTTTCATTTTCTTTATAAAAAGACAAGGAAAAAAATTCTTGTGAAAGTTATCACCTCTTATGAAACTTCCTATTATCCATATTATTAAATGCTAAGGGCCGTGAGTCTGTAACTATAAACATTTTCTTACAAGATTCTTATAAAATTTTCATTTTAATCAAACTCATGAAAGAAAATAAATTTTCCTTTCACTTTTTTTCCTTTTACTTTACTTTATTTCATTTTCATTTTCTAGCGCAATTTTCTTTCTAATCAAACGGACACTTAGGATTGGTCCGGCCAAAAATTTGGGCACCAAAATCACCAAAGGTAAAGGAAGTTTTCTTGTTTTATCACTTGGAGAAGTAAAATGGGAAAGGAAAAATTAAACGTTTTCCCTCCTCTTGTTTGGTTTAGAAAAGTAGCGGGAAGAAAATAAAGAAAGAAAATTAATAGGAAATGGAAAAGTAGCGGGAAGAAAATTAATACATTTTCCTCACACTTTTCTCCTTAACCATTTCCCTTTCTTTTCTTAAAGGAAAAAAAAAAAAAAAGAGAGGAAAATGAATAGGAAATGGAAGGAAAAATTCTCTATTCACAAAACTTGATTTTGTTATTTTCTTCCCTCTTTTTCTCCAAACCAAATCATGGGAGAAAAAATAAAATAAAATTCCCTTTCCTTTCTCTTTCTTTTCCACAAATTACAAACAGTAGGCCCAAATTCCGGATATTGTAATTGGGCCTCGGCCCGTTCGAAAAAGATTGTTAACTTATGTATTAGTTCCAAAATTGGGCCCTCCACCAAATAAATATCTGCTGATAAGGCTTGTGCGCTTGTGGTCCTATCACGTGAATTAACGACTTGTTTGTCAAACAGAGAAGAGTATTGGTGGATAAGAAAGAAGGGAGAATAGTTACAAGGGGGAATAGTTAATGAGGAGAATTTGCTTATATTTGGTTTGAGTAGTACTAATTAATATGAGTGGATAAAGAGTGGGTGTATAAGAATGGGATCCGGGATCCTCAGTGATCGAGTCTTGGGCCCTCCAGTCTTGACTTCAACCCCTCAGAATAGCATTAGACATGTTCGGTTGATCTCTAAGAATGAAGCGCTTTGATTTCATCTCGAATGAATGGTTCGAATCAATCACGCAAGTCAAGTCTTAGATGAAATCTGAAATCGAAATCGTGAATCAACGGCAAATCTGATTGACGCAGACTATCAACTCCTAGAAAATCACGCCTGCCGCACACTATAGGATGCCCTCTCTCTTAAAAAATAAATATTAAAAAGTTTTGAGGGGTTTGGTCATTTTGTTCACCTCGATTAGCTAATCTTAGGGTGGGGATGACCTTAGCTAAGACCCTTGAAAGGGAATAAGCTGTCCCCCTTCCTTCTCCTTTAACAAACACCATTTTTCACTATTCCTATCCCTTCTTCCCTTATCCCCTCAACGAGCAAGCCATAAATGACACAATCGAAAGATCTCAAGACAAACTCGTCTATGTCTACTAACAGGCATATACCGATAGTGTACAGATCGGCTTGCAGGGCCCATTTTTTGCTTCCAAACAACTAATCCACTCCACTCGTTAATATTAAAATATTTATGCAAGTGACCTTGAGAAAAATAAGTTGAATTAAAATAATACAATTATGTTCTTTTTTATCGGCAAAATTTTTTATTAGTGAAATCTTGACAAAGATGGGTGAAAGTGGGGGAAAGGTAAATCTTTCTAAAGAAATTCTCGTTTCCCGGGCCCAGGTCCGAGTTTGATGTGGATCGGAGACAGAAGTTTTTAATGATTTATTACCCTATAATAGAATAGTTCTCCCAGATGTGACATAGCATTACAACTCTAACCAAAGATTGAAAAAATTAAAACACGTTCAATGACACTTGAGGGATCAAGCTCATAACACTTGAAGGCCTAGGCCCAAACATGTCAAACCAAATATTACAATGAAGCCCCAAACCAAAAAAAGCTCAAACCCTACACCAAACAAAGAAACCCTAACTATCTACTTTAGCATTAAGACCGATGATGAACCGAAGCTACCAAGAGCAAAGAGGGAGGATATCCATAGAAAAATGGTACACTGGATCAAACACTTACGGTTATCTTATTTTGATCTTTCACATACAGGTCATTTGAGTGAAACCAAAAAATGAGCAACCTTGGCTCGATAGTTGGTACCCGTGGAATTATTCCCCCCCTGCCGACAAGGGAAGAGCACGAGTCAATACAGTCTCGGAAACGAGTAACACATTCTAACCAAATTACCTCTGTACCCCTCTGTAATCCCAAAATCACAACGACATCGAAAGTAACTGTTCGAGCATTCCCATTTTTGAAAAGCGGTGGCATTTACGCGGGGGTTCGTAACGTCGTCTTCACGCGTTGTCTGGCACAGTCTAGTAGCAACTCAACGCAACCGAAGAACCGATCGACGGAAAAAATGGCGATGGCAGGCTTGTACAGGCGGATCCTACCGTCCCCTCCCGCCATTGATTTCGCTTCTTCTGAAGGAAAGGTCTGTAGTGTTTTTCACTTTTCATCGCTGTGTTTCTTTGTGCTTAGGGTTTTAGACGAATGTACTGTAGTTCGTGTAGTCCTGACTGTGAAGAACGCAGTTACGTTTGTGTTTGATGGTATCTTTAGGTTGAGTTTGCATTTTTGTGTGGTGAATGGTGATCGATGGTGTTTCAGGTGGGATAATTGTGAGTGGATGGTGAATTTTGCAATTCAAATGATTGATTGAACTCTGCAAGTACATTTGGGAGCTTGTTCATTGATGCTGTTATATGCTTCACCGTGTTTGGTTTTAACAGTAAATCTATTGGTTAGCTATGGATAGTCAGCTTTCACCACGAATAGTATAGGAGTGTATTTTAAGTAGTTATTATTGATAAAGGAGTAATTCTGCACTCATGTCGTGGTGGACAGTGTTACAGGAGGGAAGTTAACTTACAATGGCTCCTAAATGAATTCTTGATTGAAAATGTGGTTTGACATCTTGTGTCATTCTTCGAATGTGCAGGGTTTTTGTTTTGTAGTCTTAAATTACCTTAAAGCAATGTTAAAGGACAAAATGACACTCTAATAGTCTGACAGTGAAAATCTGAATCCACAAAGAAAATGTTGTGGGGAAAACAAAGAAACAATCACCAACTTTGTTTTTCTACTTTGAGGACCTGCAAGGCTACAATGATGGTACTTTAGATGAGCTCCTATATTTCTCTCTTTTTGGTTACCTTTGGAACTATATATTGATTCCTCAATCTTTCACAAAACAACGCTGAACACATCCCCTATATACTTCACATCATCGAACCTCTGATAGCAATGCTTGCCTAATGTGGCCAAGAATCCACATCGGATCTGCCCGTTAATAATTCCATGGTCAGGTTTTAGTAGCTACATCTCCACATAATCTCAATGTTGGATGTATTTGGGAGTACCCCATATTCTCCAGTTTTGATTGATCCTGATCAAGTCCACCTTTTACCTCTCTTTTTTTTTTATATATATATCGGTGCCTTTTCATGAATTGGTGCCTATGATAAAAATGGTGCCCTATTTGTTCTATTTCGATAGTGACCAATCAACATTAATATTCTTGAACTGCAGCAACTCTTTTTAGAAGCCGTTCAAAGGGGTACTATGGAAGGCTTTTTCAAGCTGATCTCTTACTTTCAGACACAATCAGAGCCTGCTTACTGTGGGTTAGCCAGCCTGGCCATGGTCCTGAATGCCCTATCTATCGATCCAGGAAGGAAATGGAAAGGTAATTCATGATATTTCAGTAAAGCGATGCGTGCTTTGAATTTTTTAGACTATTACTGAGAAAATGCGGAATGTTATCGTTGCTGCACGGAGGCCTTGCGAAGAATCTCTGTGGTGTTTCTTTTCCTTTAGAGCACCATTTTTGTTTAACAGTCCTGATGCTTTTATCAATTTTGGTTTAATTTTTTTTTGAATGACCCATGAAGGAGTGACCATGGCTGTAGGTCGTGCATATAGAGGTATATTTGTTTTCGTGCCAGGGTCCTTGTATATGGTATGCTTTTGTGTTATTTTCTGGGGTTATGACGCTAGCTGTGGTGAATAACCTAGGAAACTCACGATTTGCAGTAAGCTGGGAACTCGAACTTTTTCCTGTTGTTCATGCAACTATCCAGGACATCTTTGAAGAAGCTCCAGAGGACGTTAGTTTGCATATGTTTTCATAGATAGATAGAGAGAAATAAAAATTCATTTGTACAAACATTTGTTTTCATGCTACTATCCAGGGACATCTTTGAAGAAGGTCCAGTGGATGTTAGTTTGCATATGTCTTCATAGATAGATACAGAGAGAAATATAAATTTGTTTGTACAAACATATATTTTTTACACTTCTACTTTTGCTGATGGAACAAAAGTGCATGTTTGTTAAGCTTTTTTAACTATGTCTGCATGCAAGGTTTATAAGCAAACAGTCTGAGTTTTTTTATTTTTATTTTTTTATACCATTGTCGTAGACTTGTATCTTTTGGTGTAGGTTGTAACTTTTCATTTGTCTGTAGAGGATTCAGTTTAGGTTCTTGCAAGCCGATGATTTATTTATCCATACTAGTATAATGCAGCTGAACCAAGTAACCAGGCTTTAAAATTTACTGCGCTATTAATTTTTTTACACCAGTGGTAGTTGTTTAGTATAAGGGGAATACATGAGTGCTACCATGCATGGAAAAAGGTCTATTTCACTTGCTGTGTTACAGCAAAATTCTGCCCTTTGAAATTTTTCTCACTTTTCTTCTTCATGTATATCTTCCTTACAACCTTAGCATTTCTGCATTACTGTTTAATGCGGTTGTTACTCTCATTTAGGGCCCTGGAGATGGTTTGATGAATCTATGTTGGATTGTTGTGAGCCTTTGGAAAAGGTTAAAGCTACAGGCATCTCATTTGGAAAACTTGTATGCTTGGCTCACTGTGCTGGAGCAAAAGTTGAAGCTTTTCGCACAAGTCAAAGCACTATTAATGATTTTCGGAAGTACGTCATGGCTTGTTCCACGTCGGATGTTTGTCATGTGATCTCATCATATAACAGGGGGAGTTTTAAGCAGGTATAATCAAGCTCAAACTGTTTTTATTTGGTTATTAGTTTTTTCTCTGTTCGTTCCATGATGGTCAAAGTTGATTGATTGATTTAGATTCTCTATCGCAGACAGGCGGGGGTCATTTTTCACCTATTGGTGGTTACCACGCCGCAAAAGACATGGCACTGATTTTGGATGTTGCGCGATTTAAGTATCCTCCTCATTGGGTTCCACTCAAACTTCTTTGGGAAGCTATGAATACTGTTGATGAAGCTAGTGGCCGACCCAGGGGGTATGTATTCGTGTGTGCTTCAGCTAGCAAAACCTCGATCACATTATCTTATCCATGATAGTCTGTTTTTCATGGAAGCAGTTTTTCAAGCTTACATGTTACTATGCAACTGTTGACATTGTGTTTGATACATTTTGTTAAGTGAGATATATCTAACATGACATTATCGCTGTTTCTGTGGGTATTTTTATTGGGTTCGATTTCTTTGGGGGTTTCCATCAAGATATATGATTCTGATATTGTTGCTACAAAATGTACAAAAATGCTGGTTGAGGTGAAATGTAACTGTCTTGACTTGACTAAACTCCTATAAAGAAGCAGGAATTATTGGATATCCTGGAGACGTTTGACAACAATTCAGTCACAGTTCACATATATTTGTCATATATTGATCTAAATATGTGGCTTCCCCTATAGATATAGAAATGCAGAGTTGTGAGTGCTTTGTAGCTCAACTCCTAACCATTGTCTACCAAGGATGAGAATCTTAATCTTTGTGCTATAGCAAAGGATCAAAATATGAGTGCCCGACTGCCCGTGGGGAAGTGTGGTTATCTGAGTCCTTTGTTGATGCCATTTATGTCCGTTGTGGATGTCTGCTATTTTGCTAGTTCTGTCTATTTGATAATTCCTTCTGTCTGCTTGGTGTTTATTCCTGTTGAGTATTGCATTGGTACCACAGTGTCTTGCAAAATGACTGCAATGGTTTTAAGACATGGTTTCTTTTAGCTTTTTGAAGTTTGATGTCTTTTTTTCCAGGTTCATGCTAATCTCTAGGCTTCATAGGGCCCCGGCACTTCTCTACACCCTGGTATGATTTAGTTCGGTGGTTTGGCAATGAAATGTTTTTTCACCTGCTAGCGTGCACACACAGACACACTTACTAACGATTCATTGATGTCTTGTTATTTATCATGTCTATGTTAATTTATGCTTCCCTAAGAAGTAAGATCTATTTTGCCCCTTGTGTACTTTACCTCCTTAACGTTCCAAAATATTTGATGCCCCTCACATGGGTTGGACTAAAATGCTAACCTTACATTTTTTAATGAATTTAGGAAATTGGAAAACGCGCCTAATTTGAGAGTGGGCTGTGGGCACAGAATATATTACATTGAAAACCATCTTATTTTATACAGGAAAAAAAATGCTTTATAATCTTCCCCATTCAAAACTATAACCATCTGTATATATTGTACTCTGTATATGGTTGTATTACTAGTTTGGTATTGACAATTGGCAAAGAATCTGATGGTGGTAAGTTTCAACTGGCATGTCATATGTATTGTACATGTGCATGTGTAGAGGTATTATATACAAGCTAAAACGTGACCAATTTATAATAGTTTGAAATTGGGCCTGAAAATTAGGGACATTTTTGGGTAAAGATGTGATTTAATTAAACCAAATGAATAAATTGAAATTCGAGGGCAACATGTAGGATACGGAGAATTTAGCAATGAAAAAGAAGATAATGAGGGCAGTTTGATCATTTTACAAGTGACTTTAACCAAAAAAAAATTTAACTAACTTGTTTTATTTTTTGGTAACTATCCTAATAAACTTATAACTTTGCACTTTATTCTGATACCATGTGAGGGTGGTTTGCGTGTTTTCCTAAGGTTGGTTATGTGCACAAGGGCCAAGGGATCGTCGATTTTGCCATTTCCTCTCTCTCTCTCTCTCTCAATATACATATAATACACATGTATGTATGTGCATGCATGTATAGCTGAAATGTGGACAGTAATTCTGTTGCAGTAACTATGATTTTCAGCACACACAAATTTAAGTGTGGAATACCGTCATATAAGTGCGCTTTTCTTTTTACCGCCAGATCATGGTTTGTTTCTTTCTATAGACAATTATATTAATGGTGAAGATGATTTGCATGACTATGTCATGTTTTATCACCTAGAAACCTAAGCATGGAATTGTGATATAGTACTTTCCACTTTCATGCATTACAAATGGGATTAACATGCAGCCATTGTAATACACCTGTCCTTTCCTTTGAGTTGGCAGATTTTAGGGATTGAAAAGGATTATTGAATTTGAAATTTTGCACATGAAATCATGATGATGTCAACTGAAAGTAAAGAATTTGTTTGTGAACAGTTGTGGCTTCGATGACCTCTCCTGGGTTGATTCATGCACACATCTCTGTGGCATATAGTTCACTTTCTGTATAATAGTGGAATTTTGAGCCTCAACATCTAAATCTTATACTTATCATTTATGAAGCGTATTCATCAGCCTATTATTTTTTGGCAGAGCTGTAAACACGAGAGTTGGGTCAGCATTGCAAAGTACTTAGTGGAAGATGTCCCTCGCTTATTGAGATCAGAGGATGTGAAAGATATTAGGAATGTTCTCTCTGTTATTTTGTCATCTCTCCCTACACATTTTAGGGAGTTCATCAAGTGGGTTGCAGAAATTCGGGGACGGGAGGAGGATGGTGGTCAAAGTCTGAGCCAAGAAGAGAAAGAAAGACTTACCATCAAGGTTTTTATTACATTGACTGCCCGTTCTTTTTATTTGTAAATTTAATCTCATTCTACAGTTTAGTACACTACCCGAGTACCTGTTCTCTTGGTTGCAGGAAATGGTGTTGAAACAAGTGCAGGAGACTAGCCTTTATAAACAAGTGACAGATTTTTTATCTTCTGAGAAATCATGTTGCAAAAATGTACCGGGGACAGAAAATGAAGATAATTTGACTGAAATTGCGGCTCATGTCTGTTGCCAGGGGGCAAGGCTTTTGTTTGGGATGTCAGGCTCATCCCAGTCGTTCTGTTGTCAGGAAACGTGTGTTAAATGCTTCAAAGCAAATGGTGAAAAACCTGTTACAGTGGTGTCTGGGACCGTGGTGAATGGTAGCGGTCAGCAAGGGGTTGACGTGTTGGTCCCTTCTTCTCAATCAGAACTTAGTTGCTGTGGTTGTGGCCCAATGAATTATGTTGGTATGTACCCAGCGAGCAATGACGTTCTGACTGCTCTTTTATTGGCGTTGCCTCCGGAAACATGGTCTGGTATCAAAGAGGAGAAGCTTTTGCAGGAAGTATGTGGTCTTGTTTCAACCGAAAACCTTCCTACACTGCTTCAAGAGGAGGTATGTTTAAAATCTTTTTTCAGTTGGTTTCTTATGGTTGCATTCATGAAGCTAATTCCGGATTTTTCGGGGGAAAACTTTTTTGGTTTAGCCAGACTAATGGATTTAGTTGATAAAGCTAGTCATTAATTATATTTAGCGAGTTCTGGCAAGCGGTAACTGAGTAGATGGAAGTCTTCCGTTCCTTCTGTGGACGTGACTATGCATGCCTTGTGTTTCTCCATGTATGTACATATCCATACATAGTAAATCATGGGAGACATTATTTTCTATTTCAGGTACTTGTACAATTTCTTGAGCGTTACCTTTTATTTCTGTTGAAACATCAGGCTATGTGCTTATTTGTTGCTATTCAACTTTACAAAGTAACTTTCAGACTCCGTATTAGGTTAGCAGTTATCTTTTTGGTCTATACCATAATGCGTATGAATATACCGGCAGAACTCACAAAAATTTCAACTGCACACAACATATATGTTAGAGACATCAACGTAATGTGATTGAAATTTTCATTCCCCGAGCAGCTACGCCATCAATTTTGCAGTTGTGTCATAAGTTTTGCATAGTGGCAACAATTTCATAGATACTTCTGACCAAAACTGTAACCATATCTTAGCTTTCGGTGAGGATAGTCTCGTTGTGGATTAATCAGAAATTGTCTACATGTAATTGTCTCTCTGTTGTTCACTTAACTGCCTGAGCAAAACAAAAGGGAAAGAAAGAAAGGGAACTCCGTATTTTGAACCATTGTTTAGTTGTTTTTTCGTTATTATGCGTAGATGTGTATAGATAATACCATAGTAGTTACAGCTATGGAATTACTTGTTGAATCAACGGAGTATGTTTTTCATGAATATGGTTATGACAGGTATTGCATTTGCGAGGTCAACTCCAGCTTCTCAAGAGATGCCAAGATAATAAGGTAGAAGAAGATCTCGGTGCACCTCTTTTTTAGCATTCTTTTGTCGTCTCGTCTCGTGTTGTCATATGCTTAGTCTTGTGATCGAACAACACATTCCTTCTGTGACGTGTGTAAACTATTCAAAAATCCCAAACATTATGCGCAATGCCGACAGGACGTTCATTGCCCGTAAAGGTAAAGCACCAAAAAGCAAGGGGTATCTCCCAGTTATTGGAAGATCATATCGAAGAACCAACATCTTTTTTCCAGCGTTCTAAGTTGTTCAAAGAGGGACCACATCGTTAGGGCTGACACTCGGAATTACTACCGAACCTACGCTGCGGTGCTTTGAATCAGGAAAATGGGATATTTTTTGGATAGGGTTTGATTTATGGTAACCTGTCCAAAACCTGCATAATCCTTTTATATGTCTGGAACCCCCAGAATTCGATTTCAAGCCCACCTTACAATATTTTGTAGAGCTCCTATTGGGCTAATCTATCGGTAAGTTTCTTCGTGCACAGTATACATTATTCTATGTTATTGGTTCGAGTCCGAAAAAACGGGAGAAGGTAATGCTTGAAGAATCCGAAATTGATGTTATGATCTTTTGCATTTTCCGTGTTATCAGAATCATCTTGTCATTAAGGTTTTGGCAATGTTTTCCCTCTTTTTCTGTATTCGTTTCTGGGGAATTTTGTTACGTCGCGTGCGCATTTCTAAAGCTTAGCTTGAAAGTGCAAACTTGCGGATCTCAAGTCGTTGAGAATTATTCCTCCCATTTCATAATTTTAGTTTATTATAAAAATTTGTGCCGTTTTGTGGATCAAAAAATGTATAAATATTTTTGTAAGTAGTGTTTTAATTCTTTGTAAAGCCCGAATCGAGATATTATGACATCGTGTATTTTTGTTTAAGAGCCTACTGAGCGAATCGTTAGAAGATGTTAAAATTAATCCTCTGATAAAGATACTTTCGTTTGAAAATAAATGAATGGTGTTAATTGAAAAATAAATAAATTTGAATGTTGGGTTTTTTTTATTATTTATTTAATGAAGAGTGTCCTGGTGAACCGGATTAGTTTCGTTAGCTCCTCCCACAACCTTTTCACCCGTTTGCTTGAGGTGAGGTGGCCTAACGGCAAATCTGTGCCCTTTAATGTGATAAGTTTTGCCGAGGCAAGTGGATTGATGAATGCCACAAATTTCATTCATTAATTGGTGAACTTCTCATTCACCAATACTCACTTGGGGGAGGTGTTGTGCACCCCTCGGCCGTTGGATCGAGTTTTGGACGGCTCGGATGCGTTCGGCAATTATTCTTTAATTTTGATTTTTTTTTACGGTAAAAAATCGAAACACATCCGAACCGTCCAAAACACGATCCAACGGCCGAGGGGGTGCACAGCACCCTCCATTTCCATTGTTTAGATGCCGTTAACAATTAACGCTCTATTTAAAAATTTGTTGCACTTTTTTGTATATGATACCAATTGACCAATTATTCCATGGTCTGCACCGACATGTAACGTCTCAATATCTTTATTCATAACATATTGTTCTGGAATGATTGATAAACTTATACAATTAAGAAGATATTGAATCCAGTACGTCAACAGGACTGCCTAATAGATCCAAATGCTTTAATCTCATTAAACGGTCAAATAATTTTTTGGAGATAAAAAAGTGATAATTGGATCACATCATGATAACGTAGATCCTCTCTTCTTTTATAAAGAAAGAAATTTAAAAAGGGTATAACGTAGATCCTCTCTTCTTTTATAAAGAAAGAAATTTAAAAAAGGTACTTGATGAATCACGTTTGGAAATTGAAGTAATATACAAATAGTTTACGTTTAAAAAATTTTGATCTTGAAAGAACTGTCCAAATCATGTTATGCATATATGTGACGGTTACAAGGGACACAATTGTATCTGAATATGTAAGGAAATTTTAAAAAAACTCTCGACTTTTGGACTCAATGTCCCATATATACTTGGACTTCAATAAACATTAATTAAACCCCTGATCTTGACACTCCGTCATCAATTTCCCCTGGAATTCATTTTCCGTCCAATACTTGATAGAGACTCTGAAAACGACGTCGTTTAGTGCCTTTGTCATGGGCTTCCAAATTTATTTGTTATACGTTGTCTTGTGGGTCCAACTTCGGGGTCTCACACAAACGATCTGAACCGTTTGATAATTTTAAAATAATTAATCAAGTGGTCTTGTAAAAAATGAGGCACATCGGATATTTTTAAGTGATTGATCTAATTAGTTAAATTTTTCATTTTGAATCAGAACTCTATAATCTGAAAAAATTTTGAAAAAATGTTATACAATTGTGTGCTCGGTATCCTTTGATTGATCTGAATGAAAAATTAAATTAATTATATCAATTACTTATAAATATCTGATGGACTTGATTTTTTCCAAAATCATTCTATTAAGTATTTTAAAATTATTGAACAGTTCAAATCGTTTGTGTGAAACCCCGAAGTTGGCCCCACAAGACCCTGTGTAACGAAGAAATTTAGAAGCCTATGACAAACCCCCCAAAATGACGTCGTTTTGGGAGTTTCCGTTATCAATTGGACGGGAAATGGATTGAGTGGGGAATTGATGACCGAGTGTCAAGCTTAGGGGTTTAAATAACGTTTTTTAAGTTCGGTGTTTATGAAACATTTGGTCCAAAGGTCAGGATTTTTAAAAATTTTCCTAAGAAATAAGTCTTATACACTTCCCGTAAGCGAGCCCGAGCTTTTTCTAGTTTTTCTATGACCTCTTTTTTCTAAATCTCGAATACTCCCTCCGTCCGCATTTGTTAGTCCATTATGAGAGTTTGTGTCATTTTTCAAATAATTATATCTTATAGTTTATAATGTTTTATGTAATTTTAGAAATATTGTCTTATAGAACTAATCGATATTTATCAAAGAAAATCTATATTGGACATATAATTATTTATTAATTTAAAGATATCATTAATTTTTATTCGGTTCATCAAATTATGGACAAACAAATACGGACGGAAATTAGTTTGGGTAAAAACCCCCAAATCCAAGATCCTCTCCTCAAATCATCTTTTTTTACCCAAATCAAGGAGAAACGACTAATCAAATTGGATCTTGCTAAGGCGCGTGGTGGTCTCTCGGTCATCTTCTTATAGTTGTGAAAGGTGGAATCTAAAAAAATCACCGGTGGGAGGGAGGGACTTGAGGTGCTGCGAGGTAGAAAAGGAGAAACGACTAATCAAATTACCTAGGTAGTACTACTAATAATCCCAAAATCACAACTATACCGAAAAGGTAATCGGATAATAACTGCTCCGCCACCCAATTTTGAAACGGACGGTGAATTTACGCGGGTTTCGTAACGTACGTCGTCTTGACGCGATCCCCCCATAATAACTGCTCCGCCACTCAATTTTGAAACGGACGGTGAACTTACGCGGGTTTCGTAACCTACGTCTTCTTCACGCGATCCCTCAAAGTAAAGGGAACCCTAGAACACAGCAAATCGACGCCACGGAAGAATCGAATTCGACGGATTATGGCAATGGCAAGCTTGTACAGGCGGACTCTACCATCTCCTCCCGCCATTGATTTCGCTTCTTCTGAAGGAAAGGTCTGTAGTGTTATTTCACTTCTCATTCAGCTCACTCACTATTTGATCCTTTGTAATTAGGGTTTTGATAACGTACCGTAGCTTCTTCTTTTTTTATTGTCCTGTGAAGAACGGAGTTACGTTTGGCTGTGATGGTTTCGTGGTGTTGGACTATTGAGTTTGCGTTTTAGTGTCGTGATCGATGGTGTTTAAGTTGGGAACAGTACAAGTCATTCTAGTAGTCTAGTGGAGCGGTGAATTTTGAAAATTCAAATGATTGAGCGAATCCTGCTAGTAGATTCTCGTGTTATAATGTAATTTTCCACCGTGTTTGGTTTCAACAGTCAATCTATTGGTTAGCTGTAGATAGTCATCACTAAGACTAATTTAAGAGTATTTGCAGTAGTTATTACGTATTTGCGAAATTCTGCTAGCATAAACGGTTTGGGAGACTGTCACAGGAGGGAGGCCATAATGTTACCCTATTTGCAGCCTTGATTGGAAAAAAGGTTCGACAACTTGTGTCATTCTTCCAATATGCAGGGTTTTAATATCTGTTGTTCTTTTGGATATTCTTGTATGTTTGTGTTCTCGTTAACTCCTTAATGGTGCTTTTTCATGACTATGCTGCCTATCATAAAAACGCGCTACCCCTACTTGTGCTATTTCTGTGGTGTAATCACCTAATCATCTCTAATATTTTCGACCTGCAGCAACTTTTTTTAGAAGCCATTGAAAGTGGTACTATGGAAGGCTTTTTCAAGCTGATCTCTTACTTTCAGACACAATCAGAGCCTGCTTACTGTGGGTTAGCCAGCCTTGCCATGGTCTTGAATGCCCTTGCTATCGATCCAGGAAGAAAATGGAAAGGTAATTCTTGATTATTTTAGTAAAGCAAAAATACATTGGTGGTACGCTTATTGCACTGAGGCGTTGGGAAACATCTCTTTGGTATTTCTTTTACTTACAAACACTTTTTGTAGTTAACATGCCCATTTCACAGTCTCCGTGGTTTTATCATTCTTTATTGGCAAATTTGAAAGAATTATTGGAAGGCTGTATTTGCATGGACTGTTCCATTTTGGTCAAGTTTATCAATTATTGTTTGAATTTGGAGTGACCCATGAAGGAGTGGCCTTGGTCTTGGGTCAGCGTGGGGTTATGCTTCTTGCTGGGGTGAATGACCCTTTAAAATATACATGTTTGGTTGTTTTCTGGGAACTATTTTTTCCTGGGGTTCATGCCAATTCCCAAAAGCCTTTGAAGAAACCTAGTTTTTGTTTATTTGCCTATGTCTTCATAGATACGAAGATTGATAGATAAATTGTAGTAGTATTTACACAAATTTATTGAGACGTATAGTTTTGCTGATGGGACAAAAGAATATGTATGTCAACTTCTTTAGACTGTATGAAGAGTTTTAGATGCTAACAGCCTGAGTTTTATTTTCATCTATACCATTGTTTTGGATTAATATCTTCTGATGGAGAGTGTTACATTTTTTTTGTCCAGTTTAATGGTCAAGTGCTGGATCCAATTTAGGCTCTTGCAAGCCAATGATTTATGTACTTATATGAGTGTAATGCTGTTGAACTCCATGTAACCAGGCTTAAAATTTACTACAATATCGAGATTGTTGTTTGGTTTCAAGTGGAATACAAAAGTCCTACCACACATGGAAAGAGGCATGTTTCACTTTCTGTGCTACAGCAAAATTCTAACCAGACTGAGCCTTAAGTCCCAAGTCGTCTACATGAATCTGTTGTCTCCGTTGAGTGCTAAAACAGAATTCAGAACTTTGAATTTTGTCTCTTGCATCCCCCCCTGCTTGTATATCTTTCTTACTGCCACAGCGTTGCTGAATTCACGTGTCATGACTCATGCGGTTCTCACTCTCGTTTAGGGCCCTGGAGATGGTTTGATGAATCTATGTTGGATTGTTGTGAGCCTTTGGAAAAGGTAAAAGAGACAGGCATCTCATTTGGAAAGCTTGTATGCTTGGCTCACTGTGCCGGAGCAAAAGTTGAAGCTTTTCGCACTAGCCAAAGCACCATTCATGATTTTCGTAAGTATGTCATCGCTTGTTCCACCTCGGATGGTTGTCATGTGATCTCCTCATATCATAGAGGGACATTTAAGCAGGTAATAATTAAGCTTGAACTATTTGTTTGGTTAGTTGCTATTTTTTCCTCTGTTCATTCCATGGTTGTTGAAGTTGATTGAACTATTTAGATTCTATATTGCAGACAGGAGCGGGTCATTTTTCACCTATTGGTGGTTACCATGCTGGAAAGGACATGGCATTGATTTTGGATGTTGCGCGATTCAAATATCCTCCTCATTGGGTTCCACTCACACTCCTCTGGGAAGCCATGGATACTGTTGATGGAGCTAGTGGCCTACCAAGGGGGTATGTATTCGTGTATGCTTAAGCTAGCGAAACATGCAATCACCTGATCTCAGCCATGGCGGTCTTTTTTTCATGGAATATGACATTATCTCTGTTACCGTGGGTATTCTTATTAGATGCAATCCATCTTTGAGGGTTTCCAGCAGGAAGACTGCTTGTGTTCCCTGCCCGGAGAATATTAGCTGGGCATTAATTGTAAAGTTATTGTTGGCGCAAAATGTACAAAAACGCTGGTTCTATATGAACCAAACTCCGATAAAGAAGTAGGAATTATCTTATATCCTGCAGATTTTTGACAGCAACAATTCTGTTTCAGTTCATAGACATTTCATATATTGATACATATCATATGATATTTCCCTGGTCCGATATCATACGTTCATACTTCATACATACAATAGAGTGCAGAGTTGAGATTGCTTTCTAGCTCAATTTCTATTCATTGTCTACCAAGTATGAGCATCTCTTCCTTTTGTGCTATTGAAAACTGAAAATGGAAGGGCCCTAGGGGGAAGTGTGGTTATGAGTCCTTTGTTGATGCCATTTATGTTCATCGTGCATATATTATAGTTTGCCTGCTTCTGTCTATTTAACTGTTCCTTTTTTTTTTTTTTTTTTGGGTGTCCGTTGGTATTTCTTCCTGCTGAGTATTGCATTGTTATCACTGTGACTCGTAAAGTTTACTGAAATGTGTTTAAGACATGGTTCTTTTTAACTTATTCAAGTTTGATGTTTATTTCCAGGTTCATGCTAATCTCTAGGCTTCATAGGGCCCCGGCACTGCTGTACACCCTGGTATGATTCAATTCGGTGGTGCAATGAATGTTTGTACCTGTTAATGTGCACACACCTGCTAATGCGCACGCGTAGACACATTTGTAACTACGGATGCCTTGATGTCTTTCTATTTATCCTGTCTATATGTTCAGCTATCTTTCCCTAAGATCCACTTTGCCACATGTGAACTTTATGTTCTTAACCTTCCAAATTATAACGATTCCTTCACGTAGATTGGACTAAAGTGCTTCTATTATATTACATCCGAAGTGTGGAAATTGAAAGACACCTAATTTGAGAGTGGGCATGAAAGTATTTCATTCAAGATTATCTTATAGTGCAACAGGGCAAAAATTCTTCTTCATCTTCCACATTTGAAATCCAAAACATTTGTAACCATTGTATATTGTGTACTGTGGTATAACTACTTTGGCATTTGCAAAGAATTCATTGGCGGTTGACTGGCATGCATTGTACGTATGTGCATGTGTATGGGTACTGTATTCAAGGTAATAATGACCAATTTATAGTTTTGCACTTTCGTTGACAAGTTCGAATAGTGTAAAAAATTTGGGAAGTTTTGGGTTAAGAGGTGCTTTAATTAAACTAAATCGACCACGTAGGGTGGTTTGCATGTTTTGCTAAGATAGGTGATGTGCACAAGGGCCAATCAGCATGAAGGTATAGTGGATTGTTTCCATTTTCCTGAACCCTAAATACCTTAAAACAGTCATTGGTCAGTGATTACTCTCTCTCTCTCTCTCTCTCTCTCTCTCTCTCTCTCTCTCTCTCTCGATATGTGTGTGCGCGTGCGTGTTTGTTAAGTGTGTAACAGTAATTCTGTTGCAGTAATACTTATTTTCAGCTCACACAAAAATTAAGTGTGGATCACCTGCCATATAAGTGCAGATTATGGTTCAAACAGTTTCTTTTTACCGAAATTTATAAATTATCGGAGATGATATAATGATATTTATGTCGAATTCTGATCTAATTTCAGTTCGAAATGGGATTAACATTCAGCCATTGAATTTATACCTGTTCTTTCCTGTAATTAGCAGACGTGTAACAATTGAAAAGGAAAGTTGAATTTGAAATTTTGCACATGGATTCATGATGACGTCAACTGGAAGTACTGCATTTTTTTTTTCCCTGTGAGCAATTGTGACTTCGATGGCCTCTGCTGGAACTATCTAATCTAGTTTGTTGATTCATGCACACAGCTATGGGGTATATATTGTCTTTTCTTTAAAGTGTGGGAGTTTTGAGCTCTCTAGTCTTCATCCTCAGCCAGCTAAATATTATACTTATGAAGCATATTTATCGACCAGATCTCTTTTTTTGGCAGAGCTGTAGACATGAGAGTTGGATGAGCATTGCGAAGTACTTCGTGGATGATGTCCCTCGCTTATTAAAATCAGAGGATGTGAAAGATATTAAGAATGTACTCTCTGTTATTTTGTCATCCGTCCCCAACCATTTTAGAGAGTTCATCACGTGGGTTGCAGAAGTTCGGAGACAAGAGGAGGATGGCAGTAAAAGTCTGAGCCAAGAAGAGAAAGAAAGACTTGCCATCAAGGTTTTCATGACTAATTGTTTCTCCGTTCTTGTTATTTGTGAATTTAATCTTATTCTATAGTCAACTTTACTACCTGTTCTTTCTTTTGCAGGAAGAGGTTTTGAAACAAGTGCAGGAGATCAGCCTTTATAAACACGTGACAGATTTTTTATCTTCTGAGAAATCATGTCACAAAACCATTTTAACAAGGACAGAAAAAGAAGATAATTTGCCTGATATTGCGGCTCGTGTCTGTTGCCAGGGGGCAGGACTCTTATCTGGGATGTCAGGCTCATCACAGTTGTTCTGTTGTCGGGAAACCGGTGTTAAATGCTTTAAAGTAAATGGTGAAAAACCTGTTACAGTGGTGTCTGGGACAGTGGTGAACGGTAGTGATCAGCAAGGAGTTGATGTGTTGGTTCCTAGTTCTCAATCTGAGCTGAGTTGCTGTGGTAGTGGCCTAACTAGTTATGTTGGGATGTACCCGGCAAGCAATGACGTTCTGACTGTTCTCTTATTGGCGTTGCCTCCAGAAACATGGTCTGGTATCAAAGAGGAGAAGATTTTGCAGGAAGCACGTGGTCTTTTTTCAATTGAAAACCTTCCTACGCTGCTTCAAGAGGAGGTATGTCTAAAGTATAAAAATTGTTTTTAATGAAAAAACGTTTCCCTTATCTTAGCTGTTGGTGATGGAGAGTCTCATCTCGGGCTAATCCGATGCGGTCAGTATGTAATTGTCTCTGCTGTGTTAACTTAATTGACTGGCGGTGCAAAACGAAAAAAGGAAAGAAAAAAACTCACTATTTCAAACAATGATGTAGATTTCTCATTGTTATGGGTATATCTGCAGATAATACCTCTCATGTATGGTTGTGGGATTATGGCAGGTATTGCACTTGCGAGGTCAACTCCAGCTTCTTAAGAGGTGCGCAGATAATAAGGTAGAAGATGATCTCGGTGCACCTCTCTTTTAGTATTCTTTCGTCGTCTCGTCTCATGTTGTCGTAGACTTGGTGTTGTAAGCAAATAACACTTCATTTACCATGACATTTGTAAACTATTCTTTTCGAACTGACGTTAGTAAACTTCAAATCCCAAATATTGTGCACACAGTGACAGACAAGACGTTCAATGCCTGTTAAGGTAAAACACCAAGAAGCAAGGGGTGTCTCCTAGATATTTAAAGGTCATATCGAAGAACCAGGAGCTGTTTTCCGCCGTTCTGTGCTGTTTAAAGAGGAACCACGTCATTAGGATTGATGCTACCCAACGCGGCAATGCTTTGAATCAGGGAATGGGATGTTTTTTCAGATACGACATGTTTATGGCAAATGTGTCCTATTTCATTTGTTTGGAGACTCAATCTCTCCTTTTTTAGGCTGCCTCGCTGGGAGAAAACAAGAATGATAGATAGAGGTGCGCTATCCAGCTGACCAACCTTCCGTTTTTTAGGAGCCCTTGTTTGGCTAATCTACCGCGAAAAAACTTAAAGCACAGTATACCTTCATAGTATTCTTCTAAGTTACTACTGGTTAGTGGTTAGAGTCAGGAAAATGGGAGAAAGCAATGCTTGAATAATACAAAATTGACTCAATTATCTTTTGTTCTTGAGGTTTTACCGGAATGATCAAGTTAAGGTTTTAGCATTTTTGTTCCTTATTTTATTTTATTTTTTTCTGGAGAATTTTGTTGCATCGCTCGTGCATTTCTTTGCTAGGTAGACATATGGTAATCTGGTGCTGGGGCTGGGTTGGAAAAGACAGAGGAATCATGTTCCAAGTGGAAATGGTTTTCGAGAATAGGAAAACATCTTTCTGATATTTTTCCAAAAATATACTCCGTTGTCAAAAAATTAACGGGAACTTATAATGAAAATAACCAAATAGAGAATAAGTTATTTCCGCAAATGTTTCCTCCAAATCAATCACAACGGTCCGTGGGATTGTGTACTACACAATCACACGGACCGTTGTGATTGATTTGGAGGAAACATTTGTTTCCGCGGCGGTGGTCCGGTGGAAAGAATGTTTTCTCAACCAAATATGCCTATGGTATAATGGTAATGCACAATGACCATGCAAGTCCATCTTCTGTTGCTCATTCCCGAAATAGAATTGAATCATTAGTTGCAAATCTCAGCTCGTTGAAAATTACTTGAACTCGAGCTTTACTCAATAAAGTTCTTGAAAGTTTTGGTTCTTCTGAAGAATTTAAATTATTTCCATCGCTGGTGAAAACAAAAGTTTCCTCTAAATTGATTGTATTGCGCCACATATCCATGTTCTACAATTTGGGATCACTATTTGAACACATGTTAGAATGCAATCGATTTGGAGGAAACTTTTATTTCCATCGGCGGTGGAAATAACTTAATCTTTCTAGTTTTCTGGCATGTTTAGTGATATCTAACAATTCGGTTTCATGAACTTAAATAACTTCAAATTTCAAGTGATTGATATCACAGTACATATTACAGTTGTTTTGATAGCATTTCATTGTATAGCTTGAAAGATAACCAGTGGCGGAGTCACGATAAAGAGTTCCGGGTGACCGAGTTGCGCAGCACCAATTCTTAAGAATAGTGATTGTTATTAAAAGGAAATTGATATTGACACTCCCCATTTTGATATTGGCACTCCCTCCCTTTTTTTTTAATTTTTTTTTAAATCTCTATTAGGTGAAGTTACTAAATCACCGTTGTACTTTATAATTAATTGCCTTCTTTTACACATGAAGATATAAAATAAAAGGGGGGTGTAGTAACTTCTTCTAATAGAGACAAAAAAGGGGAGTGTCAATATCAAAATGGGGAATGCCAATATCAATTCTCTATTAAAATTGTATGCGCAAAAGTGATAATACGCCATCTAAGTGCTATAGATGCGCAAGTGGTGGCTAGCTTATGCGGTAGAGCTCTTGGATGCCCCACACTGCATCGCGGGATCGAGTCTCATTCCCCTCCCTCCCCCATGTAATAGATTAAGAATGACGAATGACAAAAAAAAAAAAAGTGCTATAGACACTGGAAGGCTATAAGGTTTGTGTTTTTTTTTTTTGTTTTCCTAAGGCCCTGTTTGTTAGTATCATTTATGGTATAAAAAAGTACATCTGTTGGGCCCCACTTGTACTTTTAAGTACACTTGTGCGTTAAGGTGTACACTTTAATGTAAAAGTGAGACCCACAAGTCTACTTTTTTGTACCCTTAACGAGTGCAATGTTGCACCGATTATCATTTCCCTTTTTGGCTACTTGGATCATCTATTGGGCAGTCTTTTGGTTCTTGTGTCTCGGGGGTTGTCGGCTTTGTTTTTCTGGTTTTGGTTCCGCTGTGTTTTGGTTATATCTATCTGCTTGGTTTTTTGGTCTGTCTTTTGGTTTTTTTTGGTGGCTTGGGGGTTGTTCTTTGGGTGTCTTTCTGAGTGTGGTCTGTCCTTCTTAGTCATTGTTCTCTTGTGTCCTTTTTTGTGTTGTCTTTTTAGGCCGTCTTGTTTTGATTCAGTGGCGTTTGTGGTAGCAGTAACTTGGAAGCTATCATATTTCATGCTGTGACAATTGATTCATCATTCTTGGGATTCTGTTATGACTTGTGCTACATCACTTTTGGAATTCTCTGCTCTGACCTGTATATTCTAATATGATCATCTTCTTTTGTCTTGATGATGTGGTACCAATTCTGAGTTGGGAAGGAGTTGTTAACTGATGGATAATTACCTGCTGCGATCTCTGCAATCATTCCTAGCTGATGAAATTATTCAGATGATCCACTTATTAGTGATTCAACATTGGAGACATGTTTTATACATTCATCTTGATGGTCATTCAGTTTGCTGAGAATATAGCTTTAATGGTCTTGATCTGTTACTTGCCATGCTTATGGAGATTCATGCTGTTACGTTGTGAAGTTTTGACACCTTGGTTGCTGTGTAGCTGGATTCAATTTACTCAGTTGATATGATGCGGGATTCAATTCTACTTAATTGCTACCTGGTGATGAGTGATAATTCATACGAGTTACTTCATTAACTAAGGAATGCTACAATTGATACTGTTTGTGACTCAGAAGGCTGGCTATGCTCAGGTGGTTTTGCAATAAGATGAAGTTGTTGTGATCACTAATGTATCATAACGGGTATACTCTTATGAGCCCGTTTTCGCTGTTTTCTTTTTTTGGTTGACTCCTTGCCAACTGTGGTTGTGGGGTTGGAGAGGCATATGATTGTCGAGAGGTCGGGTGCCAACCTAGTCGGGATGCTTCCTCCTTGTTGTGATGCCGTTTTCTCTTATCCTTTTAATATTGTAACCTTTTTCAAGATTAATAAATTTTCTTCGCTGTTCCCAAAAAAAAAAAAAAAAAGGCATTTCCCTTTCTGGAATGTCTTTAATCATGCTATATATGTGTTTTTAGTTGAGAAATACGTTTTTGTGTCAATCCATAACTTTGTCAACTTATTCCTTAATCTTAGTCTCCTTTCTTATAGTTTTTCTGTTATTTCATTTATCTAACGTGAAGAGGAGATCGTTTGATTGCTGGAGAACCTAAATGAAAAATTTGTTGGCTAACATTTTTCTGTGACACGATGAAGAGATATGCATCAGAACAGGGCCAACCCAAGGGTTTGAAGTGCCCTAAGCCTAGTTTAAAAATTGTGCCCAAAGAATACAACACTTGCATAATTTTTCCAGCAACGAGTATTAAAAAAAAGTACGAATTAAAAAACGAGTATTAAAAAAAGAGTATTAAAGAAAGAATTGTATTCTTAATCCTCATTGTATTCTCTTTTTCGTACTCTTTTTTTAATACTTACTCGCTGTCTGTAATAATTGGTTTTTTCCCAGTACAAATGTAACATAAAAGAATATATAACATTGATTTTAGACAAACCCCCACTAAGATCAAATGGCTAACTTTTACATAAATTTTGTCATGGAAAATTCTAAAATCAGCTCAATAAGTTGTCATTAAAGTTCAAAAAGTGTATTAAAATGTCTAAAAGTTTGTGAAGGTATTTTAAAATGTATAAAAAGTACTCTGAAATGTGTGTGTGTGTGTGTGTGTGTGTTTTTTTTTTTTTTTTATTTGCTTATCACAAATACTTTCTTTGAAGGAATCATGATCAAATTGTATAGGATATTGCAAAGAATATTGTTCAACATTCAATCTCGATAAAACTACCAATAACTGAAGGACTACTGGGCAAGACGAAGATGATTGCACTTTCTTAACGGTTATTAGATTTTATCATTTAGATTTTAGCCTCAAACTTTGAATAAAAAAACTTAAATAAAACTAACCCATTTTAAAGAAATGTAATAAATAACCTAATGTTGGTAAAAAGACTTCATTTAAGAACAAAATTAGAGAAAAGCCTATGTTTAAAGAAATTCATTTAACCTTTAAATTGAAGTCCCATGTGGAAAGACTTCATTTAAAAAAATTACAGAAGTGGAAGTGGGAAACCTGGTAAATGAATGTTACTTAGCCAGTGCCTAAAAATGGGTCATTTACAGTGCCTAAATGTGGGTCTGGGCCGGCCCACATCAGAAAAAAATCCCTTTGTTTTTAGCAGTAAAACCTCATCCCGCATCCAAATTAATTTTCCCCCTTTTATAAAACAAAATTTTAAAGATTTTAAAATAAGAAGATGCTCTAAATAAATTAACGAACATGTAAATTTGCCCAGTTAACCAAATTTCCGAAAGAAAAAATAGAAAGATTTTATAAAACAAAATCCACCTAAACCCCTCTCTCTCTCTCTTCTCTTTTTTTCTCTCTCTCTCTCTCTCTTGAAAAGTTACAAAAAAACTAAAAATGTTATGATTGCTCTCTCTCTCTCTCTCATTTTTCTCTAATTTTACTCTTAATCTAAATAATTTTACAAAAATGCTTCACCCCAAAACCAGGCCAACACTCATAATTACAAAAACTGAAAAAATTTAAATCCAGTGGAAAAAGTAAATTTTTTTTTAGCCCTAAAATTAAACATGTAGTATTATTCATAATTTTATTATCGACATTAATTGGCAAAGAACTAGATAATAAACTCACCAAAAGATCCAATAATGATTTACAAATGAAAACTAAACACAAATCAAATCCTAAACCCTTTCATTTTTTTCCAAATAAGTGTGTGTGTTTGAAAAATTAATGGGTAAAAGTTTGTACAATTATCATTTTGCCCTTTTGAAAAATTAGTGGGTTGTAAATGGGTTGGAGGATAATTTTTATAATTATGTAGCATTATTCATAATTTTATTATCGACATTAATTGGCAACAGAACTAGATAATATATAGCTCACCACACATGGAGATCCAATACTGATTTACAAATGAAAACTAAGCTCACCGCACTCATGTACAAGCATGATCAGAAAATCCCAAGTAAGAAGCAAACATAATTAATACAGACATAAATAGAGGTAATTAATTTTAAAACTTAAAAGATGTGGTGGTGCTTCTTTCCATGGGCCTCTTCCTCTTCTTCCTTGGCCTCTTTCTTCTCGTGATGCTCGTGGAAGACATAGCCCCCCGCCGCGACTGCAGCAGCGGCTGCGATTTCTTCTTCTACCTTGTGCTTGTGAGCCTGCTCTGGATCTTTCTTTTTCTCGTGCTTCTCATGCTGCAACAATCGTTTCGCATAGTGAGGCAAGTATCAACCCGAATAGTAAGAAAAAAACATGTCACGATTTTTGTGAACTATTTCCACCAAGAGACTAAAATGAAGGAGGACTTAAGGCTCCATTTGTTTCAACGTAAAATATTTACCAAGGCAAAGGCTCCAGCTTGAGTTTGAGCTGAGTGATCAAACCCTTCCGGACTTAAGGCTCCATTTGTTTCAACGTAAAATATTTATCAAGATGTACTAGCAGAACAGTCACCAAAAATAAAAAATAAAATTAGTGGCAGAACACTAATTACCAAGGCAAAGGCTCCAGCTGCGCCGACACCAAGCTCACCAAAGTGCTCATGTTTCTTGTGCTCCTTCTCTTCCTTCTTATAATCAGGTGGGGTGTTATCCTCCTTTTTGTGGTGGAAGAGGCCGTGGTGGTGCTTCTCTTCAGCCATTTCCGTCGTGTGGTAACAAAAAGTTAGTGGAGTACTGTAAACTTAAAGTGATCGAATTATATGGAAAAGTGGGGGTGTATATATAGGATTTAAATGTGTGGTAACCTAATGGCTGGTGTCATTTCTGGAATGGGGGCCTGTAGTGAGTAAACTCAGTATAAGCTTGTAGTGAGCAATCACTGCTGTCTTTTTTTCATAATCATGGTTCAAATTATCTTACATAAAAGATAAAAGTCATACATATAAGACAATTGCATTTAATCCAAACCATCGACATCGAATGATTGTTCGGATTATCTTTACTCACTGGTAAAAGATAAAAAGGCCCTTGTGGTTCAAGTACAAATAAGCATATACCATTCAAAATAATTGGGCGTAGAACCCCCCCACCAAATTAATGGAAAAGATATCATCCACCTTTGGGAGGTATTGGGCTTTGATCTTTGCTTTATGAGGACATATATCATCCCCACACAATCAATTAATTGAATGGGAGAAAAAGGCAATAATGTAATCTTGGGATTCACTTAACTTTCCATCAATTATCAACAATTCAAACGTGTAGTGAGCAACTCAATTCAAAGTGAGAATTTCTTGTGTCCATTTTGTTTTGAACGGTTTCTATCTTAAATAAACTTAACAATTTATTTAAGATCTAGACCATCCAAATCTTTGCTTTACCAAAACACTTTGAACAACTCACTTTTATTTAAAATCTAGACCATCCAAAACATACACTTTCAACGAAAATCACTACAAGGTGTGTGACTACAACCCCCACTTCCTAGGATAAGGGAGGACACACTATATCTATACAAGTTAGACATAGATATCCACTTGGGCTTGGGCGTCAGGAGGACATTCACTATCTATTACATTGACAATATATCCAAGTTAGCCTGAGATTCAACAATTCGTCATTACATTCAACCATTAACAACCCTGTAATTCCTGTCAAGTCACAACCTCTTTGTTCTAAGTTCACTCATCCCTTTTAGTACAAGTTCCTTTCTTTTAGTACTTCCTTTCTCTTTAGTCCTTCAATTCCATTTCTTAGGAACTAGGCCAGTTCATGCCAACTATAGTATCAACAAAAAAAAAACAGAAGATGGAGGTTGAATTGTACATAGTTGGCGTCGAAATTGGTGAAGAGGTGACTTAAGTTAACCTTGCTCTTCGGTGGAGAAGTTCAAATTACGATTTTTTTAACATTATTTTTTAACTTGCACATGCATCGCGTGTGCACTGGCCTCTAGTAAATAAGTACTGTAATATTTGTGCGCATGCATGTGTCGTCCGGGAATCAGTGTTACAGGAGTCGCATGGATTGAAAGTTGGGGGGCAAATAGCCGAGGATAGTAATAATAGTGAGTTACTAATTAAATAATCATCCTTCTTTCGGACACCATGTAAGTTCTTATCTCGAATATTTTTGCGCATTGCAGACAGACAGACGTTCATTGCCCGCTAAGGTGAACACCAAGAAGCAAGGGGTGTCTCCTAGATAATGTAAGGTCATATCGAGGCACCAAGAGCTGTTTTTCGCCGCTCTAAGCTGTTTTTCGCCATTCTGGGATGTTTTTCTGGATAAGGTTGGATTTACAGCAAAGATGTCCTATACCTGCTCTGCATTGATCCTTTTTCATATGTACGTTTGGAACCCTATTATCCACTTCAATATCTCCCTTTTTAGGCTGCCTCACCTGGTGAAGACAAGGGTGTTGTAGAGGTGCGCAACACCAATTCTTAAGACAGAAAATTGGTGTAAATGACAAGTTTGGGGCTTTAAATGGTTTAGTCCAGTTTAACTTATTTTAATGCTTCCAATACATTGATGACAAATTTTTAATGACTCAATGACAACATTAGACAAAAATACCCTTAATGAACGACATGTCACTGGACTGACACGTCACCATGCAGACCAACTTAACTTTGAAAGCGACATGTCAGTGGACTGACCCGTCACCTTTGTTGCTGACCAAATTAACTTTGAAAGCGACATGTCAGTGGACTGAGTAAAATTGTGCCGACCCACCCGTCTCTCTCTCTCTCTCTCTCTCTCTCAGCAACATGTCAGTGGACTGACCCGTCACCTTTGTTGCTGAGTGGACTGAACGACATAGGGTTTTAGTTGTTTAGACACTTTCATGAGTAAACACTTTCAAAGGGTTTTAGTTGACCCACCCGTTCTTAGGGTGCACTTTCCAATTATAGAGTTTTAGTAGTTTAGACACTTTCTTAGGATCTGCTGGGGTTTTAGACACTTTCATAGGGTGCCCTGGGTTTAGGTTTAGGCACTTTTTCATTAGGTTTGGGGGTTTAGTCACTTTCATTGGCTAGTGGGGGCATTTTTGAAATGTGTAGGTGATTTGTCCTTTTGGCATTAAAGAAAAAGTTGATGTCCTTATTGAAGTAAAAATCTCTTTACTATGTCCTTCTAAAAAACGGACCCTTCTTAAGAATAGTGATTGTTATTAAAATTGTATGCGCAAAAGTGATAATACATCATCTAAGTGCTATAGACGCCTTTTAAGTGATGGCTAGCATGCAGTAGAACTCTTGGATATCACACTTTTTTTGATCCTGGATCGAGTCTCATTCTCCTCCCCCATGTAATAGATTAAGAATAACGAATGACAAAAAAAAAAAAAAAAAGTGCTATAGACGCTGTAATGCCATAAGGGTGTCTTTTTTTTTCCTAAGGACCTGTTTGTTAGTATCATTTATAGGTCTTGCTAACGGGTGCACCATTGCACCGGTTAATGGTATATAAAAGTACATCTGTTGGCCCCACTTGTATTTTTAAGTACACTTGTACATTAAAGTACAGTATACTTTAGCGTAGAAGTGGGACCCACAAGTTTACTTTTTTGTACCCTTAACGAGTGCAATGTTGCACCCGTTAGCATTTCCCTTTCTGGAATGTCTTTAATCATGCTATATATGGGACACGGGGTTGCTGTTGTGCAGCACCCGCACAACACTTGTTGTGCACCATCCGAGCCAACCGTTCCTCGGATGGATGGCCCATCAGCACCTTTGCATCCAAACCGTTCGTTGTCGTGCGTGCGAAGATGAAATGCGGGTCCATCCATCCGAAGAACGGCAGACGGCTCGGATGTCTTGACAACAGTGTTGTGCGGGGTGCTGCACATCAGCAACCCCAAATCACTATATATGTGTGTTTTTAGTTAAGAAATACGTTTTTGGGTCAATCCGTAACTTTGTCAACTTATTCCTTCCTTAATGTTATTGTCTCTATTCTTATAGTTTTTCTGTTAAGTATTTCATTTATCTAACGTGAAGAGGAGATCGTTTGATTGCTGGAGAACCTAATGAAAAACTTGTTGGCTAACATTTTTCTGTGACACAATGAAGAGATATACATCAGAAAAGAATCTCAATGAAAAAGAACATAAGGGCGTTTTTTAGCAGTAACAACTCGAATATCGGAGAAGCTCCAAGTAAATTAACGAACATATATAAATAATTGTGCCCACAGTAGACGAACACCCATTTTTTTTGATAGCAGGGTGTTGGGTCGAACTTTCAGCAAGCCTCGACTAATCTGGGAGACATCACACCGTCCACTAGCGGGGCCCCATTCAAAGCCGAGCAAAGAAATCAGTATGGGTAGGCCCCAAAAGTTGATAAGCCTCTGAGGTTTGAGAGATCTAAATTTAGGAGAAGAAACATCTATCACTTTGATTATCGACCTCTTGGGGTTGACGAACACCAAATTTGCGAAAGATTTTATAAAATTAAACAAAATAGTGACGTTGGAAATACGAGATCTAATTTTACTCTTCATCTAAATAATTTTATTATCGACATTAATTGGCAACAGAACTAGATAAATATATAGCTCACCACACATGGAGATCCAATACTGATTTACAAATGAAAACTAACACACAAATCATTATTTATTTATGGTGGGTAATATATATATAGCTCACCGCACTCATGTACAAGCATGATCAGAAATCCCAAGCAATAAGTAAACATAATTAATAGACATATATAGAGGTAATTAATTTTAAAACTTAAAAGATGTGGTGGTGCTTCTTTCCATGGGCCTCTTCCTCTTCTTCCTTGGCCTCTTTCTTCTCATGATGCTCGTGGAAGACATAACCTCCCCCCGCGACTCCGGCAGCGGCTGCAATTTCTTCCTCTACTTTGTGCTTGTGAGCCTGCTCTGGATCTTTCTTTTTCTCGTGCTTCTCATGCTGCACAATCGTTTTGGTTCATGAGGCAAGTATCAACCCGAATAGTAAGAAAAAAAACATGTCACAATTTTTGTGAACTGTTTCCACCGAGAGACTAAAAGGAAGGAGGACTTAAGACTCCATTTGTTTCAATGTAAAATATTTACCAAGGCAAAGGCTCCAGCTGAGTTTGAGCTGAGTGATCAAGCCCTTCCGGACTTAAGGCTCCATTTGTTTCAACGTAAAATATTTATCAAGACATACTAGCAGAACAGTCACCAAAAATAAAAAATAAAATAAGTAGTGGCAGAACACTAATTACGTACCAAGGCAAAGCCTCCAGCTGCGCCGGCTCCAAGCTCACCAAGGTGCTCACGTTTCTTGTGCTCCTTCTCTTCCTTCTCATAATCAGGTGGGGTGTTATCCTCCTCCTTTTTGTGGTGGAAGAGGCCGTGGTGCTGCTTCTCTTCTTCCATTTCCGTCGTGTGGTGTGGTAACAAGAAGTTAGTGGAGTACTGTAAACTTAAAGGGATCGAATTATAAGGAACAGTGGGTGTGTATATATAGGATTTTAATGTGTTTGGTAGCTAGCCCAATGGATGATGTTATTTACTCCCTCCGTTCTATTTTAAATGTCCTCTAAGTAAAGTCGTGTCATTTTGACTTTAAAAGAAAATGTATTTCTAAATATATATTTTTCAAAAATTTGTATACCATTCAAAAGTATTCGTTGAGATCTTTTGAACGGTGCAAAAAAAAATTTTAAAAAAAAAAATTCGAAAGTATTTTATTTTTTAAAGTCAAAGTAGCCCGATCTCCTGTAGAGGACATTTAAATTGAGACGGAGGCTGATTGGTAAGGCTAATAAGGCCCTTGTGGTCCAGGTACAAATAATTAAGCATATACCGATGGTATCAAAATAATTGAGAATACAACACCAACCAAAGGAGGCAATTGGACTTTTATATTTGCTTTATGAGGACATATATCATCCCCATGCACACAATTAATTAATTGAATGGGAGAAAAAGCAAATATAATGTAATCTTGGGATTCACCTAACTTTCCATCAATTATCTGCAATATTTCAACCTTACCCTTATTATAAATGAGTGACTAACTCATGCGGTAGAGTTTTTGGATGCCCACACGGCATCCCGGGATCGAGTCTCATTCCTCATACCCTCATGTAATAGATTAGGAGCGATGAATGAAAAAAAAAAAAAAAAAACCTTACACTTGTCACATAGTATAGGATAGGACACTATAGTGTATCTATACAAGTTAGTCGACATAGATATCCACTTGAATCTGAATGGGCCATTCCACTGGTTGCAGTCACCGTCATTACATTGCCACCGCAGCACACTACTGCCTATATAATATTTCATGGTTCACATTTGCACACATATATGAATGAATAAATAAATAAAAAATCCTATGTCGGCAATTTTATGACTTGATCGATGTCTACTTTGATTAGTTAATACACAACATTCAAGTTCTTAAATCTACAATTTATCTAAGAAAAAATAACTTTTCTCTCAAAGCCCAAGGATTAGGTTTTACCTGATAATCAAAGTGTTGCTTTGCTCAAATATGAGAGAGAGAGAAAAAAAGAAGAGGTGAACCAATTTTTTTTTTTTTTTCGATAGAGAGTTAAAAAGTAGTGGCACCACAAAAAAAAAAAAATCAGGTGTGATTCGGTGAACCAAGTTGGCAAGATTGTAATTATTTTAGATTACTTGAGAAAAGATATAAAAATCAAGTGTGATTTGTGTGAGTACAGAGTCTTGGAGCAAAATTACCCTTAGTTCCAAAAATCTATATGCATGTCTATAGGAAATTTCAACCCAGTGGGGTCAGCTGACCCCCCTTGCCACTATGTATGTCCGCCTTTGAAAGAATCCAAGGTGGAATAGCATACTATTTTTCCTCTTTTTTTTTTTTTTTTGGGTCATAAAATGGGTTGTATAAACAAACCACCACGCAATCTAAGCAATTCGGCTTGAGTAATTGTTTTAGCTTGCTTGGGAGAGCTCGTTAATCTCCATCGGGTTTATGCTCTATTTGTAGTTGAATCTTTTAGTAGTCGTGTTTTTTGAGGATAATAATGCTTTGTAATTTCCTCTGCCGCCGGCTTCTACGAATCGACCTGATGGTGCTCGTTCCATCAAGTAAGCATACTGTCATTGCTTCTAACATTTT
The DNA here is from genome assembly GCA_016920895.1 of Vaccinium myrtillus. Taxonomy (NCBI): domain Eukaryota; kingdom Viridiplantae; phylum Streptophyta; class Magnoliopsida; order Ericales; family Ericaceae; genus Vaccinium; species Vaccinium myrtillus. The sequence goes on from CM029275.1 coordinate 3,964,619, forward strand.
GTGGTAGTTCAGTGCGGATCCGATCCTAACATTATGGGGTTTAGTGCTTAATTGTTGTATCCGCGGTTTATTGATAATCCCCTCCCCTTGCCTGTTCAGGGCATGAGCATCCCACTGTACTCTGGATACTGTATTCAGTTGATTTTCAACTTTGCAAGTGAAAATTCCCGTTTCTAAAAAAAAACTTGTACTCCAAATTTCAGGTGATAAATGTATACAGCACTTTGAATAAAAATCAAGTCAAGTTTTGCCTTTTCTTTTTTGAGATTGACTTTGCGCCGACAATTTTAGTCCCGATATACATATTCTGACTGTAATTTTTAGATCTAAAAAAACTGAAAGTTTTCGATAGCTCAAGTGGCTTCAATTGAGAATCCACGGAGTTAAAATTAGCTTCGCCTATCAACAACACAAAAATGACCATATTACGATCAGGGCCGGCCCAGGCCCAAGGCCCAAATTTTAAAAAAGGCCCAAAACTAAAATTGATTTAAAAAAAAAGAGAAAAGAAAATCACAATATGAAGTCTCCAATACATACTGGTATACGGCCTACGGGCATACAGCTACGACTCAGTCGACTCTGTCTCATCAGTTCAGACGAAAGGCGAGAGAGAGAGACTACCGAAGAAGAAGGTTAAAACGAAATCCGATCGCCGGCGTCCGCAACCTTCCGTCCGTCCGTCCGTCGGTCCGTCGAATCTCCGTCGTGACGTATTTACAAGTTACAACCAGTAAGTGGCCCACTCGGTTCTCTTCGAGTAAATCTAGAGCCTAACATGGATGATGCATGGACGAATTCGCTCCCATCCTGCTGGTTTTCGTAAGAATAGAACAAAAAGATGGGTTGCTCGTGAAACCTTGGGTGCTTTACTGATTTCCCTTGCACTTGTAATTCTAGTGTCTCAATGTCGAGAATGCGATGCCGGTGTAGTTGAATAATCTTTTCAAGTTTCAAAGAATCTTCATATGCTTTTGTTTGGATTAGAGTTGCAAATAATAGTAATGCTTTTTATATGCCCTTCTAATTTAGAAATTATATTTGAAGTTTCTTTTGAGAGACTTGAATTGGAGATGCAATCCATTGATCTTTTGGTGCTTGAGGAGTCTACTCCATGTCGTGATATGGCTTACAAGTGATACTCATGCGTTATATGTGTCTAGAGACTTCGTGTTTTAATTTTTCCGTTATTATGTAATGCTGGTAGAACTTTATATTGTTTTGGTTTTCTCGTATAATGATTGTTACTCGAAAAATTATTTAGGTGTTGTACTTGAAGGGCACAATTTTTGGACTAGGCCTAGGGCACTCCAAACCTTTGGGCCGGCCCTGATTACGATAAGCCAATATGTCAATCAATGGTTGTAATCTGTTTACATGATTTCATCTCCATCAGACCATCATGTATAATGTACTAGATGATCTATGTTATCTACTGGAAGATTGTCAATATTTTGAAAGAACACAGGAAAAAGTGTTTCTAGCAGCCAAAAAAACCGATAGAGAACCACCGGAGAACTGCTAAAACAACGAAAACTGTCTCAACAAATGCAAAGAAAATATACCCTAAAGATATCCATGGAAGTCCTTGATTTCCCTCCGCATCTTCTTGTCACCCATGTCTTTTGAACAGCTGCCACCGTCGTAAGAGGGCCAAAAGAAGGACCAGGCACTTCCCACCTTAAATTCCTTACGGCCCGTTTGGATGCCGTATTAGATTGAGAGTGATTAAATAGTCAGGGGAGATAAAATAGTAGAGGTGATTAAATAAGAAGGGTGGACTCACATTGATGTGATATTTTAGAATGAGGGATTAAATAGTCCATGGTCTGGATGAGGATTAAAAAGGAGGGATAAAGAGGGTGGATAATGTAAAAATCAGTCAAATGACTATTTTGTCCTTGTGAATACCCATATTAAATTATACATTTAAATAATTATATAAATCCAAACAAATAATTATATAATACTTAATTTAGGGCTGGAGGGAATTACCTAATAAACTAGAGGGGATAAAGTGTAATTTGAGACTAAATAAAATCCCCAGCAGAGGGACAGCCATCCATTTTTCCTTTTTTCTTCTTTTTTTTCTCTTCATCTTCTTTCTTCTTGTTATGAACGAACAAGAACACACATCTACCACCGCCGCCTCCGACAATTCAACAACGACGACGACGACGATCAAACATCCTCTTTCACTCGCCGACGACGGCGATCCCCTCCTCCGGCGATCGGAGCTCTGACGAACAAAGGAAATATCTGGGTTTAAGAAGGTAAAAAAAAATACAAATTTCTGGGTTTTCCTTTTCTTAATCCGAAATTGTATCTGTAAAATACTAGTTTTTTTTGTAAAATTTGGGTTGAATGTTGTTAACAATGTTGGTTTGTGCTTGTGTGGGGGTGTTCCGAGAGGGGTAGCCCGGTAATTTGGTCCCGGATGAGAACCCGGACTAAACATAAGCACCCCATGCTTATGTTTAGTCCGGGGGAAGGGGGATGATGGGAGGCCGGATAATTAGTCAGGGAGGAGTTTTGGTGCTCCCAAACCTTGGATGAGGAGTGGGACCGGGATGAGGAGAAGCCGGACTATTTAGCCAGGGGTTGAAACCCTCATCCAAACGGGATGTTAGAGCAAAGCCAATGCAATTGTTAAAATAGCATAAGCTGTTGCTATATTTTGGCACCAAAAAGTGGTTTTTTGTGCTAAAATAGCACCCAGTCTCTAATGCTTGGTTCTATTTTAGAACCAAACAGTTCTAAATTTAACTAACTTTCCCACCACCTCATTTTTAATTACGCTTTCAACCTCAATTCAACTATGTACGTTATTCTACCCCGTTTTTTAACCCCTTTCCGAATTATTTTTTAATTACGTTTTTTTTTTTTTGTCCTCCACTGTTTCAACCACCATTCTACCCAGATATTTTCCCACCTAACTTTCTCATCTAACTTTCTAACCTAATTTTCACACCTAATTTTCTCACCTAACTTTTTCATCTAACATTCTATCCAAATTTTTCTATAAATACACAATTAAACTTCTATATTTGCCACACCATTCTCATCTGCAATATATTTCCTATATTTCCTTTCCAAACTAATATCATGAGCAACTTAAGCAAAAGGATACTGAGGGGAGATTTCGATGGAGATTCCTCCGATGAAGATGAAGTTGCGATGATGCAAATGGTAATGGCGAGCAACTATCAACAAATGCAAATGCAGCATAACCAACAAAAGGGTTATGTTGGTTCTGTCAGTGGCCGGTATTTCATCCGCCGTGATAGGGTTGCCGCCAACGAAAGAATCCATTCAGATTACTTTTCTGAAGATCCCCTTTTCAATGAAAAAATTTTGTAGACTAATTTTTTTGGGGGGTTTATGATAGAAGAAGAAGAAAATTGGTGTCAAATTGGGTGAACACTTGCATTATTTATAGGAGATGGAGCAATATAACCGTTGGAATGAGAAAAAAAAAAAGGAGCCGTTGGGTTAGAAATAGCCGTTGGGCACACCAATTGGTGTGCATCTTGGCTACACCGAATAATTATCCCATGTCTCTCATCCTTCTTCCCAACGTCGGTGGTCCAGGGAACAAATCCTAAATCTAAATTGGGGGAAAGGGTGAAATCCAGTCCAAGGTCTCTCTCTCTCTCTCTCTCTCTCTCTCTCTCTCTCACACACACACACAAACATCCTCTGTATCTCTATTCTCTGTACTCAGCCATGGAAGTTGAGGGTTTTTCAGTGGAAGAAATCACCATTGATTCCGGTCAAGGCAACAATCGTTGAGATTCCGGTGATGGCGTGGAGATTCCGGTCGTCTTTGTTGGGATTCCGGTCATCTTTGTTCCGGTGATGGCGTGGAGATTCCGGTAGGCTTTGTTCGGCCACTTTCCGGTGGGATTTTATTTTCTGGCCATTGATTCAGGTATGTGCTTCCCACCCATTTTTCTGGTATTTGGCAGTTGGATTATGACGTGGCAAGGATGACTATAGCCATCTTTGGTGCTAAATATAGAACCAAGTATAGCTTTGTGCCATTTTAGAACCAAGTATAGCACTGCACTGGATTTGGGTTTTTGATGTCTGGTGTCAAATTATGAGTATAGAACCAAGTATAGCTCTTGCATTGGCTTTGCTAAGTAAGCATCTGCAACTCGAGAGGGATTCCACATCTTTCTTCCACTTTCATCTTCACCTTATTGATGTCGTGCCAAGGTTTCAAGTCTGTTGGGATTCCACCCCGTGTGGGTCGGATGGGCTTAGGCCCGGATGTGAGTAATTTCCTATTGGGTTCAGGATTTCCTATTGGGTTTAGGATTTCCTATTGATTTTAGGATTTGTATCTCTATATATACTCTCGTTGTCTCCTTTATTTTGTGTGTGGTAGCACAATGTGGGCGGGACATGCTGAGAGTGTGAGAGGGAAAGCCGGTTATGGCTTTCTCCGCCATAGTGGGAGCCGGTTATTGCTCCCCGGAGAGGTTTTTTCAACTTGTATATTGTGAATATATTCAAGGGAGTTTTCCTCAGATTTCTTGTGTGTGAGACCCGGAATGCACAACAAAGTCCACCTTAATCAAGTCCCCATGCACGTCTCTCACGTTGAGAATCAGCCCTGATTCAATCTCGAATTGAGCAAGAAGTTTGTTGCCGCTTTGACTAGCTTCATCAAGAAAGAGATACGGTTGCCAGTGTATCTTCTCAATCTGCTCTAATGGTATCCGATACATAACATCATCAAGGTTTTCAAAACTCTTAGCTTCAATGACTCTTATTCTCCTCCTCCTCCTCCGCCTTTTTGTTGCCAAAATTTAGGTATATCTGCGAAGTCATTTGTCGTATTATCATAAGCACATAAGTCACCTAAGATTCCATAGTGCTCTATAGTCTTCTAGTCTAACATTTTATCATCGTAGAAGAGATTTTGATGACAAATTAGTATTTCACTCGCACTCTCAATTATAACCTTGACATCGAATATTGTGTACCATGGCTTCACGAGGATCGAGATATGTCTTGCATTATGCGCAACCGATACGAAAAAGAACTGCTTTTCAACTCGACCTTCCTGGTGATCTCCAATGCCACCATAAATTGTTGAATTCTTTCTCCAGGTTTCATCAGCTCCAATGATGGCATAGATTGTCAAGAAGCTTTCCACCCCGAATTAGGGCCATTAATTCCCATGGAAATCTACATTTTCTCTCCATCACCTTCTTGATGTCCCTCACCGTAAACCAAGGTTCCACGAAATCGATCACATCCGTCTCCCAGTCAGGCATCCCTCAAAGTAATCTTCAGGGGATGACCAAGACCGGCTGAAGCACTGAACTCAAACGGGGCAACGAGCATGTAGATATTGGTGTAATCGTCGATGTTGTAGTCAGCCAGTTGCTTGTCCTTATCGGCGAGTGGCTCCCCGTTGTAGATGAAAAGTAGCTGGTTTCTTGGGATGCCTACCCGCAATGTGATAGCCGTCTTGACGTCCAAAATGCTTAAATCTATAGCAATCAAACAGTCACATAATAAATCATATATAATCTCTAATCTTAATTAAGTTTAACAAGTAATTTGGAGGCTCGTGGTGTACTGTTCAATGTATTCAGTAGTTCTCAGCTTGAGTTTTGGTCGGTGTGTTATGCGTTTGTTCATTTGTCCGTCATTTTGGGGAGTTTGAGCTACTGGGTTTCGATTCATTTCTCAAACTAAATATTAAATAAAGGGTTCGGTAGGATAAAGTAACCTACCTTAATTCCTGCAGATTTAGCTAAAGTCGGAGTTGTTCGAGTGGAACACGGTGGCGTCGAGCGTTGGTGGGTTTTCTCCTGTTCCGGAACCTCTTCTTCTTTTCTTACCTTCTCTGCTCACTCTCTTTTTCTATTTTTTTCTTTCTTTCTATATTTGCTGGTGTGGTGGAACAAAACAAAAGGCAGGGGAAGAGGGCTGATATACTTGATTTTTGGAGACAACGGAGTAATGAGCATGGGGTGGTGATTGTCCGTGCAGGTTAGGGAGCCACAGGGATTGGGAAATGCAATTTTAGGGATAACGAATTAATAGTGTTCTGGGTATTGTAAGGCTTAGCATTTATATATACATACATATAGGTCTATACATATATTCAGGTAAATCTAATTTAATAAAAACCATAATAATTGAACTACAACATTTTACTTAAGAAAAAAAAATCATGTTAATAAAATCTCGGATCGTTACAATAGGGTTAAATGGAAAAGGGAAGAGAAGAAGAACTCACCAAAAAAACAGTTTGCCGAACCTAAAATTTGCAATTAGGGTCTATGACTTTCTCTCTAACTTGATTCAAACAGGAATTTGCAATTAGGGTTTAGGCAGCGTTGACTCCTCTATTTAAAGTGAATCTGGAGTCCGAATTTAACCAAATAGAAAAGCTCGCCAATATTTATGCAAATTTACCTAAATGACTTTTCCTATCTTGTTTAACTTATATGCCAATAAAGTTTACTCTAAACTCAAATAGGGTCCTTTAACTTTAACTTTTCATTTATTAATTGGCCCTTCTTCACCCCTAGGAAATCTCCTTTGGTCACAAAATCCAAGTAAGAGGAGATTGGTTTACTTGCATTCAATAGTGTTGGAAATTTGGTACGTTTTGGAGTATTGCAAGAATTAAGATATTTTAGCCAAAGCTTGAAATTTAATCCAAACTAAAACCATGAAGAGAGGCATGGATAATTAATCAGCAGAATACAAGTAAAACATCTATGGAAAAGAAAATAAAATGGAAAAGGAAAGACAAGAAGAACTCACTAGAAAATTATTTGTCGAACCTGGGATGGATCAGGGTCTACAGGCTAGCTTCTACGGAACTTGACTTACACGAAATTTGGAGTCTGAGTTGAATTAGAATTCACGGTCCATGTGAATCTAGAAAATCAAGGTCGAATCTATAAAAAAAAAAAATATGGCGCAAATTTATGCCAAGTTACCTAAATGGACTTTTTCCTTTTTTTAAAACTTATTTGCCCATATCTTTTTCTCTGATTTATTAGGGGGGCACTTGAATTTTAAAGGAAAACTGGGTTTATTTGGAATCTTGTATTCACTAGTGTTGGTATTTTTTGTATGTTTAAATATTAAAAACATGATTTTTAAGGGGGCGTTTGGTAATAATTTTGTTTCTTGATTTTTGTTTTTAATTTTTTTTCAAAACTAAAAACAAAAACGTGTTTGATAATTTATTTATGCTTTGTGTTTATTAAAAAAGGTTTTCCAAAATTTCTGAAAATTTTTTAAAATTCAAAAAAGGTGATTTGCCTTGTTTTTAAAACAAGGTCGTTTAAAAACAAAAATTAGAAAACATAAATTTTATTACCAAACATGTTTTTTTGCTTTTTTTATAAATAATAAATATGATTCTAGTTTTAGTTTGTTAGAAACAAAAAATAGAAAACAAAAACGTTACCAAACGCTTCCTAAGTACTTCAATTGCATGTTTTTGACTAATTCAATTATTACTTGATAAAGTAGTGCCGGCCGGTAGGATTGGTTTATGGTGATGGAAGAGAGCAATTATTTGTGACTTAGTTGGGAGCCTTTAATTCACTCCTGTGGAGTAGATATGAGTCATATGACTAGGCATGTTGACCCGGGGTGCTGGAGAGCACCCCCTGGAGAGCAGCCCCTGGAGATCGCCCCTGGTGTGCGACATCAGGATCGTTGAATGTGTTTTCAATGACTCGGAGTTCATTTCGACACTGATGCCGAAATGAAAACACATTCGACGATTCTGATGCCACAGACCACTGACACCAGGGCCGATCTTCAGGGAGTACTCTCTAGCAGCCCCAATCCGTAATCAATTGCTATTTGCTACATTGGCAATGAAGAAAAATCCAAGGGCGAGGGGTTGGTTGGCTATCATCTTTTCCTTGTTCCAACTTACACCTATACATGCATGCATCTGATTCTTCGTGTGTGCATAAGTACATGCCTAAATCATTGAGGCTTAAGGTAGTGATGATTCTGATGAAGGCTCTCTTATATTGTTCGTATTTCTGTATCCATGTTACAGAGAGATTATCCAGCAAAAGGTAAGGGTGTTGTAGTGGTGGAGCATTGGGTTCTAATCTACTTTTGCAGGATGGTTTGAATCAATATGACTAAATAGTCGGGTTGTTATATCCTGATGGGGCCAAATCATACGGAAGTTCTGCTGCATCGGTAGTGGTTCAAATTTTTGGTATAACTTGTCTTCTGATTAGGTAGTGGTTCAAATTTTTTGTATAACTTATCTTCTGATTATTTTAACTCAAAATTTTAATGGACCCCTTGAATTTTAAACTAGTCATTTATTGCCCTCCAACCCTGGCAAATTGACTTTGGTCACAAAATCCAAAATAAAAGGAGATATGATTTATTTGGAATCTTGTATTCACCAGGATCTTATATATTATTGCAGAATGACTTTTCATGAGGAGAACTCTCATCGCGACAAGTGGCACAAACTCAATGGTTTGTCGTGTAGGATTTTAATTGAAGCATGTGACAATAATGTAGTTACCATAATTGGGTAATTTCAAATTTCAAGCAAGTTCCATGATGTAAGGAATCAACAATACTTAAAATGTAAATAAAATCATCCACTAGGTAATTTTAAATTTCAAATACTCATCAATCAAAAAATTCTACAAATGATACAAATTTAAAATTTAGAAATAATTCAAGATATCACTAAATGTTCGGAAAATATTAAAAAGAAAAAATAACCAGTTAGCTTTAAATTTCAAATAAATCAAGAAACTTATAAAAATGAAAATGCCCATCTCCCATTTTCTCAACCCCCAGTCTAATTAAGAAACTCTCACGTCTTTCAATCTGATTATCTTTTCCTGTAAACCTTCTTTTTGTTCGAATAGTTTGGCTAGGGCCATAGTTTGCCTGGTGAGAATGGACAAATTTGGCCCTTCGATATTGTGATTCAACGCACTACTTCGCCTATCTTTTGTTCTATGGCCTCAGAAAACTCCCAAAATGGAGAGGTGTTTGGCATTACTGTTCGGGTGAGTATATAGTTTGTTATAGTTTTTTTTTCAGTTTCTATTAATTGGTTTTCATTTTTTTTATTTCTGTAATGGATTTCATGCCCAAATTCATGACGGTTAAAAAATGCCTCGGTTTTTATAGGATCGATGAGGACCTTGATGAGAAAATCTTCAATTGAAATGGTCAAGACAATTTTTTGTACACAAAATGGTCAAAGGGTTGCATCATGTGAATATTATTCTTTAACACAAAAGAACTTTACGACTATATGGTGACAAATTAAGATCTTAGAATTTTTTTATTTAATAAAATGATATACAATATTATATTTGTTTGTTGTTTTTTCAAGGTTTGCCCTTGATTCGTTGGGTTTGTTCCTTAATACAAGATCTTGTTCCAAAAAAAAAACATATGAACAAGATGAGAAGTCGTAGAATATGGTTGAATTATATTGTGGACAAAAAATTTAAAACTTAAATACATGCCTTACACATATGGTACGTAATAATTGCGAATCTAATATCCAAGATTCCATATTTGATTAAGTTTGATTTTGTGAGGTACTTAAACAGCTTATAATATTTTTTTACAATTTATATTACAGAGTAATACCTAGGGACGAAGCTAGGTTTTCGACTCGGGGGTGGCCCCTGAAATCAATATTCTCCGTCCCACAAAAACTGTTTATTATAAAATGTCGTGCAATTTTTGCATAAAAATCTCAGTTAGTTCTTTAATTTTTGTCAAGAAATGTACTATAAATCATGCACATATGTGCTTTATTTTTTTTATCCGAAAATTAGAGGTTTTTTGGTAGTGGAGGAGTAATTAGTATAGAAAATGTATAAATGTTCTAAGATTAATTATTTCTAATATTCGAAAGGATACATATTTTCATATGTCAATTATCCATCAACAATTCCTTTTTTTTTTTTTTTTTGGCCAAAAAGGATAGACGATTTCATTGACAAAAGGATAGACAATTTCATTGACAAACAGGAATCAAAGCCAAGAAATCAACTAGCGTATCCATCCATCAACAATTCAACATGCTTAATACCCAATTACACGCTTTCATTAATTAATCACTCATCAATATGCTTAATACCCGAGCTCCGTCACAGATAACTCCATTTCACTTCGTGCATAGCACGGGTTTTTCGCTAGTACATAATTATTGGAGTATTGCATGAATTAAGAGTCTTGCTTCTTTCCATTAAAAAGGAAAAGAAGGAGAAGAATTATTAAGAGTCTTGCTTGAAAGCCAAACACTAATTTTTGTTTTTGCCAAACAAGTGTTGTATATTTGTAGAATTAGATTAGACGATTAACACGGCAGGCCAACGTTGTTCCATTTGGAAATAGTGTCCCAAATTCTGAGGTTGACTCCACTGTCTTTTGAAGCTAATACCTTGAGTTTGGTTTCCAATCTGATCAGGTCTCTTAGGGCATCTCTAGTGCACTACCTAAAATCATTACCTAAAGTGCCCTAACTAGTTATCTAAGAAAAACCTCAAAAAATGGTCTCTAGTGCACAAAACTTGGCTCCCTAAAATCCTAGGTGGCACCCCTCACTACCTAAAGTGCCCTAAGTGACTACCTAAATTTGGGGAGGGACTTAAGGAGAGAGAAAGAGGAGAGAGATAGAGAGAAAGAGGAGAGAGAAAGTTGCTTGCATTTATAACGTTGAATCTGCCATTGTTTTTTTTGTTATGAGACCCACTTAAATGGGTCCCACATACACTTTAGGGAGTATTTTTAGGGAGCCCCATTAAAGTGAATTTCTTCTTAGCTAGCTAACTAAGTTCTTAGCAAACAAAATTGGGTCCCACATGTGCTTAGGTGTACACTTCAGGGAGCATTTTTTAGGTAGTGCACTAGAGATGGCCTTATCTCTGCAAATCTTGGCCATTTTTGTGTACGCTGCATATAGTTTGGTGATGGGTGAAAATGACATAAAAAGCTTTTATACCTCAAAGTAAGGGAAAAATTCAAAAAAACCCCATACTTTGACTTCAATGTCTCAGCACCCCCCAAACTTTAAAAATTATCAATTGCACTCCCGAACTATTGTTCCGTTATCAATTTCACTCCTGCCGTCCCAATCTATTACTTACCTAACGGAAAACGCTAAGGTGGACACAAACGGAGGTAAAAAAAACGTTAGGGAGTAATTTTGGAGAAAAAGTTTGATGCGTCACCCCCCCCTCTCTCCCCCTCTCTCTCTCTCTCTCTCTCTCTCTCTCTCTCATATTTCCATCACCAAGGTATACCTCTCTCTCTCTCATATTTCCATCACCAAGGTATACCTTAATAGCATCTCTAAAATTCTAACCCCATCACACACACCATCAGTATACGGCATGAATCTCTCCCCAAATTCCCGAAGTCTATTACAAATTTCCCCTCAATCTCCCACGTGAATCCCGGTACAACTAAGACTGAGCCTCCCCTTTGGCTTCACGGTTAAAAATCTCTCTCTCCTCCATTGCCTCCCCTTTCTCTCTCCTCCCTCCGCATCGCCTCTCTCCAACACCCACCACCACAAACCACCATACCACAGAACAATCGTCTCCCAAATACACCATCATTATTAACCTCGCCCTTCGCCCTTATTCGGTCAGAATTTCGGTCAGTTTCGTCTGCCAAGTTCTTCTCTTCAGCCAACAACGGGCAACGGGCAGCTCCCTTTACTCCTTTCTTCGTTTCTTGTCCCTTTTTTTTTCCTTATATACGCTAGGTAAGGTAGATGAGGGGATTTCCCGTACAATCAGCCATATCCGCGTTAAAGCCACATGCCCACATCAGTCGTCGGGGAGGTTTCCTTATTTTCCACTGTATATTGCCATTTCTTATCTTATATTCATTAGGTGTTTGAATCAAGCCTCTGTTGTGCACACTACCTCACTTGACCGAACTTGTTGGATCATAGCAGACATCACGGCAATAACTCAACCATTCTTACTAATCGCACTATGACGATCGCCGATCAATGAACACCTTTCATCACTTAACAATTATTAATCACTGAGCACACAGTGACGTGCGAAGCACGTCGGACTCCACTAGTTAGGTAAAAAAGCTTCAACGACATTAGAACCCACACACACCACAGTGGCCATAACTAAATGTGTGCGAGTCTAGCACGCTTAGTCTTTGTGAGAGTGTGTAGGCCAAGGGTTCCAAATTTTTGTGAAAAGTAAAAAATTATTATCAAAATTTTTAAAAATTTCACTAAAGACAAAATAATCTAATTTTTTGTGAATTATTGAATTAATTTTGTCTTTATTCACAAAATTTTTAGTTTGGCTAATAATTTTGTGCTCTTTAGATTCTTCTCGTCGAAACTAACCAATAATCCACACAAAATCGATGCAAAACTTATGTGAAGACTTTTATATCCATCTCACAACCAATTGACAATGAGTGGAGAGGTCCCAGCATATATTAAGTGATCACTCATTCCACTCCTAAGCAACGTGGGACAATTTCTTAACATCCCCCCTCACGTGCAGCCACATTTGAGATCTGTCACGTGTGGCCACTTTTTGGGTCCTATCATCATTCAACCTTTTTTTTTTTTTGCTGGTCTGTAATCATGTGGCGTGGATTGTGAATTTTTTTTAAACGTGGGGTGGAATGGGCCCCGCTCTGATACCATGTGGAGATTTTATATCCATCTCACAACCAATTGACAATGAGTGGAGAGGTCCCAGCATATATTAAGTGATCACTCATTCCACTCCTAAGCAATATGAGACGATTTCTTAACAACTAACAAATGCAAAAAAAATATATATATATATATGAATAAATACAAAATAATAATCCATTTGATCTGTGAGTCTTGTGGTAGGGATTCCCTTGTGGTAGTCAATTACTAAAGATAAAATAAGTACATTAACCGGAAAAAAAATGACCGGAAAAAAAAATTAACTAGATATATGAATCATGGCATTAGTGAATATATTTAATTTATGCACGGATTTACCATTATGGTTAGGTGAGAGATGGTGAGGCATGCCATGAGAAGTGGGAAATTAATCCTTTCAGAGAGTCACTTTCCAAAAATGAAATAAAAAATCACTTTCGAGAGAGCAAGAGACTACTTGTGAAGCTCTTCTAGAGGATGGGAAATGATCAATAGTAATGACAACGGGTAGGGTATGGATCGGGAGAACCTATTCTAGCCCCGATCTCCAATTGGGAATTTCATCCCCATCCCCACCTCCATACCCAAAAGGGAAAGTGGACAATCCACCATACCCGACTCCTACTGGGGATCGGGTATATTCGGATAAATCCATATCCAAACTTGTTGAACCAAAAAAAAAAAAAACAATAAGATCTAATTTATGTGTCCTATAATAACAAAAACAACAATTTACAACAAAATAGAACAAAAAATTATAAAGAAATAACAGTCTACCAAGATATATAAAATTTTAACTACCATCACTGATCGTTTTTTAACACTTAGCATATATAGTTTTAATTCGGAACAATATACACAAATCATACGTATATGCATACTTATATATACACGCATACATATACATTTATATACTACTATATGCCTGCATATATACATACATTCATAAAAAAAAATATACATATATAATTGGAAACGGGGGCGGGTACGGGTATTCGGAGGTGGATATTACAAAATTATACCCGCCCCATTTTCAACTGGGGATTCTTTAAGTTCTACTATACCCGCTCCTATTGGATGAAAAATCGAGTAATATCCGCCTCCAAATAAGCGGGAGCGAGGCGGGTATCCATCGGGTTTGGGGGAATTGCCATCCCTAAATAGCAGGAGTATGATGGAGATATGAGAAAGTGTCAGGTAGGTTGTCATTCAAGCAAGTCATTAAAACTCTAGCAGACAATATAAAAGACTTCACATTTCACATAACAGAGACATCAGATATTACCGTATGAGAGAGGGAGGGAGATACATATTGACCCACAAAAGAGCCCCAAGTGTGGTCCGGTTAGTTGTTAGGTTCGCTTCCCACACAATTGATCGGGTTCGATCGTAGTTTCTTGTGAATCTCCTAGTCCCGTCATAAATGGGATGCTTTTAACCTGGTTGGAGAAGAAATTAGTTAAGATACGTGTAACCTAATCGGACACCAATGATTGTCGAAACAAAAAAGAGAGACAGAGACCTGCATGTGTTGGTACTGGGCACCAGGTATGGGGAAAGAACATGCCTCGTTATTAACCACGAATTCCATTATCTACCCACCTATATAACAAAGAGTCAAAACAGACTCGAACAAGACCAGCTAGACCCTTCAGCTTGACGGAAGTGGTTAATTTGCAAGTTCTACCAATTGTTTCTAGAGGTTTTGAGTTGGTGTTTGTGGAGGAAAGTAGAACGTTCGGGGTTAATTTAAGTAACTAATTTTCCCAAACAAAAATGATACATACACTCCCTGGGAGTCACTCTCAGCCACACCCTTTCTCACATGGGGTGTGTGGCCCAAATCTAGGGACCACACCCCATGTGAGAGAGGGTGTGGCTGGGAGTGGCTCCTAGGGAGTGTATGTATCGCCGTTCTTTGCTAAAACTATTTTTGACCAAAAAATATATGTAGAGCATCTTCACTCCATTTTCATCGCTCTAAAATGAAGAACAATTTCTCAAGAAATTGAAAATTAATGTACTCTAAACGTGGTCCATTTGATACTCATTACTCAACCTCAAAGATTTGGATTTGAGTATCTAAACTCATGCATGGAACTTTTGAAGTCTCCATTCATTGAAATATAGATTTTAAAAAGTAAGTGATTTTCACATTCCCCGTTTTGATAACCATAATTTCCATTTCGTTACAAGATTAACCTTTCATTTCTATACTCATGTTCACTTTCTCGCCATTCCTTGTCTATTATATGGGGGAGGGGGGAATATGACTCGATCCTGAAATGTAGCGTGGGACATCCAAGAGCTCTACTACACGAGCTAACCACCACTTGCATACTTATTTACACTTAAAAGGGAAAATTTGTAAATTCACAATGTGATAGGACAATAAAGGGAGCACATTTGTTTGTGGGGGGTGAGGGCGATTCGCATAGCTACCCGAATGAGAGTGTTAAATCGGAATTGATTACATTTTCCTTTACTTTCTTTGGCTTTTGACTTTAAATATCAATACCAATAATATCTTTGTACTTTTTGATTTATTTTTAAGTAAAATTGAAACTTAGAGAATTAGAGGAAAAAGTATAGAGTGAAGTTTTAGAGAGAATGTTCTTTGTGAGAGATAAAATTCTCTAAACTTACGTTTAAATGAATAGAGAATAGATGGGGAAATTTTTTTGGGTACCTACCACGTGGCCGTGCCGAGCACAATCTCGGCCGTCCACAAGTGTTTTAGACGGCCAAAATCGATTCACTCTCTCCCCTCTCACCCGGACACTCTCTCTCTCTCTTTTTCTCTATCCTATTCCGGGCCGTTGGATTGTATTTTGGACGTATAAGATTCGAATCAGAATCGAATCACAAAAAAAATATGTCTACCTCAAAAATCAATTTAATTGGGAGATGGTTTGGAAATGCTCTTAAAACTTCTTCAAACAACTCCAAGCTAGACCACAAACTAAAATTAATGATATTGACTCATAAGCAATCTTCGAATCACATAAAGATATGTCTACCTAAAAAATCAATTCAATTAGATAATGACGTATGGGCTTATTCTAGCTGGCGTGGCGAGTAGCGTTCTATTGGGAGATAAGATTCTGGTTGAAATATGACGTCGGTTGTACCTCTACAATCGTCTCTCTTAGTTTTATTTTTAACTTTTTACGAACATATTAATACTGTCACTCGCGAGAAAAAAAGATAATAATATGAACAAAAGCAATTTATATATGAAATAAATAGTAGTAATTGTTAAAGTAAACCATATTACTATATTTGGTTAAGAAAATATTAGTACTATTAGTCAATAGTTAAATAGTATCGACAGCCGAACCTTTTTTTTTTTTTTCCCATCCTATATGTATATGTATATATATATATATATATATATATATATATATATATATATATATATAATACTTTTGTTAAAATACTGGACCTCCTCTTTCCTCCATTTTTTGTTTCCGGCCATATGGTAGATGTGTTTAAAATGTGTTTTTTTTTCTACGCGAAGATTTCAAAAAAATGACCCAGAACGGCTTCATCCGAAAGCGATTTTCATTAAATATATATCCTACAGTTTGTATGAAAAACTCCTACAGTTTTGTATGAAACCGCTTTCGGATGAAGCCCTTCCCGATCATTTTTTCGGCCGAATATTTGCGTAGGCCCTTGAAAACACATTTTAAACACATCCAACGGTTCGGATCTCTACCATTTGGCCGGGAAATGACCTCCATGATCCAAACACTTTTGACGATCCGATCCGTCCAATGATATACATTTTTTGCGAAAACTGCTTCGATCAAGCTCTTCCCGGTATTTTTTTTTGAAGATTTTTGAAGATTTCACCTTCAACCCATTGAAAACACGGATTTTGAACACATTGGACGAATCGGATTTTCCAAAAATAATATCACACAAAAAAAATTATTTTTTTCTTATTTTCGGGAGGTGTGGATTAGAAGTTTTCCATATATATACATATATGACTAGGGGATGACCAATTTTACTCTTATAAGAGAGAGAGAGAGAGTGAGACAGAGAGGAGAGGGGAAAATGGAGGAAAGGAGAGGGAGTCATCCTCTATTGAGAGGGAGAAAGAAAGACAGCTACAGCCATGGCTTCTCTTCATCTCAGATCCAATCACTCTCTGCCATCTGTGAAGCTCTCATTCCTCCACTCCCACCCCCCAATGAAAACCCACCAAATCAAGCCCTTCATTCCTTCTACCAAATCTCTGGCTCTCAGCCTCCAATCCCAGATGAGGTACATTTTCCTCTCTATTTACTCCAAATCTTTTCTGGGTTTTCGTCAATTCTAATCATCTTTTGTTACAGTCATATATATAAATCGATGAATCTGTGTGTATGTATAGGTTGCAGAGCTATTGGTGAGGAGTTGTTTGCCGGATTCTGTGATGTTAGCGAGTATAGTTTTGAAGATTCTTTCAACCAGATTGGGGACATTACTGCTTTGTGGGTTTATTTGCCTTGATTGGAGATGGCCATTCATTCACAATTTCTCGGAGATGTCTTTGGGAAACAGGGAAATTGTACTCCAGAGATGGTCAAGACAAAGTTACTTTCCCCTGTTGAGAATAGTGTTTTTGGTGATGAAACTCTTGTGCATCTACACCTTCTTTTCCAGGGTAATCTCTCTCTCTCTCTCTCTCTCTCTCTCTCTCTCTCTCTCTTGAATATCTTTGGTGGAAAATGCTAACCTGGACAATATCTGTGAAAGTACATTAATAATTTAATATGTGTGTATTAAAATCTGAACTATTTTGGTACTCCATCCGTCCCATTTTAAATGTTTCATACCTAAAGTCGTGTCATTTTGACTTTAAAAGAAAATGTATTTCTAAATATTTTTTTTCAAAAATTTTGACGTCATTCAAAAGTACTCGTTGAAATCTTTTGAACGGTGCAAAAAAAAAAATTTAAAAGTAATTTTGAAAGTATTTTATTTTTTAAAGTCAAACTAATCCGGTCTTCCGTAGGAAACATTTAAATTGGGACGGAGGGAGTATTATTTACTTAAAGCGAGTCATCTTTTGTATGTATGGTTTAATTATGTAGATACGCTACCTTGTGATTTTTCCTAATCGTCCCAAGGACTGATCCAAAAGACCATGACTCATTCAAGATACCGTAACTCTCATGCTTTTTGTACGGAACTCTGTTGTAAGCAGAGACAACGTGATCACGTACACAACGCGGAAGTCCCAACTCCCGAGGCTAGTCCGGTCTGGTTGGTTGGTGTGTTTACTCTCCACACAATTTACTAGGGTTCAATTCTTAAGGTTAAGTTCTAAGAAAGTAATTTCTTGTGAATCCATAGCCTGCGTTTGACCGGATTGGGGAGGGGTTAGTTAAGATGCGAATAACCTGACCCAGATACCTTGACCGTCAACCCAAAAAAAAAAAAGAGGACATGACTCGGCCCCTCTGAAGTGTCGTACCGTGTTGAACGTGTAACCATCGTGCCACATCACATTCTCAGAAGTGTTTGTGGTTCGTAGGTTGTTTACCGCAATTGAAAATTGAAGCTATTTTGATATGGGTTTTGGACTTAATTAATTGTTCTTTATGTTAACTTTAGAAGCAAGAAATATGCTTTAAAAGGCTAAAAGCATATCAAAACGACGAATCCAGGCTTTCCTTTTTTTGAACTCTGACAATCTAGTCCTTTTCAACTGCGACTCTTTCCTATATAAAAAATCAAAAACGATATGCGCAAGGAAAATTTGCAAGGAATCATGTAAGGAAGGCCCTATGGGGCCCAGTACGGATCCCAAATGGCTGATTTGAGCCGCTCAAAATTTTTAAAAACACATTTCGACTGGGCTTGCGAGAAACCAGCTCCATCCGATACGTGTGAATGCTTGATCCAAACTTTCATTTTTGAATGGCTCGGATGAAAAAAGAAAAAATAAAAGTTTGGATCGAGCATCTAAACATATCGGATGGAGCTGGTTTTTAATGTGCCCACTCGAAATGTGTTTCTAAAATTCTTGAGCGGCTCGGATTAGTCGTTCAGGATCCGTACTGGACCCCGCAGGACCTTCCCGTCGTGATTCCTTGCAAATCTTTTCTTTGCATATAGCATTTTTGATAAAAAAAAATTGCAACGGGCGCATACCGACGTCCATGCACACCGATAGACGTCTATGCACACAGATCCGTATGCGAATCTTGCAAAACCGTCCGGTACCGTCTGATGTTTGTAGGCCCCACATTAACATGTGGATCTCATATGCGACGATTGAAAAAAACATTTGTGTTTGGATTTATACACAAACGTTTGCGAACAAAGCATTGCTCTAGTTAACTTAATCATACACTATTATTAGGCAGGGCCATTGCTATCAAAGTTGTACTAATAATTCGTAACCCTGAAAAAGACATACTTTGCTGTAGGATTTCAATTCAGATTAAAAAAATTCAGTGGCATTTTACCGTAATTTTCATATTTTGAAAGGGATGTTTATCCCAGTTCAAAAATAAAAAGGGGTTGTTTATCTGTTTCTTTTCATCTGCTACAGCTATGCACATATATTTCCAAAATATTGAACTTTTTATCATCTGAATATGGTAGCCCAGACGTTTAAGTTAAGTTGTTACTGAATCCAGCAGCCGCTAGGATGGCAATTTCGACCGAACCGATAGGTACCCAAATCATAACCGGTTTTTTTCCTCGAACCATAACAGAAATATTCCCCGTTGGTGTGGGTATGGTATGAGATGTGAGATAACCGAACGGGTTCGGTTCGATTCTGGTTTGAGCTGATAACCGAACCGTTCCCCGAACCGAACCGGATATGTGTAATTACAAAATTACCTTTCATATGTAAAAGTTTAGCCTGTTTATAGCATCAATGTATTGAATTTCTATTTAGATGTATATTAATTTACATTTAAAATATCTAGATGCGTATCTGCATACCTTTTTAATTGATGGATCTTTGGCATTTCCAATTAACTGATTTTCATATTTGAATTTCATTCATAATTATTTCATTTTTATGTTGTTTTCTAATTTAACGGGGAATACCCAAACCGAACCGATCCCCGATTGGTTCAATTATGGTTTTAATTTCCCTTACCCGTTTGGGTTTCGGTTCGGTTCTGGGTACCCATCTAGTTTCGAGTAATGAACTAATGGGTTCGGATATGGCAATACCCGAACCGAACCGACCCATTGCCATCTCTAAGCCTAGTATTCAACTCTCGGTAATGCCCAGGGTGTCTAGATCAGTTTATGTGCATTTTGACTACTCCCGAGGAGGAGGGGACCAATTTTACCGTCTACTGGCAGAGGGATTCAATAAAAGCTTAGACGAAATCATGAATGAACCGACCCCAACAGAGTTAATACTAGTACCTAAGAGCGAACAACCCCCTTGCTGGCCAACTACTTTGGGACTTTTATCACATAGTTGATGTCAGACTTCTGTTCTGGGTTGTTGCAATATTTGGGTTTTAGCCTCTAGAGTTAGGTCAAGTGCCTTAACTTAGAGGGATTCCTCGTCACGAAAAGTAGGAAGTCATTTTCATCTCTTTTTTTACCAAGACGTAAATAACTACCATGTATAATGGTCACGCAAATAATTTTGTTGGGGTTAAAAATGGTCACATAAATTTACCATGCTTTCTTAATTTGATTTGGATTGAGTTTACTGTGTTCTCTTTCTGTAGGTAGATGAAAATTCAAGAAACCCATCATGGGAAGCCATGGGATACCAGGTAGACACTAAAGAAAACTTAACCAAATCCCAAAAGGAGAGACCTCTTGAAAAGGGCATTATAGAAACCGTGTTTGAAAATGACTCGACGATAGTCGAATCTCTCATCCAAAAAGGCCTAGAAGTCACAGAAGACCCAAATAACATGATTCTCAAGATCAAATGTGATGTTGCAATTGTGGGTTCTGGTTGTGGCGGAGGGGTTGCAGCTGCCGTTCTAGCAAGAGCTGGCCTGAAAGTCCTAGTCGTCGAAAAGGGGAATTACTTTACTTCACAAGATTATTCAGGTTTGGAGGGTCCCTCCATGAATGAACTCTACGAAGGGGGTGGGCTTGTGGCGACTCGCGACGGGAAAATCATAGTCTTGGCAGGGTCAACGGTGGGGGGAGGGTCTGCTGTAAACTGGTCTGCTTCTTTGAAAACTCCAAAATCAGTCATGAAGGAGTGGGCCACGGATCGAGGAATCTCACTGTTTGGAACCTCGGATTATATATCGGCCATGGATGTCGTGTTCAAGAGGATTGGGGTCACTGAAAGTTGTGCAGAGGAAGGGTTTCAGAATCAGGTTCTGAGAAGAGGGTGTGAAAATCTAGGTTTGAAAGTTGAGTCGGTTCCGCGAAACTCATCAGGGGATCATTACTGTGGTTCTTGTGCTTATGGTTGCCGAACGGGGGATAAGAAAGGGACTGATTCTACTTGGCTAGTTGATGCTGTTGGTGATGGTGCTGTGATCTTAACAGGATGTAAAGCAGAGAGATTCATATTTGAAGATGACCAAAATGGGTGTAGAAAGAAGAGATGCTTGGGTGTCATTGCTGTGACTATGAACCAGAATATAACAAAGAAGCTCTATATAGAGTCAAGAGTCACAGTTTCAGCTTGTGGGTCTCTCATGACACCCCCTCTTATGATTTCCAGTGGTTTGGAGAATCCACACATTGGGAAAAACCTCCATCTCCATCCTGTTCTAATGGCATGGGGATACTTTCCGGAATCCATGTCCGATATCAAAGGGAAATGTTATGAGGGAGGAATCATTACCTCTATCCATAATGTGGTTTCCGACGGGTCTGAAGCTTGTGCAATCGTAGAAGCTGCTGCGTTAGGACCGGCTTCTTTTGGCGTGTTGACTCCCTGGGTTTCTGGGTTTGACATGAAGGAGAGGTTGAGGAAGTACAGTAGAACTGCTCACCTTTTCGCTTTGGCCAGAGACCAGGGTACAGGGGAGGTGAAGCGAGAAAAAAGGATAAAGTACCGGTTACATGAGGCGGACAAAGAAAACCTCAAAACAGGTTTGAGACGAGCGTTGAGGATTTTGATCGCGGCTGGAGCTGTAGAAGTGGGAACACATAGGAGCGATGGACAGCGGATGAAATGCAAGGGAACTAAGAAAGAGGATTTGGACGAGTTTTTGGATAAAGTGACAGTGGTTGGAGGGCCGAAGTCGAGGGGGGAGTTTTGGACCCTTTATAGCTCTGCTCATCAGATGGGTAGTTGTAGAATGGGTGTTACTGAGGAAGATGGAGCAGTTGATGAGAATGGGGAGAGCTGGGAAGCTAAAGGCCTGTTTGTTTGTGATGCAAGTGTTTTACCTAGTGCTGTTGGGGTTAATCCCATGGTCACTATCCAGTCCACTGCTTATTGCATCTCGAAGAGAATCGCAGAATCCCTGAAGAAAGAAAAGATTTTTGCAAAATGAATGATCATTTTTTATTTCTATGTTGTAAGAGGATAAAGTTGGAAGATTTTTCATGCCATAATATGTAGTATTCTTTTAGTCCAATAATACAAATTTCAACTTATTAAAGATGTTCGACTCAAAACAAACTCCATAGCTACTCTCTTCAAATGTAGCTGATATAAAAGTTGTGTATATCCAAAAACAACTCCAGGATAGTTATGGAGGACTTCAAAAATAAGGAATCAAGTTGAAGCAAAAGAAACTACAAAGACAATTGGATATCCTTAGCTATACGCCGCTTTAACTGCTTTCACAGCTGCATCATCAAGATCTTCTGCTGTAATTAGTGCCATGCCACTTTCCTGAAACCAGATTTGTGTCAAAACAGCATTTGGTTACCATTTTCCATCTTTCTTACAAAAAGATAGACCGTTCTATCTGTAGGGTTTGGGTTTTAAATTTACCTTCAGAATGCTTTTCCCTAGGTCAACATTGGTTCCTTCAAGACGAACTACAACTGGTACTTTTAATTGAACCTTCAGCAAAGGCGCGCAGAAAAATTAGCACTTGTACCACACGGACATATATATTGCCGTACCAAAGAGGAAGTGAAAGAAAGCCAAGGGATTCAACCTTAACTACAATTGAACTCAGGTTTCCCCAAACTCTAAAAAATACTGAAATGTAAAATCTTTTTGATCTCTCCTACCACCAAATTTCATCAAATCAGGTGTTTTTGATTCATAAGTTAAGGGGCTCAAACATGAGTGTCTTGTTGGAAGAATGCAACCATGGTGCCCATGCATTATATTACGCGACTATAGAAGTTTATTTGATGAAAATATAACAGTTTCATTGTGCAAAAAAAGCAAATCAGGATTTTCTGGCTCAAAACCAAACATTGACTGGAAACATGGGGAAGCAGGTAAAGAAGATTGCAGTTGTCATATATACTGACTTGAATCCAATGTGATGCAAAACTTACCAGTTTAGCAGCATTAACAATTCCACCTGCTATTACATCACACTTCATTATTCCTCCAAATATGTTCACCAAAATTGCTTTCACCTTATCATCAGAAGTCAGAATTTTGAAAGCCTCCACAACCTGCAGCAAAATCTGATCTTAATGAAAAAGAGAACAGCAAACTCACAAAAGCAAGCGACCTAAAAAGCAACGAACCTGTCCTTCAGAAGCATTCCCACCAACATCGAGAAAATTTGCAGGAGTTCCCCCGCGCAACTTGATTATGTCCATTGTAGCCATTGCCAATCCAGCACCGTTCACCATGCAACCAATTTCTCCATCTAGGCCAATATAATTCAAGTCCGCTTTTGCAGCAGCAACCTGTCATACACGAGTAAATCACTCCACAAAACAAAAGCTGAGCAGTTGCAACCAGTTCTATGTTTAGGTGCAACGTGCAGTTTCTATTTTCACTATTTCTTATGCAGTGCTTTCTCATGTGTCAACATGAACTGTCCACAAAAGCTGAGCCTTAATCTTAAAAAATAATTAGTCTTTGACAAGACAGACATACATGCATCATCATTCAAAACATGACTCAAATCCTGCACTTCCCCCATGGAGGATGGCAGGACATCCCTTTCAAGCTAACTAGTTCTATGTCAAAATTGGTGGCCAAAAAATAAATTCACCTTTAACCAAATGATAGAGTCGCACTTTCACATGTTTCAAAGTACAGAATTTTCATATTCAGACCTCACGAGGATCCTCCTGTGTTGGATCACGAAGAGCAAATATCTCCTTCCGACGGTAAGCAGCATTATCATCGAAATTCAGCTTTGCATCAGCAGCCACCAACTGGTTATCAGACGTTTCTGCAATGGGATTGATCTGTCCAAGTGTAATAAGGTACGAGCCATGATACATATTGGGGATACGAACTAAAGAAAAAGAAGACACCAATTGATTGACTACTAGAGCAGCAGAAGGGACAAATATTAGCTAATGCTTACTTCCAACATGGTGCAATCACATTCACAGAAAAGTTTGTATAACTTCTTCACTTGTTCTATCGAATCTTTTCTATCAGCCACCTTAGGAGCCAATCCATCCACAACCTTTGCAGCATCTTCATCTGTAATTCCCTTGAAGACATCAATAGGCACCTGGGTAGGGAACGCAAATGATGGGGTCATGCAATGCAAGTACAAAGGAATATACTGGTCATTGATGCTTAGGGAAGCATGCAAGGGGAAAAAGAATCAAGGGCACAGATAACAACCTTTATAATCATGTCGGGGAATTTCTCTGCAAGGTCCTCGATACTTGTTCCTCCCTTTCGACAAGCAATTATGAGCTGGAGAATAGAATATGCCCCAAACAACATTCAATTGTAGGCAATAGGAAGACATAATACAACAAGACGGATGGTAATTAAAACCTAGCCAAGGAGCCATATGGGATGTATCAAAGAAAATGTTTAACTTCATGAACAAGCACTCAAACAGGATGCATGAAGTATCCAGGCACGGTAGCTGGAACATTTGTTGATTGATAAAAATAGATAACTGTTCATAACATGAAACATGAAGGGGCAAAAAAAGCAGAGTCAGTTAAGGGACATACAGGACCAGCAGTTTTACGATCAAGAGTGATAGCGAAGTACATCTCGTTGACCAGTGACATTTTCTCACACAAGTAAACCTGTGTAAGAGAAATTATTGGATGTCAAACAAATACAATCTATATACTTTGTAACTGTCAAGTACTAACAGCCTTAAAATTGCTATACAGGAGGGTAAGTAACAGAAAATGCTTCGAAGAAAAAGTTTTAATGAAAATGAGTAAGATGCTTGCAGCTATCTTCAATACACAATAAACAACCAGTATTCTGGTTATATCTATATAAGCTATTTGTTAGAGCTTTTCACACATTGGTTGATTATAACTCCAAAAACTAGTATATGAGCCCCGGCGGCCTCTCTACTCATAGCCAATGGTTTTGAGTTAGATGCTTTAATTTAACATGGTATCAGAGCTCAGGTTTCAACTAGGAAGCATGGGTACCGGTACGCGGTACAGGTACGGTACGGGATACGGCAATAACCCAAAAAAGTAGGGTACGGGTATGGCGGGGGTACGGCAATTTTTTATTTTATTTTTATATATTTTTAGCATACTTCATTATTAGATGTAAATGTATATGTAAAAGAGAAACAAGAAAGGAGCTCCAGAGTAATAAACTAAAAGACAAAGTGCAAAATTGTAATTTGGCTAACTATTTGTTGTAATTTGGCTAACTATTTAAACAAAATAACGCAAAAGAAACAAGACAGGGGGTTCTAGTGTAATAAATTAAAATATAAGGTGTGGAACTGTAATTTGGGTAACTAAAACAAAATACAACGCAGAAGTTATTAGGTCAGATACTCAGCAGTCAGCAGAAATCAGATCTGTTCGCTCCCTTTCTTCCCCAACACCGACAACCATGCCTGGAACTCCGGCCACTGCTTCCTCTTCCTCCGGCGACTGATTTCTCTTCCTCCGGCGACTCGAAGACTGCTTCCCACGACTCCGGCAAGTTTAGTTCCTCCCTCTCTCTCTCTCTCTCTCTCTCTCTCTCTCTCTCTCTCTCTCTCTCTCTCTCTCTCTCTCTCTCTCTCTCTCTCGATCTGCAAACGTACCCTCTCTCTCTCAAACGTACCCAAGCAGTACCCACAGCGTACCCAAAACATACGAACGTACCCGGTACGTTTTTGCCGTATCCAGTACGTATTTTGCCGTACCGGAGCCGTACCCGGTATGCGTACGGCGAGTTTTCCGGCGTACCGATGCTTCATAGGGTTTCAAGAGGTCTTGAGTTTAAGTACTATTTGCATTTGTTCCCCATTTGCACTAAGTTTCTCCCTTGGCACTCTTTTGCAATATGTATGAATATTTGCATCTCCACTGATGCAGTATGTATGAGGGTAGTGATGTCATTTTAGTGTCCTCTAGTGTAGTAGGGTCATTGAGTCTATAAATAGGTGTCTAGAGTCCTCATTAGGTAGTTTTTGATGTATTGATTAAAAGAATATAGAGAGCTTTTGCTCCTTGTATCCCATTTGGGATCCTCTATCTCTTAATTAAATCTATCATTTGATTTGGTTTGCATCATTTGGTATCAGAGCACTGAGCTCAGATCCTGACCATTCATCTCGCCGGAAAACGGCGCCGGAATCTCGCCGGAAAATCTGTAATCAACCTATTCACTCGAAATCCTTAGATCTATCCATTTCCAGACATTTCCAACCCTAAATCGACCCCTAAACCTAAGAATTGACCTCTGACAGACCTTCAAACCACTCAATCGAGCATCAATCGACCCTTAAACCCTTCGAATCACTGCTGTAAACCCATTTCGAGCATTTTCGACTACTGTACGACCCTTTTCGAACTCGCTTCTTGCTGTACGGTGTTCGATTCTTGCTGTATGTTACTCGAATCACTTGACCCAGTCTCGAAAAGCACTGTTCGAGCTCTAAAACTTCAGATCAAGCAGTATTCGAACCTTATTCAGTTGATTCGATCCTTCTGCTGCTAAATCCGAGTGATGTACATCTGTTCTGACTCGATTTTGAACCTTCTTCTGCTAATTTCGAGTGTTGTACCTAGTGATTCCAGTCTATTCGCGACAGATCTGTTCATTTTCACAAACAATCGAGTTCAAGGCTCGTGGTTTGACTCTGTTCAAGCTTGTGAAACCATTTCACACAAGACCTGTTCGAAAATCTAGGTTACAAGCTTGAAATCTGTTGAATGGTTGCTGAATTGATGCTGTAAGTTTGATTGCGATCTTGGTTTCTTGAGTTTGATTATCACTGTTTTCTGATTTGGAGTTTAGGAGTTAACTGAGTTGACTGGGTTTTGAAACTCACTGAGTTTGGGTGGAAATTACTGAGTTGACTGGGTTTGTTGGGTGTTGTTAGAATTGGTTGGGTTTTTTTTTTTTAGCTGTTGCATTTGATTGCTAAAATGGCTTTATGGGTGTAGAGAAAGAGGACGAGGAGGAGGTAGAGGTAGAAAATTCATGGTGAATAATGGTGATGGAATTGATAACTTTGGCATTCAAAATCATTTTAGGGATGAGATTGAAGAGTTGAGTACACAAATTGCTACCTTGAGTGATAAGGTGCAATTGTTGATGATGAAAAGACAAGTTGCTACCTTAACTAAGAAGGTGCATCATTTATTACCTCATGGAGGTATTCATGATTCTCATAGTCAAGTAAAGTCTAGTTTTGACTACAAGGAGGAGAACAACATTGACGATGACCTTGTCGAATCTTATGGACCCTTCGATCCGGACGAATTTGAGGAGGAGATGATCCTCATTCCAGGTGTGTTTGAAGAGGTGAAGGAACTCGGTTGTATCAATGGTTTTCCCATCTTTGACGAATATCCAAGTGAAGGACTTGAATGTGTTCTTGAAGATGGTTGTGTCTTTGAGATTGAAGATGAGTGGGAAGACTTGCCCATCTTTGATGAGTCTCGAAATGAAGACTTTGTAGGTGATTTTGAGGGAGTTCCCGTGTATGATGAGTATATAAATGAGGATGATATTAGTGGTGATTTAGATGATGTTCCCATATATGACAAGTTTGAAGAAGAGTGTAGTGTTGACATTGATGAGGGAAGACTTGTTAATGTGATCAAAGAAAGCTTTGTTATGGCCAATCAAGAAAGCAAGGAAGCACAAGGAGAGAATGAAATTGGTGTGTTACCAAAGCCAGAAGGGTTGCTTTTGATGTCCTGCTTGTTTTAGAGGATTTCGTAGAGCCAAAGCTTGATAGTTGCTTCCACGAGATGCCTCTTGAATTGTCTTTGGTGCAAGATGTTCAAGTTTGTGATTTCATGGTGCCCGGACAAGTTCCAAAGTTGCCGAAAGAGAGTGTGGACTACTTGGTGCTTGAAGATCCTTTGGGCATGGTTTTCACTCGAGCAAGCCTTGGCTATGAGGTGAAGTTGGACTTTTTGCACATCCCATTAGATGGTTCTTGGCGTGGTGCGTTGGGTACAAGTGTGATGGCCTATTTTTATGCTGTGATTCTACACAAAAGACATGGCAAATGGGTGGTTTCTTGGCACATAAGTATGGACGCGGTGGATGCATACAAAAAGAAGCTCATATTGAAGATTGGTTGTGTTGAGGGTGACGCATTGATCAAGGAAATGCAGCCAAATGCCTTATTCAGAGCTGCATAATTAACTTCCATGTTTTCTTTATTTAGTTCTTGAGTTTTTGTTGTCCAACTTGAGGACAAGTTGTTTTCTTTAGGGGGAGAGTCTGATGCAGTATGTATGGGGGTAGTGATGTCATTTTAGTGTCCTCTAGTGTAGTAGGGTCATTGAGTCTATAAATAGGTGTCTAGAGTCCTCATTAGGTAGTTTTTGATGTATTGATTAAAAGAATATAGAGAGCTTTTGCTCCTTGTATCCCATTTGGGATCCTCTATCTCTTAATTAAATCTATCATTTGATTTGGTTTGCATCATCCATGTGCAAGACTGGTTGCAAGTGAGGGAGGATGTTAGATAGCTTGATATACATTGTTGGGCCCATTTCCTAACTGTTTAAGCTTTTGGGACAACTGGTAAGTTAACATGGTATCAGAGCTAGGCTTCGGAGGCTTTTAGACAAGAACCTCTTGATTGATTGCCCTTTAGTTTATCCCTTAAGCACACCTTGTTTCATTGTTCGGTGTGATCCGTAGATTATTTGTTTACCTCTCCACGTGTGTGTCACTGGTCGCACGTGCAGGAGAGTGTTAAAACTTGTCCCAAGTGAGTTAATTATAACCTCCAAAAACTAGTATACGAGCGGCCTCTCCACTCATCGCCAATTGGTTTTGAGTTGGATGCTTTAACACTATTAACCACCAACTACAGTGTCTCTAACTGAGTATCCCACAACTATGAAGATGAATCCCAAGAACAACATTCATGTGTATACCTTCAGTCTATCAGTTAACATATTGTATGATCATAAGAAAAACAAACCTTGCTGACAACTTTTCCCTGAGGCCCAGTTTGTTTTGTAACAAGTATCTGTCCAAGCATTTTGCCTGCAACAATAATGAAAAGCATCAACTTATCTGACCGGATCTGTTTAAATTTTGGAGCAATACTGCCAACGCTTAACCTCTAGCAGTGAATCTGTTAGACAACGCTAAGTGGCCTTAACATTAGGAAGTTTTACACTGAGCTTTTGCAAAATTATGTTGCATTGATGGTCAAACTTTAGAATCAAAATTAGTACATATCAGAAATGTTTCTAAAATTAAAACTAGAAAAGAGAACACCAGGCTGAAAAAATGGTACTGCAAATAAACAACAGAACTACAACAATTTCCATTCGACTATGCTTAAATACAGCATTTCAGAAAACGAAAAATCCTCTCAATCAGAGTAAGAGAAGAATACAAACTCAACAACTTCAAATAGCAGGCAGTGAAAGATTCAACAGTACCACAATAATACTAGGTAGATAACACATAACCTATGAAGCACCGACACTTCTAGAGGTCGCGGTGTCCACGTATTGGACACGGCGACACGCGTGTCCCACGCGGGGAAACGTATTGGACACGCCACGTGGCGTGTCCCTTAAATTAAATTATTTTTTGGAGGGGGACACTCGGGGGACACGGCATGGACACGCGTGTCCCCCATATACACTCTCTCTCGCTTTGTATTTGTATATGTATATATATATATATATATATATATATATAGGGAAATTTTCTAGTCCAAACCCTCCCGTTAATAAGAAAAAAGTGATTTTTTTGTGTTGCAAATTATTTTTGGAAAATCCGAGCCGTCCAATGTGTTCAGAAGGTGTTTTCAAGGGTCCACGCGGGAAATCTTCAAAAAAAAATACCAGGAAGGGCTTGATCCAAGCATTTTTCGCAAAAACTGTAAATATATATTTTTTGCGAAAACTGCTTGGATCAAGCCCTTCCCGGTATTTTTTTTTGAAGATTTTCCGCGTGGACCCTTGAAAACACCTTCTGAACACATTGGACGGATCGGATCGTCAAAAAATGCTCGGATCACGGAGGTCCGGAAGTCCGGAGTCCGGACTAGAAGTGGAACCTATATATATATATTGATGTATGTACTGGTATATATATTTCCGTTGAGGGTGTATATCTTGCATTATGTGTATACGAGTATATATACTAGTAATAACAGTGTAGATATCTTACATATCAAAAGAAAAGTGTATATATCTATGTATATATAATTATTATATGTTGTTATTGCATACATATATGATTTATTTATACATATAATTAGTTAAATATTTATTTATTTTTGCCGTGTCCCCCACCGTATCCGTGTCCATTTTTTAGAATTCACGTGTCCCGTGTCCGTATTAGTGTCAGTGTCCGTGCTACATAGCACATAACCATACCATTTTGCTGAGAAAGCTGGTTATTCAAGCAAAGTAATATCATTTGGAAAGGAGAAGCCATTACAAAATTCCTTCCTGACTTCATAAATCACTTCAAATGAACAGCAAAAAAAAAATTAATACTTCAAATAATAAACACTAACCCAATGAACTTATTTTTTTCGATTGTTTTCTTATCAGTGTACTGCTACTGTGGTGGGCAAATTAACAGACTCACTTGTGAATATTCCTCCAATTTTTGAACTTGTCTAAAGCTTTCTCATAAGAAGAGATTGAACGGTTACCTTCTTGTTGGCTGGAGATGATAGGGAGAGGTTCGATCACAAAGAGAGAGAGAGAGAGAGAGAGAGAGGAGAGATGTTCAAGTGCGAGATGAGATCTATGTTACATGGATTCTTCATTTTCGCTGAAGTTACAGGGTGTCAGATACATGAGAAATCGAGAGATATAGAGGATCGAGAGAGATGAAATCGTGAGAGAGGAGTTCGATTACCTGTTTACTGTTGTAGTGTTGTTCGAGAGAGGAGGGAAAGATTGTTGACTGATGACTAAAGCACTTAAGGTAACAACTTAAACCTATATCCTACGATGTGATTGAATTTGAGCCTTTTGTAACCTCGTCGCATTTCTCGCCTAGGCAGAGTTTTATTCTAGTCACCTCGCCTCCCACTAGTCAAGGCAACAACCCATCGCATTGAGGCGCCTTTGACAAATATGATCCACTTACGGTTACTGAAATACATACTGAGTTTGCAGCTTCTTAAAATTTCTCTGAAAGAGTGGATATATGGCAAGGCAACACTACAACGAGCTAATTAAGTTTTAAGTGTTCCTGAAAAGTTCTAAAGACCTCAGACATGACTATACAAAAGTTAGGATAGATGTATTCATAGCAATTATTGCAAATCCACAAAGTAAACAAATATATATACAGCATTTAAGGGTACAAACAACAGACAAACGTTCATACCAGCAATGTCTTCAACCTGATCAGCCTTGACAATGTGGACACCACCCTGAAGCCCACTTTTGAAGGTACCCAAGCCCCGCCCACCAGCAAGAATCTGACTTTTAACGACCAACTGCACAAAGAAAGACAGAAGATGTTGATTATATAGCTTTCTTCGCCTGGTTGTTTCGCCGACTATCAAAAAGGAAAGAAAACAACATAAGTTTACACTCCAACCCTCTGTAGGAATAGATTTCTCGTTGATCTAAGTGAGATATTACGCAAACGTTAATTCCTAACACAAGATGTCCATTCTGTCTGATGCGCGATCTCAGAAACTTTATTATTAACTCCAAATAAATATTGGATATGCAATCAGCTGGGCATAATAATGGTATTCTGCCCACGAGTCGTTCAACGTCATGTTTAACAGAGACAAAATAAGACAAATTTCACAAGCCTTATATCATTCATAGCTCTGCTTAGTACCCAAGACATTATCCAGACAGAGATAAGAATATTGTTGCTGCAAGTTCAATAACCCAATGCTTATTACCTCGCTTTCGCCGGCAAATAGGGACTGAGTTGCCTTCTTTACATCATCAACCGTAGAACAGACTACACCTTTTGGAACATTAACATCATATTTGCCCATCAACTCAGCTCCCTGATCACATGACATAAAATTAACAATGTAAATCACGAGTAATATAACATTTCACCTAGGGCTAATAAAAGTACCAAATGAACCCAACAGTTCATTGCTCAAGCTTGGTTTGAGAACTTATCAAGCTTGGCTTGTTTATGAGACTAACCCATCTCGAACGATCTTTAATCAAGCCGATCACGTATCGATCTCAAGTAGCTTGAATTTTTTGAACGTCAGAAGTCCAAAGAGCCGAGCAGTAGTTTGTTCGACCTTGGTTCAAGAACTTAACGAACTTCTCCAACAAGCTTTTAACAAGCGAGCACAAGTTTGAATGTTTGGTTCGTTTATCAGCCCTAATTTCACCGCATTGCTTTTTATAACTTAAAGATCTCAGAAAGAAGCAATGTTCCAATCATGCATGACCTATCTCAACATTTAGATCCCAAGTAAAATTGGGGAAATATGGAAAAGAAACTTAGAAGATTACAGTCTCTAATCAAATTCCATAAGACGTAAGCTGAAATTTACGGCAAAGTGGGACCTGGTATTCATGGATGTTGAGACGTCGGAGTTGCTGTTGCTGCGATTTTCCGGCAATGGAGAGAGAGCGAGAGACGAGTTTGTTGACTAAACCTCTCACCATTTTTCAGATCCTTCGATGAAAAACACAATTCGGAGATTGGGAGAGAAGATTTGAATCGAAAAACGTTGGAGAAATAGAACGGAAGCGCCGGAACCCTAGAAGTTTGTATGGGAGGGAGGAAAGTGTTGAGAGTGCCGGAGGGAAAGGCCGCGCCGGAAATAGAAAGTTGAAACGCAGTCCGTGGAAAAAATATTCTTTATTCTCAAAACAAAATTCTTTTCTCGTTTACACTTTTGGCCCTTTTACTATTGTTATTTCTGTAAATGCATCTCTTGCTCTTATGGAATACTCCTACTGTATTTTTTTCTTTTTGTTTTGGCATCAAAAACTACTTCATTCCACTAAAAAAACCCCACAAAAAAAACAAAACTAATTCCACTTAAAAAACTCAAATCATTGTCAAAAACAAATCATCCATATTTGAATTGTAAAAATTCCTCCCTTCAAAAAAAGTTGCCAAGTTTTTGAGACTCATGATTTGAGTTTAAAGTTCAAAAAACCAAAAACTTGTATTACCCTAGGGGTTTTTTTGAAAAACTAAAGAAAAAAAACCAAAAAGTAAAAAACCAATTAGTGGAACATGGCCAATTCCTCTCTTGTGATCTTGTTGTAAAATTCAAACAAGAAGTTCCAAGTTTCGAGACTAAAAAAAGTTCACTTTGGTTTTTACCACTTCTACGTTTTGTCTTATTCAAAAAAATTGAAAAAAATTTGAATTTGTTAGTTTTACGTCAATTTTTTTGGTTTCTTGGCACCTCTAGACGAGAGAAATCTAAAATGTATAAAATTATTATCCAAATTTAAAGTTTTGTGAATAAAGACAAAAACTAATCCAAAAAACCGTTTTTTTGGTTTATTTTTAGTCTTTATTCACAAAACTTTAAGTTTGGCTAATAATCTTATACTTTTTAGATTCCTCTCGTCGAGACGAACCAAGAAACCACAAAAAAATCAACCGAAAACTAACAAATGCAAAAAAAAAAATGAATAAGGACAAAACAAAAAACCATTTTGGTTTTTTCACCCAAAAGAGGCCAAGTCAAACTGAACTTTGGGAATGCTACGGCCCTGTTTGAGTGCCCCATGTTTTCATTATGCATTTAATCATTTTGTATGTTTTGAACGGTCAGGATTGTAGTGAGCAAGCTAATTCTAAAATGCATTCTGAAAATTGGATTATATGGAATTCAAAAATCACAACTCAACGAGCATTTTTAGATTTTGATTACGTTTTCACTCACAAGTTCTCATTATAAGTTCTCATTATAATCCAAAATTCTATAATCTACGATGCACAATCCATAATCTAGAAATTGACTCGCAACACCTTTGTTGGTAGCTGTAGAAAGAATTACATACGGGTTGTTCACTTTAACAAGCCTAAACAAAGGTAAGTGCATGCGTTACTTGCATAAATGAGCCGAGCAGCTCGCGGGCAGCTCATGGCTCGGCTTTTTAAGGTTCGACTCGTTTACTAAATGAGCCAAGTTCGAGCTCGAGTTTTGGGCTCGTTTACTAAACAAGCCGAGCTCAGCTCACAAAAGCTCGGCTCGTTTTATAGGCTTGGCTCGTTAAGTAAATTAGTCTGGCTTGGCTTGTTAAGGACTCGGCTCGTCTACGACCGAGCCGAGCTCGAGCTAGAGTTTTGGGCTTATTAAGCAAACGAGCCGAGCTCGAACACTACAAAGCTCGGCTCGGCTCGGCTCGGCTTACAGCCCTACGCAGAATATAATTTCAGTAAATTTGGACTCAACGTGATAAATTGACATGCATTTTGTGTAATGATCAAGCTCTTCATATGGAAGTCAAGGTCGAACATCACACTAATTAACTCGAATTTAAAGTTCATTTGAGTCAAAACTGAATCGAATTATCGAAGTATGATTATGACATGTCATTACCAATCGAATTATCGAAGTATGATTATGAGTCTATGACATATGTCATTACCAATCGAAGAAATAATCACAAAGGCTGATCCAATAATCACAAGTCCAACTGAATCATAACAAAAGAGCCAAAATAGTATGTGATGAAGAGCATGATCAGAATTGCCCAGAAGCTTAAAGAAACTCAGATACGCAATAACAAGAAAACATGCTGAATCCTCATATGGTAGAAAACTAGTATCGCAACCATACAAATTGAAGGGTATAGAAAACAATCAGACAACCTGATCATAAAAGTATCATCGAATGATTGAGTTATTTTCCGCAATCTGGTTTGATTGTACATGACATAACCTTTTTTTATCCGAAGTACATGACATATAACCTTTGTGATACCTTCACTATTCACCTTGTCATCTGAAATGCAAGCAGCACACAAACATCACTTGCAAGAATTGTTTTTGAACTCTTCAACTCTGGTCCCCAAATTTCCGTGATGGCTGATTTAAAGGGTTGACAGAAACTAAAAGAGAAAACAGAACAATGTCCCAGATCAACGGCTGCAAACATGTGTTCAAACTCTTCTCCGTCACCACCTATACTTCTCATCTGCATTAGAGGATCTGTGAATGTAGGATGGGTAGCCAAAACATTACTCAGCATAGATGAATAGAAGGAAAGGATTGGCAGACCTGGGTTTTTAACCAATATGGCGGAGATTAAGCCTCATTGCTAATCCACGAAGGCTTTTTTGCTTTATAGTAAAAATGTGCAATCATGTGAACCAACTCATCGGCTGTTCGAATCTCTGAGTATGAAGACCACTCATAAGTGAACAATACCAAAGACCAAACAGTGGCCAGAAAGTTCCAAGCAAAAAAAATGGATACCTTTTTCCCTGTAAATGATTTTGTTGCCCCGGCAAAACAAAATTTGTGGACATTCTCTAACTTTAAGAGCATAGGTCAAATCCCTCTCAATGTTGATATCGATCTTAACAGTCTAGTTTAAGGAGAGATAGGGTAGTTAGAGTAAATGTGAATGTAACTGTAGAAGACACGGGAAGGAATTCAAGGTAAGCAGGCCAATGCAGTAAACCATTATGCAGAAAATTGAAAGAATTCCGACTACTTGTGAGAGAATGTGAGAAATCCAGAGTACCCGAGGAGGCAATCGGTCTTTCGCACCCAAGTAAACCTTGACGGCTTTCTCGAGCTCCTTCAAAACCTTCCAGTTATCAGCTGCCCTACAGACAACATGATGAGCAACAATGGACAATGGTATGTTAGGATGTCAATAAAACTGCCCCAAGAGCGTGTTAATACAACTGCCAACCAGTTTACAAAAGAAGACAATGTACATACTGTAATTTAGATTACTAGGATTCATAATCAAACACCCACTTTCAAAAGCTCAAATGAGCATTTCTCTTTAACCGATTTCAGAGGCATAGAGGTAAACGAAAGCTTTTGTAATGATGCGCTATTCAAAAGGTGTAATTTGTGAGCTTAACCAACAAACCAAGATAATTGACAGCAGAATTACCTTTTATATCTTTCGAAAACAAGAACAATCAACGGGGTAGGGTGGAAGGCAAAGCTCTCCCACTCCAGGCAATTTATCTCCTTCACCCAATTATCATCGATCTCCCCCTCCCAATCAATCTCAACACCATCCTCCCCAACAACATTCTTGATTGGGTACTGGTTAAAGAAGTCTGATGCTCTAATTCCCCACCCTACATCAGCATCCAGAGGCCAATCCTGACTCTCCTCCTCAACCACCATCTTCTTCTTTCTTCTGTTGCCACCATCACCCTCATCATCGTCGTCGTCATCACCATCACTACTGCTTCCATTAGAATCATTCACCTCACCAACTCTTTCCTTCAAAATATTCTTCTTGTTCTCAAAAATTCCTGGATTCTGCTCTCTGATGGATGTAAATGTTTGTTCAAGCGAATCGCGAACGAAATCCTCAACTGCAGCCGCTTCACTTTTGCGACCACGCCGGGCCTTTTTGGGGGTTGTAGTTGGGGAAGAATTTTCATCTTCCTTTTGGGGAACTTTGGGTTTCTGACGCTGAGTTCTTGTTTTACGTTGCGACTTAGGGTCCGGGCTAGAATTAGAGTTAGATTCGGATTCGGATTTCTTTGAACTGGCAATACAAGATAGAGGTCTTACTCCGTGATTGGTACTCACATGAGATGAGAAATGAAATTTCAGACGTGGACAAGGGTTAAATGGTGAGAAAAAGTGAAAATCAAGGTTAGGGTTTACAGCAGAAAGAAAGATATTTGCCATTGACACGCTTACAGCATTATCTGCTAAAGTTGTTTAAATGAACGGAGCAACCCAAAAGCCCAGACACCTGTTGGTGGAGAGAAAGCAGTTCAAACCCTGAATTCCTACATACACAATGGTGAGAATCAGATAACGAAAGGGATGAAGAAAAACACAAAGATGACTGAATAGACAATGGACTGAAGTAATTTGTTGAAAAGACCAATAACGAACTCAACTAGTAATTGATCAGGCTTGTGGCAATAGAAATTCGCGAGTAGAAGAACATGTCAAATTATGCTTAGCCATGACCATGAGCCAACAACAAGTAATATATCCATAAAAATCAAAACTAGCTTGTATATGGTCTGAGATGTTTTGGCTCTGGCAAAGTATCGAACATGTGGAGTGCATCAGTGCATGTTCAGTCTCACACCAAGACACCATATACAGGAAGGCTGAGCCACAGCCAGTTGATTACGTATCGTAATAGTCTGAGAGAGAGAGAGAAGAGGAATTACGCTGTATTGTGCTGCACCACAAGCAGGAATAGTACTCTTCTTCTTTTTTGCCAAAATTTAGAGAAGGTGCACAGTGTCCCTCACTGGAGTAGTACTTGTTGATACAGTATTGCTGAAGTGAGACATACTTAAGTATTGTTTGATCATAATATTTCACAAACTTAAAATGTTTTTTTTTTTTTTCATGTTCTACGAGGTGAATGGTTTTGTATCATAGTTTTTCAGTCCGAGACGTGAAAGAAATTGAAAGTATGGAGAGATATGGAGAATTAAGGTAGAGGAGCTTATTCCAATTTGAACGGTGAGGTTTCGGGTCATAAATGATTGAGAAACTTTACATAGTAATCTAAGTTGGATTTAAGATGTGTTTGATCTAATTTATTTAATATTTGAGATTAATTATTTATATGAGAAAAATATAAAAACCAATTAAAATATAAACATGAGTGAAAATAAAGATAGCATAAACTTAAAAGAAAGTGGAAAACTATCCTTTTAAAACTTATTACATTTTAGATTTCATTCGTCAAGACGAATGATTAGTTCAAATAAGCAACACAAATTTATTTTTGTACCAGTTTCATAGAATGATATTGTATAATATTCTTTAAAAAAAAATACTAACTCCAATTTTAAAAAGGGAGAATTAAATAGAGGTCCTCTTTCATAGACTTATTTACTTATCCATCCTAGTTGGTTTGAAAACTTAAGATGGCATCCTCAAATTCAAATAAACCTCAAACCACCATTTTCTATGCATGTAAAGACAATAATTCAATTAATAAGGGCATAATAGGCCATTCAACCTATTTCAGGATGTGAATTTAAGTATTCAAACCCACTTAAGTAGTGTATTCAAATAGGATGCCTATTAAAAATTATCCAAATAAAAATGAAGAGAGAAGAGACGAAGAATTAGAGAAATCTAAAACGAAAAATGCTATGAGGAGGAAACAGAAATGTTGTAAGTTTAAAATAGGAAATAGATCCTCTTCAATCCCCTCAAAAGAGCTGGAAGATCTGATTCAAACTAATTTTTTAGATCCTTCCTGCTCCATTTCAAAGATTGAAACTACTGGAAAACAACACATTTAATATTACGTCCATCTAATCTCGTTTTTACATATTTTCACGCCACATGTATCTTAAGAACAAAATTGAGTTAAAAAACTGCAACATTGAATTATTTTTTCCTTCAAAATAGACGTGTTCTAACAATACATTAAAAGATATCTACTCGACATAATACGTGACATGATCAATGTTATTTACGTGGCCTAAAAATTGAATAGTTTCGAGTTTTTTTTTTTTTTGGGTCAAAGGTGAAAATTTTATTCTTTTAAAGGTAAAAGCTTAAACATCCCACAATTGGGAACCCCATAGGGCCAAAATGGACGTCCACATACCGAACCAACCATTGGAAAGGGTAAAATGAACGTCTACATACCGGATCAACCATTGGAAAGGGACAAAATGGACGTCCACATACCGGACCAACCATTTTTTTTTAACGGACCAACCATTGGAAAGAGCTTTCTGAGCACATTGAATAGTTTCGAGTCTTTCGACCATAAAAAATGAGGGGAAAAAAATCCGATAATGGGATGTAGTGTACCACCTAGAGAGGATCCAATCCCTTGGCAGTTTTTTGGGGGGCTAGAAAAATGGCAGTTTCCACTTCAATAAAAATGAAGGAAATGGTGGCAGTTTAAAAAAAAACGGCACAAATTGACCGGAAAAGCAATCCCAAACGGAGGTTTTCTTTCCAAAATCCCACAGAATTCAGGCTCACAAAAATATCAACAACAAAACTTCGAGCATAGCCGCATAGGTTTTGTGTTATCGCACTTTTTGTAATTCCCAGGCTTCCTTCTCACGATTCAATTCAACTTCCTTTCATCCCACACAAATACAAAAAATCAGAGTAATTCATAAACCCATTTTTATTGGGTCAATAAATAAGAAAAGGAAAAAGGTGGAAAAGAAAAGAGAGGGAAAGAAAAAGGAGAGGTGATTGAAGAAGGTTTGTTGGATTCTTAATTGATCAAGAAGCATTCGTTACAGAAATAGGAGATGGGTATTAGAGGCGTTGATGTGCTGTGGATTCTTTACCTCTTCTCTTGTCGCAACTGTAAAAGGTAAGGAACCTTCTTTTCTATTCCATTTGAATTGATTGGTGTGATGGGTCTTCTCTTTCTATCAGTTTCTAGGGCTCACACTTGTCGTTTGTTCTCCTTTCGTCTGGGAATTCTCTCTCTCTCTCTCTCTCTCTCTCTCTCTCTCTCTCTCTCTCTCTCTCTCTCTCTCTCTCTTAGGTTTTGGTTTTAGCTGGCTGGGTGATGATTGGTAAATGTTGATTTTGAATCTTGATGGTTGAATTATGGCGAAATATATTTCTGAAACGGGTTTTTGAATACTGATTCAATTTTCCATTTGTATTAATAGTTTTGAATGGTGACTACCTAGGCTATATCACTTTTGAAGGGTTTATAAGTACTTTTACAGTATTTTGTTTATTTTATGTAATCATTTCGTGTGGGTTTTGTCAAAGTTGCAGTGTGGTGGTCTTAATCTATCACCACGTTGCTAGAGATTTTGTATTGCTATGGATTAAAGTGGCACTTGTAGTATTATATACAAAGTAGAAATGCTGGACTAGAATTTTCCATTGACATTGAGGGCTGACTTTGTAGGGCCTTTAGATGCTGTAAGATGTTGGACTAGAATTTTCCTTTCTGGATGTTCATGTTCTATATGATTCCAGTCAGAGCTTAATTTTTGTGGATAGCCCATCATAATTTGTCGCATAAAGGCTCTGATTCTGTCATTGTTGTTCATGATCATTGCTGTCGTTTTACTTCTTGCTGGTTGAAGAGTTAAAAGTGAGGCGAAACAACATGAAGACTAAGAATTGGATCAAAGAGCAGATGAGAGCTCAGGTAAAACAGAGGTTAGGGAAGATCATGAAGTGCCTCTGTTCAGGACGGCAATCAATAGTAGATGAAATTGTTCCTTCACCCAAATCCCTTGCAACAAAGGATTATGCCCTGAGTGGGTATTCACCTCGTGATATCGAAATTGACCAGAAGCTAGATAATGGGAATATCAAAGAAGCCGAGTCCTCTCTGCGAGAGAGTGGTTATTTGAATTACGAGGTTGGTTTCTTAATCTCATAAGCTCCCATGCGTTATCAACTGTTTTGTTGTATTTAAAGGCAGAAAGAATGGGTTTTAGTCAATTTTTTAAAGGGGTTTAAATATTTGCAGGAAGCTAGAGCACTGTTGGGTAGATATGAATATCAAGAGGGAAATGTAGAGGCGGCATTGCGCGTATTTGAAGGCATAGATATTGCTGCAGTGACTCCAAAGATGAGACTCGCTCTTTCAAGAAGAGTAGAACGCCCTAAGAGATTTTCACAAAGTGATGCTGCCCCACCAATGTCTATACATGCCGTTAGTTTACTCCTGGAAGCAATTTATCTTAAAGCAAAGTCGTTACAGGCTCTGGGGAGGTATAAAGGTACTCTCTTACTGTTTTATGCCAGTTTTTCTAGTTCGTCTCATTTTTACTTCCTCTTTCCTTCATTCAAGGTTATGCTTATGCAGTTTTCCAGATTTGAATTCCTTCACCAGTTAAGATTTGAAAATCGTGTCCTTGAAGTTCCTTTGGAGTACGTTCTTTTTTGTTTGTTGTGAAAAGCAAAACTTAATTCTAAAAATGTCGTGGTCCAACATGTTAGTTACTTTTTGAAGGCAAGCAACAATGCCTTATCTTAGCACATATAGGATGAAATATGCTGTGTCCTCCTTCCGTGTCCTCTATTTTTGCTATAGTACTTATGAGGAACGATTATGTTTCCAAAACTATGAACCAAGAGCAAACTTGGGTAGAAATCCTGCAAATTTATCCCAACAGATAAGTTGCTTAATTGTGTATGGCTATACATAGTATGTATTTCAGCACATACTGGTATACATATTGGTCGCAACTATTGTTTTTGGCTAATATATGTCCCAATGATTGTTTTTGCAGAATCTGCTCAATCATGCAAAGTTATTCTGGACATTGTTGAATCTTCATTACCAGAAGGCTTGCCTGAAAACTTTGGTGCTGACTGTAAATTGCAGGAGACTCTGAACAAGGCAGTTGAGCTGCTTCCTGAATTATGGAAATTTGCTGATTCTCCTCATGAAGCAATCTTCTCATACCGGCAGGCCCTTCTCTATCATTGGAACCTTGATGCGGAAACCACAGCGAAGATTCAAAGAGAGTTTGCCATTTTTCTTTTGTACAGTGGAAGTGAAGCAAGCCCCCCAAACCTTCGTTCCCAAATGGACAGTTCATTTGTACCCAGAAACAACATAGAAGAAGCTATTATCCTTTTGATGATTCTACTAAGAAAAATGTCTCTCAAAATAATTGACTGGGACCCATCAGTTTTGGATCACCTTTCATATGCTTTATCTGTCTCGGGAGAACTAAGGGCGTTAGCTAATCAAGTGGAGGGATTGCTTCCCGGAGTTATGGATCGGAAAGAGATATATCTCACTCTAGCCTACTGTTATTATGGAGAGAATGAGGACTTAACTGCTTTGAATTTGATGAGGAAATTGCTACATAATAAAGAGCACCCACACTGTGTTCCAGGTTTACTAATGGCTTCAAAAATTTGTGGTGAAAACCCTGAGTTCTCAGAAGAAGGGATAAATTTTGCCCAAAGAGCCCTTGAAGGCTTGGTGGGCAGGTGTGATGAGGTGGTAGGAGTTGCTCATTGTTTATTAGGAATCTCACTCTCAGCCCTTTCCAGATCTGTTATTGTCGATGATGAGAAGGTCAAGAGACAATCAGAGGCGCTTCAATCCCTAGAAAATGCTGGGAAAATGACGAGGATGATAGATCCCAACATTATTTACCATCTTAGCCTAGAAAATGCTGAGCAGAGGAAATTGGATGCTGCACTTGATCATGCTAAGTGCTTGCTGAAGTTGGAAGGTGGGTCGAATCTAAAGGGGTGGATACTGTTGGCCAGGGTTTTATCAGCACAGAAACGGTTTCTGGATGCTGAAATTATTGTAAATGCTGCTCTAGATCAGACTGGGAAATGGGATCAGGGCGAATTGTTGCGACTTAAAGCTAAAATCCAAATTGCTCAGGGCCAGTTAAATAATGCCATTGAAACTTATACTCAGATTCTTGCTGTTCTTCAAGTCCAGAATAAAAGCTTCGGATCTGGGAAGAAGCATTTGAAGGTATATCAATTGGCAAGTTTTGACTTCCTTTTCTGAGTCATAATTAATTCTCCTATTAAATGTTCAGTTATTTCTACATTAGCAAGTTTTTTTTTTTTTAAATGGATTTTTTAGCGTTTAAAACACTTTGTCTGGAATTTCAGCTCCATTGAACTAGACTAACTAGGATAAGATGAGTGAAATTGATATTGTTGAGTTAAGAATCTTATGATATGGAAGATCTTGCAATCATGAGAAGATAAGGCCTCTATATCGTACGGGAAGCGCATTAACTCTCCGTGTATGAGTGTCAGGGTCTACCTTTTCTAGCTGCAAAAGCAGCCTAGCAAAATAGATTCTCTATTTGACATGTTATTTTCCATGAGAAGTAAACAGGAAATATATGAACCCTTAGCTTTTGAATTAGGCTTTGTTCATTTATCCCTGCGGAGCAGCCGTGCCGTTGTCAAGTGTGGGTCCCCGAC
Source organism: Vaccinium myrtillus (assembly GCA_016920895.1). NCBI lineage: Eukaryota > Viridiplantae > Streptophyta > Magnoliopsida > Ericales > Ericaceae > Vaccinium > Vaccinium myrtillus. Next base: position 4,007,803 of record CM029275.1, read on the forward strand.
TCCCCATCAATCTGTGGTGTTGGTAGGAACGGTCTGGGTACAGGACACACCTAACCTTTGGCTTATCTATGCAAAATAGAAGCCCCCAGACTGAAATTCATTTCTTGCATTTAACAACCTCACCTTTGATCATTCTCTTAAAAGATAGGCTTATGTGTGGAGCTACCCAGCTACGACTATCTCCAGAGTCCACAATGTCTAAATTCACATAGAAGCAATTTCATCACATAAAAAGGTGGTTTTTTAATTATTTTTTCCCATTATAACCTTTTCTTTGATCTGGAATGTTGTTTGGTCTGTTTACCTTGGTTTCGTAAATTTTGACAGCGCGATGGGAACCATGGTAGAACTTTGGAATTGGAAACTTGGCATGATCTAGCTTGTGTCTACATAAGCATGTCGCAGTGGGACGATGCTGAGATTTGTCTTTCCAAATCTGAGGCCATCAGTTATCACTCTGCTTCTAGATGGCATGTCCGTGGTACGAATAAACATTCTTCACCTCATATAAAATGTCTCTTCCACATGCAATTTTCAGTGGTGTGAGTTGTGATTATTTCATCCTAGAATTGCTTCCATTTGTGATTATTTCATCCTAGTATTGCTTCCAACCACACCCCAAAAGAAGAAGAAGAAGAAGAAAAACTAAGCCGGAAAATTATTAGCAGTTAGATTTCTGAATGAGAAGTTGTACTAAAACATGTTGGCTTTGTTATGACAGCATTGCAATTTGTTCCTCTCTTTCTTAAATGAATACCAATGTAAGAGATGTCTAATGAGAAGAGTGAGAAGTGGTGAATTCTGTCTATAATGATGATTGGCCGAGGGTACATCACAATAAGATCTATGAAAAAAAGGTAATCGTAATACTTTGTCGACCTTCATCAGAGAACTTCTTCCAGATTGTTGGAACTAAAGGCTGTCGATTTTGTCAAAGGCATGCATACATTCTGTGACTTGTGTACTTGAATATCTTAGTTGTCTTTGTTCGATATAAAAACTTGGGTTTTTTATTTTTATTTTGGCAGGTTTGCTTCATCAAGCAAAGGGCCTTAACAAAGAAGCTCTAAAGGCCTTTAGGCAAGCTTTAGATGTTGAACCCACCCACATTCCAAGTTTGGTCTCCACTGCGGTGGTTCTCAGAAAGCTTGGAAACCGCTCTCCAGCTGTTGTCAGAAGCTTTCTGACAGAAGCGATACGGCTTGACAGAATGAATAGTTCAGCTTGGCATAATCTGGGCCTGCTTTATAAAGACGAAAGCGTTGCATCTGCAGTGGAGGCTGCTGAATGTTTTCAGGCTGCTGCAATTCTTGAAGAGACTTCTCCTCTTGAACCCTTCAGATGACTGGTTTGGTTTACCCATCAACTTTTTGCTTGAATTCCCACTAGTGTATTTTGATCACATATATTGGTTCTATGGAAAAGGTATGGAATAAAAGTTATCGCAGTTGTCTTCGACTTGGTTTTCGAGCCTATATTTTAGCTTCTGTTTGTTGGTTTAAAAGGGAAGCGGCACTTAAGTCATGAAATTTCGGTCTCGAAATTGAAAATCATTTCCCAAAATCAAATGCAGAAGTGTTAACCTTCATCTCATAGTTTCTTGATTGCTACAGAAAAGAACAATAATAACAGTAAAGAGCACATTGTTGCCTTTGTTAGAAAAGCTAGCTGTATCCTAGTCTAGAAATGAAATCGTCTGCCCAATGGGTTGCGATTGTGTAATTTTTCCTAAATTGGATCTTGTTTTGTACAGAATTATTTCATGTGCGATGCTAAACCGATTCAAAATCAGGGTAACGACCAATAGAGATATAATAGCAGTAACTGTAAATGACAATCGAAAACTTGAACAACTTCTTCCAAGAACTGTCCTGACATTTTGAATTTGTACGACTCCTGCAAAATTCTTATTCGTGGGAATAACGGAATACTATAATTTTCTAGTTCATACAAAAAATAAAGTTACAATTTTAGCTCATCGCAATTTTCACTATGTCAACTCTGCCTACAAGTTGGGGGAATACTTCCAAGTCCTTCATAGCCATTTGCTTCCGTATTATTCTCACTGCAATACCACACCAATAACGTTGTCATTAGTCAAAGATCGCCATTAAACAGCATCCACTACCATTACGGTTTCAGATTCTCTCTAGTCCAAAACTTGGACTGAATGGGACAGTAAAAATCTGGGGACCATGCATTGGTGCAACCAATGGTCTCTAAGTACATCCGAACTATTAATTGCACCAATGGACTATCCAAATTTGGACTGTACCGTCGAGTCCGAGTTTTGGATTGGAGAAGATCCAATTCCTACATTTAACTCGTACAACAGAACCACAATATAGGATTAACTAAATTATCAGAATATGAATTTGAGAGAGGCTTTACTTGTACATTCGTCGGTTATGGAGGCAAGGCAACAATGGAATCACTTCGGTGAGATGCCAACTCTTGAAGAAACACATCAAAAGAGTCCTGACAAAGCGGAAATAGAGGAAGTATCAATCTCCAATCTTTTTTTCGATCGGCATAACAAATAAAACCTTGCTTGAAGTAACTTAACAAGTTCTGAAAAAGGTTCTAAAAATAGGGTCTTCAAAAAATATGAAAAATATAAAGAAGAGTACACTCAAAGTCACAGTGGAGAATCCAACTCTAGACAACAATACACATCTCATGGCCTCATTGGCTAACTTATGGGGCCTGCTACTTCAATCTGCCATTTTTCTTGAACAGAGAAGCACATAAAGCATTCTATTCAAATCTGCCGTTTTTTCTTGAACGGAGAAGCACTTAAAGCATTCTAGACACGAGATAGCAGATTCCATCCATGCTCAGTTCTTTGAACTATTTCCCTTAATATTTGGTTGTTTCAAAATTTCAAAGATTGATCACATTCAACTATCGTTTTCACTTTTCATATACCTCAAAAACACGAACCAAGGACTACTATCGCACTGTATGAAAAATTGTCCTTAATCTTCAACCCTGTGGAAACTTTTCTTCTTTCACTCCTTTTTTAGGCTTCGACAACTCAAATTTCTAATAAAAATCCCACAGGTAAGCAACAGAAGAAAAGTCACCTCACATGTCACAAATAATGCAAAAGGAGATCAGCCGATGAATTCTTTACCCTACAGCTCTGCCCAAGGTGAACATCTCCAAAGACATATCTGTACATTACGCAGAAAGTGAAACAGAGGCCATAAAATCCCAAGGAACACAAATGTTCACAAAAGAAGAATGAATACCTATATTCACAATGCTCAGGCCATGCACAACGAGCTTTACCATAATCCCAGTAACAGTCCTCATCCCTCAGAGGGCCACGCTTAGCTGTTCTATGTAAATCTTAAGGGGTTATACAATTTTATAAAAGAAGAAGATGGAAGAAATAGATCTCTACCTTTTGTGACAAACTTTGATTTTGCATCAGGATGGATGTCGTGCCACATCTCAAGCCATAATTCCCGCATTAGAACTGGAGCTTTAACAATGTTCCTGTGGTTTGCTACACAAAAGCAGACAATGAAGTTAGATATAGAAAAAAATATGAGGGAGAGAACGAAACTGGGTCCATCTATATAAGCCTCATGTTCTTTCCTTAAATTCCCAAGTTGGAAGGCTGTATGGATGTGTTGATCTTCCATTCTGTTGCTTAGAGGAGATAAAGAAGCTTTCATAACATCTGTTGAGACACTAAGGGAGCACGAGCACTTATTGTCCTGTGGGCTTGGCTGCTAGAATTCATGCGGCTTTTTCAATTTTGGGATGCATAGTTTCTTGTTAAACTTAGAGCTTAAATGCAAGTGTGCATTCCACTCCTGGATCCATGACCTTTCGATTGAAATGACCTTTAAGGTAGCCGGGAAATCTCTCTTTCCCTTTCTTTGATTCGACGTGTATTGATTGGTCAATTCATCGTTACAAAACGACACATAAGAGTAAAACAATAAATCAAGGAACAAAAGTATAATAAAAATTTCCTAAAAATCGTGTATGTTTCTTATCATGACAAAGAAGACTCAAAAAACTCCAAACAAATGTCAACAACCATCCAAAAAGCACCTATGTACTGAAAACGAACTGTAGAAATTGACGATGTGAATCCACGAAAAAGATGAACGTCGGAACTGAAGTTCTATTATTACTTTTTACTCGCCTGGGAGCATAGAAATAACTGGTTGGTGGCGAAACATTTATATCATAACAGCGTTTCAACTTTTAAGCATACCATCAAGAATCATCATGACTCGTGCTTAGCTAAAAAAGCTCGATGTCAAGTATATACCGAGCCTCGTATACTCGAGGCCAGTTCTCCAAAATTGCAAAAAAACTGTTTCAAGTGCATGATAAGACGTTTCACATACCCTTGTCAAGTTCCCAAACAGCTGTCCTCCTCCCAGGAAGACTCTCAGAATCTTCGTAATAGGTTATGTACTTCACCCTAGGTGACTTCGTCATGCTGGGAACTATGTCCTCTTCATGATGATGTTCTACATTAAGGTGCACTTGTACATCTGACCCATCATGCTCTGACTGAAATCATTAACAAACCCAAAGAAGCAAAGACAATATGGTCATTTCTCAATAAGAGATGCTAGAACTAATCAGATACTCTCAGTTTGGCACTGAAGATGAAAATGAAAGCTCAGTTCCAAATAGATCAGTGCATATTTTGTGACCACTTATTCCCACATGTAGGACCGATTAGAGGAGTGAAATAAACCAATTGAGATTATTGAAAAGAAGTTAATTAAAAAAGCCATCAAATTTGAAGGGCTAAATGATGCCGTGAGATTTTCAATTTATGAGTCTTTGATCATTTTACTCAGTGGAGAAAACAGCAAGACAATACATCGCATTACTTCTTCCCTTGGATTAGGAGCAATTGAGCACAACTGCTTTCATGTATATTTGTTCCATCCAAATTTTAGCAGTATTTTAGGATGTAAAATGATTTTCTAATTTATACTCTCATAGCTTTCGAGAATTTAGCAATGGATGATGTGTGAATGCTGCCATAAATTCTCTCTGCGTCAGTCAAAAAAAAAAAAACTGTTTCTGCATTTTGGAATATTTCTTCGCCCAAGTCAGTCCCAAGTTAGCGCATAATGTGGTATATGGTGTTAAAAAAATTAAACTGATTATAAACAAAATTGAGGGTCCCCAATTTTTGGTCCCAAAGAGCTCTTTTATTGTCCCAATGGAAAAGTAATGGGTAGAAAGGACTGAGTTTACTCTTTTACCCTTACTTTTGGGAATTAAGTACATGCAATGATGATATTTTGAAGGGTAAATGGACAGAAGAAAAAAAATGATAAGTGTAATGATGATGTTCCCCTAAGAAGTTGGAATCCCTAAAAGGGACAAATAAATTAGGACGGAGGGAGTATGAAGCAGTTTGTAGAGCAGGCTTCAAGCCACGCAAAGTGCATTCTGTTCCATCCATTCAGTCCCATGGGATTAGAGAAACGTTAGCCATATATATGAAAGACAAGCCATTAATGCACATGTTGTTGTCCCTTGTTGAAAACAGACTTGCAAGTTAAAAACTTTCCTCAAAAGGCTACCCGCCCTGACAGTAGAGTTTCAACCCCGTTATCCTTGGGGACAGGGTCATCCTCAATCTGTGCTAACTACCAGGACCTAGAAAGGGGTCCCCTTTGGCTCTACGAAACTCACCTATTCTCTTTTGGTCACCACCTTATTTTCTTATTTGAAGCAAATAAGATGGTTTGGCAAAGCTACATGCTTATTTGCTTATTTTGTGTTTTGGTTGTTTGCTTACTTCAAGAAATAAGCAAAACAGCCAGGTTGCCAAACAAGTCATTCCTGAGTATGATATTGGAAGAAACTTGGGTTGATGTGAGCTACAAGTATGGGAGCAAGTAATCGTTCATTATGTGCACTTGATAATATGGTACCTGAGGAGCCCTTGTGATGTTCACTTTTGGTCCCAGCCAATTCTTGCACCAAGAAAGGGAATGGTATGGTACCTGTTCACGAATCTCCCTTTATCATATAAGCTAATTAATAGACTACTTCAAAGTGGACATGTCCAAAGCCAAAACTTATCAAACATCCTATACTCAAGTTTAAATTTATATGTACCGTCTCATCACCACTAGTAACTCCCGGGTTCCCTTCAACCAGATTCCCTGACCTACAAGAATGAAAAGATGTGCATAGGACTTTATCATGTCAACTTTGAAACATTTTAAGTGGATTCCAAAAGGACAGTGGCCGCCTAATAATAACATAAACTGCTATCAACACACGACATTGAACGTTTCACTTGCTGCAATTATTATATCCATACTTTTTACATGTTGAGGGTGGCCAGAATGAGGAAGGAGGGGCTTGAAGAACACTATTCAAAGGATCCTCAGATATTACGATCCACAATCTCTTGTTCACTAAATATGTCAACATTCAAAAGTTAAAATGAAGGAAGAGGATTCATAGTGCCGATGAGATGAATAAGAGCACAAGGCTCTGCCTTTTTTGTTCTTGTTATGTAGGAAATATCCTTGAATACATCATAAATGGATTCAACACCACTAGCTAAGAGGAAATACTTATAGCTAAAGCATCTTATCCGCTGTCTCAACCAAGGCATTCAATGTAAATTAAATGCCGAAGAGTGACGGTATACAGGAACTAGTAAGCACCGTGGTCAACAGACTCTTCACATAAAAGTGAGGTGGACTGCAGTCAGTATTTGGTAGTTCGTTCATAATTATCTCAGTAGCAACTTGTATCTATTCAGAAATTGTGTCATGTCACGAAATTTAACACAAGCGAGACTAAACTTCTTAGAAGTCCCATACAGTACATTCCAGTGAAAAGGTTGAAAAATAACATTTTAAATGTCCACTATGATCACTGATCAGGGAAATGACAGCTACCTGGAGTACAAAGATCCTTCATACTCATATATGACATCAGTAATGATCCAGTTATCGGGGTAAGGCTTGCCACTTGGTGCAAAATAGTAACCAACCTGTTTTTGCCATTTAAAGATGCCCAAACCATCATCGATTGCAACATGGTTAAGCGATAAGCATAGAACAGCATGTACAAAACAGTTGTGTGTGTGTGTGTGCATGTAATATGGCAGTACAAGGTGATGAGATCACTAAAATTTTGATTCAAAAGGATGGATTTTCAATACTCGGACAGTTTGACAAAAGAGGATGTTGATACTGATATTCTATGTTAACCATTTAGCTATGACGACTTCGGTTTCATAGAGCTCATTGATACTCATGGCTTCGTATAGGGCCCTTCGGAGTTTGGACAAACTGCCAGGGAGACAAGTGGAAAATGGCAAGTGGTGGAAGTCAGATAGTGTTCATCTTTGTCAGGGGGTTGTCTTTGTCCAATTTGCAAAAGGTAAGTGACATAACCAAATTATTTTCCCTGCAGCCACTAATCACAATGACTATATACACTAAATTGGAGATTCAACCATTAACTGAAAAATCATCATCAGCTTCACCAGGGCAAATGATTGGGGCATATATACCTACCACTTCATTTTTCTTCACTAGTTAGTGGTAGGACCATTGGGACAGAATTAGATAACCCTTGCTCATATTGGCATCAGGACACACAAACCACCAACACTTTTCTAACAACTGTCAACAACAGTTCTCATTGAAATAAGGAAATGACGAGAAGCGAGCGACGCTAAAGTGCTGTAAAATCAAATGGATACCAAGGTGTTCCTATAATTTATTTTCAAGTGGCACGCCAGCTCATACAGTAAGCGAATTTCTGGCCAAAATTAGTTTCTGTTAGAACTTAGCAACATATAAATTAAAAAATATCAACCAGTAGGTCCAGCATATATCTCTGAGGGTAACTCTGCAAAGCTGACCACTAACCCACACCTACCATCTATCACTTACCTAATTTATGGAAACTTCTCCCTAAATTAGCTACCTAATTTACGGAACTGCTCCATAAATTATAGCTAACCCACCAGTGGTACTTGTAACTTGTAAGAAAACAAATTAATACGGTATAATCTCACAATATCTCTGTTATTAACCCAATATAAATAATTTACCACAACCAACGAATTTTCAACTCCGAAATATTACTCATCACTATATTTTTTAAATGTGGTACAAAAATAATTCTCTTTTCCAAAAATCCAGATTTTGAAATTTTCTTTTCTTTTTTTTCTCTTCTTTTTTTTTTCCTACTCATTTTATTTATTTATTTTGGCGCCGTCTGTGGGAACTTAGTAACTCATCGTTCCAAATAATTACAAACCATAACAACAGAAGTTAGAATTTGAGGTGAAGGCTTCACTCGTACGGACACAAAGAAACAAAATTTTACAGCCACAACAAGAAAGGACCAAAATTGGCTTCTCAGTTTCAGTTGTTGGGTTCATTTCGAGTTGGAGGCAAAGCTTGCTAGGAAAACATGAATATACCTCAGTTTTCGCATCTATTCCATATATACAGAATATGTTCTTTAAAGGTGGTCTATCCCAAGGCGCCAATGGATTTAGAACCGGATCACCATGATATGACCTGAAACATAGTTGAAAGAAAGTCAGAGAGCTTCTCTATCACTGATGCCACTCAATTCGAGAACTTATTCAAGTAAAAAAAAAACCCAAGTTTTTATTTCCAAATAGTAGCCAGAAAAAACAAGCCCGCGTCCATATCTCACACGGTCGCACCCCAAATCTCATCCCAAACCCAATTGGAGAGAGAAAAAAAAAATCCTAAAATCAACAGCCTCCTTAAAGTGTTCCATCAATTCACCTTAGCTACAATACCTCCTCAAAATAGAGGAGTGAATAGTGCCTCCCTTGTCTTACTTTATTGTACATTCTCTCTCCGTCAACCACTACTTTCACAAAGAAAATAAAAATAAAGAACTTGTAGAGCATTAAAAGAAGAAAGAAATAATACATCAATACAATAGCGGTATCATAGAGAGTATGCTACAATGAAAATTTTAAAAATGGCTAGCTAAAGTACAGAAGTGACTTGAAAGGGAATATTTTGGCCCAAAATTAGGAAGGTTGATGTGGATGCTCAAAGTAATACAAGTCTCAATTCTTCAATCCAAAAACTAGTCTATTCTCATTCTACAACCCTACACAGAAAGTGGCCAACAATTATCAAAGAAATAGTTCAAAATGTATGTGCAAAGCAACATGGACTTGACACATTAATGACAGAATATAAAAGGCTTTCCATGAACAAAATGTTTTTATGCGCACCAATCACAGCTCGTCTGACTTTTAGAGCTTCCTTTTTTGCTACGTATGTGTTTGAGAAAAGGACTCAGACCAACATGTCAACGGCACAAACACAGTTTGCAACCAAACTCTAAGGCATCATGTATAATGTTTCTCTCGCTACAAGGACAAGCCATCAATAAAAGAAAATTATGGAGGGAAAAAATAGATTTAAGGAGCAATTCCTATTGTCTGTCATGGCAGTAGTATCTTCAGGACAGAACTTCAACAAAGATGACAATAGTACCGATAACATTTACTGCAGTAGATACAAGCAGATCTCATATTATGCCTTCCCTCAATGTTCCACATTAGAGAAATAGCCGACCCCTAGTAATTGCCACAAATTCTTATTACAACATCAAAAGAGACTAGAGCAGAGTTGTGATAGGGACATAGATAGATGTGATACTCCCGAAAGTTTCATACTGATGCATAGATGCTTCAGGAAAAAGAATCAGGAGTTTCAGACAGTAACGAGTTGTTTCAACAGTAAGTTGACACGCTTGCTCTGCAATTTTAAGGCATTCCGTGGTATTAGGAAGCTTGCAAATGAAAGCAAAGTGCTAATGGAACAGACGAAGCACACTCACTTGTATAATTGGTGTAAGAATCTTTTGCTCTCAGGATCATAATCCTCTATGGCTTTGAAAAAGGTCCCATCTGATACTTCACGAGCTGAAAAGGACAACTGGGTAGGTAATCCACATTCCATAAGTGACATGTTTGCCTGAGCTACTTCAAATACCGTCGGATAAGCATCAACTCCTGACAATGTAAGACGAGATGAACCTATGAGCATGGTAAAACCATTGTGGCCACAACGCACCACGGGGAAGTTTTACCTCGTATTGATGGGATTTCAACATTTACTACATTCGTGGGCCACCCAGAAAAGTTCGACTGGTATTCGTGTCTATCACACTGATATGTTTGATGACTTTTTCTGCTCCCACCAGAGAAATGCTTCCAGTATATGTTGTCTGTCCTACAATGCTTCGAAAACGGCATCATCCACATTGAAGAGCCAAATGAATTGTACAACAACCGAGCTGTTCCCTGGATGCCAAAACCAATGGGTAAACATACTAACAACGGCATCTATAGCAAAATGGCACCAGTATCACATCCTGAAGCACTCCAACAATCCAACTCGAATTTGTTAGATGAAAATGCAAGTTCACTCCCTTGCGTCCAGATTTTGGAATTGCACAAGTATTCATATGTTCTTCTAAAAATGTACTCCCTCCGTTTCAAATTGCTTGTCACTTATACTATTTTGGGATGTTTCAAATTGTTTGTCCTGTTTGAAAAGTCAAAACAAAATTGATTCAATCTTCCAAAATAACCCCTTTACCAACAACAATCATTTCTCTCAAAAGTTGAAATATAAGGGTATTGTTGGAAATTAATGAATCTGTTTAATGAGAATGCCTTAAATGAATGCAGTTATTGCATGACTGCTTAAACAGTTGGAATTCCCAAAAGTGACCAGCAATTTGAAACAGAGGGAGTAACAAGGTAGCAAGCACATGTATTGCCTATTGGAGGTCTAAAAGTTGCCACGTGGTTTTCAAGAAGCTCAGATCAATTGTAGGATTCTTGGTTATTCCTTTTCTTGTGTCTTTCACAAGACAGGTTAAAATCAGAATTTTCTAATACCGCATGTCCAAACCATGCATCTAAGACTGGTAAATATAGAAAGGTACTAGTACTACAGTCTTCCAGCAATCACTGAAAGTAGAGGAGAAAGTTAGATGTGATATGCATTGTTTTCTACCAAATATGAATACAGAAGACAACCCAAATCCAACCTTAATGAACAAAAAAGAAGAGATCACGAGAGAGAGAGAGAGAGAGAGAGAGAGAGAGCGACCTCAGATACAGGAAGGCCAAATGTGGCTCCAAACAGCGTTGCTTTTATGGTTTCAACTGAACCAAGATTAGGGGAACCTGGTATCACATCAAAATAACAAATTCAAAAGACTGCATGCTTAGATTTGTCAATACTGAAAAGTAACATTGGTGCCATACCAACAGCAAAATATGCATGAATGTGATCGTCTAGCCATTGGACATATTTTTTGGGTGCTATTTCCAGCTTCAACCACTCCAAAAAGTAGCGGAAGACATTGTTACCCAATGAATGTGCAAAAACAATTGAGGGGCCACCACGAAGTTTAAGCGCAGTTTCAAATGTAAGCCTGCAATGATAACCAAAAGAAGAAAGGCTCAAGTAAAGAGAAATACTCTTGGAGAAAACATAGTTCCCCAAGTGAAGGTAAGCAGACGAAAAAAGCAAGACAGAAAGCCATCTACAGTTAAGAAAACGAAAGAAACCTCAATAGTCTCCTTGAGTGTGGATTACTTCTAATTTCATCAATTTTCCAGGTCCAAAGAGGGGATAGAAAGTAATTACTAGATATATCCCAGTCTAGGGTAACTATATTTATGAGATGCCAATCATCAGGCCTCCTGATCCAACGCTTAGAATATCTAATAAAAAGTATAGGAAAACAGTGGTGGAACCTAAATCTAGTATGAACAGATGACACTAGCCCACCAAACATTTTGCTAGTAAAGGTAGAATGCAAAGCAACTAGAAATACGTCAGCTAAATATATCATACGAAATTTTAAGTCTGCCTCCTAGAGATGTCGTGGTTCCAGCACCTACTAGGTGGCTTTGGTAAAACTCAAGTACTACAAAAGCAATCTATCAAAAAATATGGATCACAGATTGTAAAAGAAGAAGACACGAAAGTCATGCAAGATGTATACAAACTTTAGTTTGTGAAAGTATAGATCTCGCTCCTCAAGCTTTGATGGTGACAATCTCCAGTCATAGGGAACAGCGATGATTGCATTGGCCTCGATACCAAATTCAATGCACCATTTGACCCAGTCTTTCCACACCGACGAAAGAGGACCTGAGGACCATGCACTACTTTTCAGGGGACAAAGATATCAAGTTCATTGTTGCATTCAAAATAGGCAGAATCATCTTACATAGTTTTCAGAATTAGGAAACAAGTTCGTCACCGATACACTTTTTCTGTATGGATAGTCATTGATCCACTTCCCAATAAACATTGTGTATTTTTCTTCAATACAATAACTAGATTATAATTCTGAGGAAAAGAATGATGGCAGAATCTATCATAAGTATGCGTGACAGGAAGTTCTAAATACATCTTCCTTACAGGGTTGGACATTTGAGAAGATGAAAGAAGTCAACAATTCTGCCTTCTACAACACAGAAAAAGAAATAGGCAGGGGGTATAGTTTGAGCAATAAGTTTAGTTTGAGTGTCTAGAAATACCATTTTTCTCAATAAGACTACAATGCTATATCAATTCAATTTAGCGCATTTACATGAAAGCTATTCAGTACCAGTACTGTTCAGTTTGTCTATGATGGTAATACTTCATCATAGAATTTTCTCTCATGGGGCATGATTCTCTTTTGCATAAACTTCGGGTACATTACAAAGTGAGTAAATTAGAAGGCGTAAATGAGAGATGTTGAAAAACCCAACCACATGATTAGCTCAGGTAACAAATATGTAGTAATTATTTTTTGATTCGCTCTGAATCATAGTACAAACATACAGTCTTCAGCATTAGTATAAGTGTACTGACCTCAATCTTCTATCATACATCGGGAAACTCCAAAACCAAGAGTCATAACCAAGTCACATAGCTGAAGAGGAGACTAAGTAAGAACAAAGTGTAGAATACCTGTTATGTAACCTGGGTCAAGTTCGGTGATTGCAGAAAGACCACTATCAGGGCGAGACTTGCATTCTGGATGATCTGTTTCATTGGAAGGATCAAGAATAATGCACTTTATCCAGCAGTTGACAGCAGAAAGAAGCTGCGAGACGGATAGAATCATCTTTGATCATAAATGAGATTTCGAATGAAGTATAGAATATTTATGATACGTGGTTAGGGTACTGACAGAACAGAAGTAGCAAAGATGCCCTATTCCATAAAAACAAGTCCCGAAATCCATCAAGCAAAATAGTTTCCCAGCCAATTAGGGTGAAGAACTAATTCTGATTTGGGAACATAAAATAGAAATACACGTAATTAATACTTTCTGAGAATACATACAGCAACAATAACAGTATCCATGTATTATCCCCAACCGATGGAGGTTTGGGTGGGAAGGACTGGAGACAGACCTAACCTTTGGCAACGTATGAACAAAGTGGCTACTCCCATGAATTTTTACCACCAAAGTAGTGCCCCCTCACCTCAAAAACCGAGGAACTGACATTATGCTTAGTTAAGTTATATTTGATGAAAAGTTTGAACTAAAATCAAAACCCAGTTAAGTTAAGAACGGCATGATCCATTATCTAGCTTGCTTGTCAACTACATATACAAAGGATACAATTGAAACTGACAGCGAAGCAAACCCCATATTGTATGGAATCTAAAAATCCACAATCAACTAGAATATCACAGAAAAATCACACACACACAATTGACAAAAAAAAAAAAACTAATGCACGTTCATATATACGCACACGGATATGAAATAAAGGTAAGTAAACTCGCGATATCACCATTTATGATTAAACATCGGTAGCACGACCAAGCCAAACAGGGGTGGGAAAAGGAAAATGAACGCAAACAAGCAAACAAAAAAAACAAAGTGTACGCCGAGTCATGGACCAATAATTGGAATGGGACGATCAGATAATAAATAAACTGGAAATAGTATTGGAGAGAGAGAGAGAGAGAGTTAAAAGTCATACTTTGGTGGTGTCGAGCCAGACCAAATCGAGGGGATTGAAATCGAGAGGAGAGTAAGGGCAGTCTAGGATGGACCACGCTCTGAGCTGAGTCGAGGCGAAGCCTGGGATAATGATGCCGGAGAGCTTCGAGTAGTCTCCCGAGAGCTCGGCGCCATTGACGGTGTTTATGCGCAGAGCTCCGATAACAGCAAGTATCACCGCCGCAATCAGGAAGTATATGCTTGGCCCTCTCATTCATTCACTCGCACACAGAGAGAGAGAGAGAGAGAGAGAGAGAGAGAGTTTTCTGGCGGACTGACTTGTCGTTGGGAGTTGGAAAAGACACGGAAAGGTAAATTTATAGGGTCGTTATATTATACTAATCCCATACGGGAAATAGTTACAATACACATCACATTTGTACCATATATGCACATACATGGTTTATATTGTGTCATCTCATCATCAATCGAATAATTTTTTAGTGTTTCGTAACTTTTTAGTAACATGATTCGTAATATTTTCTATATTTTGGTGCGTCTCGTAACTTTTATAAAAAAAAATCAGAACTTTTATTATCAATTCATAACTTTTATAGAAGTGTGTATCATACACACTCAAATACGGATGTATATTGTAGCATTTTCCATCTAAATTAGAAAGCGTGTTTGTATTTTTTTTCCCCGGTGAAGGTGTCTGGGTCAGTTTGTGTACCTCGATTAATCTTATTTTTTGTCCAGTTAAAAAAATAGACCACTCATATTAAGACCAGAGGATTCACAATAAATTACAATATTTTTTTGCAATCTAACCCCAAAAATTTGAACCGATTAATTATGCGATGAACAAATTTATCAAACGAACCGGACAAAACCCTTGAAATCGTGTCTTGGATCACCTTTTAACGTGGCCTTTTGAAAAATACTTTGGCTTTAGGGCACGAGTGACAAAATTTGGTTCCAGATTTTCCATAAAGAATGTGCTGAATTGTCATGTTCTAGAATTTCAAGCTGACCTTTTGGAAGCTTTTGAAGGCAGAACCGACAGGAGAATATAGTAATGTATGATTTTCTAAATTAATGATGTAATAAAAGACGAATGGTCCCATTTTAAGCAAAACTAGCACGACGATCGTTTTGCAATGTAGCCTTCATAGCCTCATCCAAACAATTTTTCAGCCTAGAGCAATGATTTCTTAAACTGTCCAAACTCACACTTCTCATCTAAAATCCAATTCATAGCTCGGGAAGCAAAATCAAAGAGACAAACGCCAATCAGCACATTGAAAAGACAAGGATTATAGAACAAGGATCAAACAGTCGCCTTATTGACGAGCGCATGGGAGGTTATGAAGTTCATGGAACACAGTTTAGTCACATGGCCAAGCACGAAACATCAACACGACACTGTAAATACAACTATCCAATAGTAAAGCTAAACCCTCTCCGGACTCATCTACCAATAGGCAACAAAGTGTTCTTGTGCAGATTTGACCACCCTTTCTTTCACCCCCGGGAAATAGAGAGATCACCGCATATTTTCACGGCGCCTGACATAGCGAGTCCGGTCATTGTATCTTGGTCTGTCTTGAGCTCTTTGAGGCACCGGCTCGACCCTCCTCTGTCTTTCAGGGGACCTTTGAACAATCTCTCCATTCACATACAGCTCAGCTGCGAAACATTGAGAGGATCACAAGTAAAATACAAATATATATATTGCTGCTAAGAGGGTGATTAGGAGGTGATGAGATCCAATAGAAACAACAATTATAATAGTCTAAGCAAGAGATAAACAGGAATGGAACTTCATACAGGTACAGCTAACTAGTCAACAAGTGGAACGGTTATGAAAATAAACTTCACCCAAAGCCTCAAATAAGACATTATGACATACAATTCGCAGAAGTGCACTCGGATCTATCCTGAGCTTTTCTTTCGAAAAAAGACCACTGTCGTCCAAAAGAAACTTAATCTACACAAGTACTAACTAAACAGATTAAAAACCAAAGTAGCAATGGATACTTTGTGAGAAGTAAAGCTACAATGAACTGATAACAAATGAGGAAAGAGTGACTAATCTAGAGAGCTCAACCTGACACACAATTTTTATAGATTGAATGCTGACCCTAACGTCAACATCTGATGAAATTCTGAGTAAATCAAAATTCGAAAGTAAACCAGAAGCAAACAAGGGACATGCAATATGTTTTATCCAACTCCACTATATGCAACTCCATTAAGAAGCCTAGAGTAGCAAACAAGATATTGACATGAGTTCATTAGCAACCAAAGCAGACATTAACCTGAAGGCAGACATTAATGCAATTTCTCATGTTTCACCTCAACTAATTAGCAACTCTGTGGAGTTTGAGTAGCCCAGAACAGTTAAGAGAGAGGTTTAATGTAAGTCCATTAGCAATCAAAGCAATTCAATGCCCTTTCCGGCTCTTTGCTTTGCCAAGATGGACTTCATAAATCCACGTTTGCAACAACCCTATTGTGCAGGAAAACAACCATTTGACAGGAAACTAGCTGTTTAACTCGCTATGACGACCAATGTTTCTTAAAACAGAGGCAGGAGAAAGAAGCATTTTACAAGCTCAGCAACACCTGCGATATGGGATGAAGCCTAAATGCTAATGCAAATCTTCATATATCAGCTCCACTAATCAGCAAATATATTGAGTAGCAATCAAAACAACTCACAGCGCCTTTAAGGCTCTTTGGCCTTGTTTGGTATGGGTCTTGAGACCCAAATTTAAATTTTTTTACCCCTATTTCTCTCCAATCATTACCCCATATTTCCAATCATTTCTCTCTATCTCTCTCCAGTCATTACCCCCCTATTTCCAATCATTACCCCCATTTCTTTCTCCTCAAAACCCAAAACCCAAAACCAAAACCTAAACCGAACAAAATCTTTGCTTTGCCAAGATGGACTAGGAAAATCGAGCACTACATCCTAATAAACCTGATATGCAGTAAAGCAGCCATTTGACAACAACGGCACCTCCAAAACTCGTATTTTTTTGTATCAGTAACAAAATCATGAGCAGAAGAATCAAGCACGTTAAGTTTAAGCAGCACATAGAACTCCAGAAAAAAAATGCTAATGAATCTTTTTGTGAATAGATTCTAAGTTTCTAACAAAGTTCCTGCAAAGGCAAACACCATAATCTTGTAAGATCACAGAAACATAACAACAAATGGTACTACATAAACCAGAGCCAGACCAATAATGATCACAAATTACTCCAACTACGAGCGCATACATGATGCACTGGTCAAATATGACAAACCCAGTCGCCATGAACCATAAGGTCACACAGTTGTGATAATTTCATTTGCATTTCAAATCATAATACAGCTCAATGTGGCACTTAAAAGTGTGCAAGACATACCGCCGTAATCCTTATTCTCCGGATCCACGTAAGAATCAGGAAGGACAAATAGAACACCAGGCAGACCTATCAACAAAGAAAGAAAAATCATAAAAACCAATACCAAAGCAGCCATAAGAAATACTCGGTGAGACAAACAAACACATAGCAACATAAACCTTCGAGCTTGTTAGATGTCTCCTCATCAATTTCACACCCAAAACCGAAGTACCTCTCGCAAGACACATTGTAAATCTTCTTCTTAGCTTCCTCCTCACTGTTACATAATAAAAAACAAATTCATCAACTTCAGACTATATATATAAACCCGGTTCTAGTTATTCCGCCAAATATGAGCAATAAGAGCATCTCCAGCCCTTACTCTTTCGACTGACTTGGAACCAAATTTTGAGTAAAAACTCTGTAAACACACTCCAGTCAGGCAGTCACTGAAACTCAAACTCGACTGATTCTAGTCACATTTTTAACCAAATCAAGAAAGACCTAACTTTTTAAAGCTTACTTTGCTTTCAAAGTTTACAGTATGCCATTAATGAAGTTTTAATCCAAATTCCATGAGTATTTCATACCAAATTGAGCTTTTACTCAGATTAGACTAAGGGCTGGAGATGTTCTAAAGCCTACAACAGGTAAAAATAAATTTCAAAAAAAAAAACACAGAAATACAATAAACATTTTCCAAATTGATGAACAATCATGGTGCTGCCCTTGAAATATCTCGTAAAACCAATTCCTCATTTTGGTTGAAGACTTCTAGCTAGGGTTATGACTCCCATAAAAGTTCTGCCTCCGGAGGCAGTAATTAGCTACAAATATTGCCTACTCAAACCCTAATATTAACAAGGTGAAATTCTACGGAAAAAAATTACTGCAATAGACTGCTAACCATTATAAAAAGACGTAAAAAATTTAAAACTACGCAGTTCAATTAACTCGTCCAAAAATAGTCTCTCTCATTCTCTCTCCACTTATATTACCTTCCGAGGACCTTAGCTAGGGTTTCGACATAACAATCGATCATCTGCTGCTTCGTAGCCCCTTCGCCCCCAGGCTTATCCATAACAATCAGCCAGTGCTCGTAATCGCAGCCGGGAAACAACGGCGCCATCTCGGTCGGCGGCCGGTCGCTGAAATTCGACCCGGAGTTGAGCGGCGAGTAGGCCGACCCACCCGACCGGTTCACCCTGCACCGGACCACGTTCAGGCGAGCCGCAACGGGCGCGACGACTCGGATGGAGTGCGAGAAAAGGGGAGTGGACCGGGTCGAGCGAGCGAAGCCGGGGAGAGGTGGGGCCCGGGCTAGGGATGAAGCAGAGGAGAGAAAGCGGAGGTAGGAGAGAGATGATGACGATCGGACGGTTAGCATTGATCTGGCTATGGTTGTTGCTGCCGCCGCTGCTGTGGTCGCCATGGTCGTGAAGTGGGGTTTCGAAGTGAGAGAGAGAGGGGATAAGGCGAGGTTTATATGCGGGGGTTTAGGTAAAATGCGAAAGTGCCAGAATAGGCGTTGTTTTTTTGAATAGGCGTTGTTTTTTTTTTTTTTTTTGATCAAATGAATAGGCGTTGTTTGATAACCAATATTCAGCGCTTAAAACTGAATGAATTAAGTAATAAGTAATTAAATACGTTTGATAATCACAATATGCATTACTTAAAAAATTAAATGGCTCTTAAAATAAAAGCTAAAATGTGAATAAAAATTAAGTAACTTTGAGCTACTTAATTTTTACTGAATTTATAACTACCACACTCTTTCGCCCCATCCAATTCGCTGCCGCCGCCACCACTCCTACCGTCACTCCACCACCACCACCACCGCTCTGTCACTTCCGCCACAACTACTACCACCACCACTCACACCACCCACACCACTATGACCACCACCTCGTCACCCACCACCACCACCACTCACCACAACTACCACTACTACCACCACCACTCATCTACTCCCACCACCACTGCCGCCGCCACCCCCCACCACCACTCACATCATTCCTCTGCCACTCCCACCTCAACCACCACCACTACACCACCACCATTTCGCCACTCCCACCACTAACACCACCTTCACCACCACTCCCCACTACCACCACTACACCACCCGCCACTACTCCGCCACTCCTACAATTACCACCACCATCATGACCACCACTCCGCCTCTTCCACCACCACTATTGCCACTACACCACCAAGGCACCACCACTACTCTCCCACCACCACGATGCCATCATTCCACAATCAATACCACTACCACCGCTATACCACCATCACAACCATCACCGCCACTGCACCACCATCTTACCAATATTTTGTATATTTATTATTTTGATAAACGTATGTTTTTTTTTTCATTTATGCATTACAGTTTGAATTTATAAAATGCAAAGTAAAAAAATTAGTGAATTTAATACTTCAGCTCCTTGTACAGATTAAACAACTTATTTTTTCAGTGCTTAAGATTCCGGTACATATCAAACAGCTTATTAGCTTAATAAATTAAGCATTCAAATTTCAGTACTTAATTTTCAGTTTTCAGTTTTCAGCTTTATCAAACAGCCCACTCTCACCAATTATTTTGATAATAAATACTCCATTGGAGTATTTTGCTTTCCATTATTATTTATTTTTCACCAAAATATATGGAGGGGTGCTTAAATATTGATCCTAAAGACTAGTCTAGCAGTATGAGCTATGTTTTCATCCCCTCTAGCTTTTAGGTTATGTTTTCATCCTTAATTTGAATAAACTCAATTTTGCCCTAATCTAAACATTAAGATCCTCTACCATTCTTTTAGGATATAAAAAAACAATAACAAATCCTCATTTTACGCCCCTTCCCACTATTGGTTAGTATAAAATATTTTGAAACCCTATCCTCCTCCCCCTTACCATTGTCGCCCTCCCACTAATTTTTCGGCCGGTCTCTATTAAAGCCCCGTGGCAAAGAGAAACTACAAAACATACAAGAACGCATAAGCCAATGCATTCATATGTCTCTTGAAGAACATCAAAAGTGATAGGTGTTATAATTTCTTGGATTTTTGGAAATTATGCCTTCGGCTCTTTACGATTTTCAGCGGTTAAAGTTCTTCTTATCTCTTATACTGCAGCCAATCAGGGTATAACTTAATACCCCTTCTTATACTACATATGAACGTGGGACCGGGATATGGGCCATCTTCTATACCTTTCTCTTAAGGATGTTCGACTCTTTTGCTCTTTGATATTTTGGGTTACAGTAAGGCAAAATTGAGCTAGGGAAGCACTCAGCCAGACATAGTGAAGATTGTTGACGCTCCTTTCCCCATCGTTGATATATTCAGTGTGTAGTGTAATTAACCTACCATGTTTGTATAGTAATATTAATAAATATAATAATTTTACCATGTCTCTCAAAAAAAAAAACAATATAAAATTGATCAAATATAATATAAGTTGCAAATCTAACAACTAATAATCAATGATAAATAGTGATGATTGAGCGAGCATTAATACAATTGGCTAAAATGAATTGGTTAATATAAGCTGATATTATCAATGTTATTAGTAAATGTAGCAGTTAACAATAGTGTTGGTTGATAGAAATCAATGGGTGATTGATACAATTGGTTAATGTAGTAGTCAATACAATTGGCTGAAATGAATTGGTTAATTTAGGTTGATATTATCAATGTTATTACTTAATGCAATACTTAACAGTAGTAGTGTTGGTTGACAGCGATCAATGAGTGATTGATACAGTTGGCTAATGTTCTACTAACTATTAATCCATAATGCCTCATTCAATATATTATTTAGTTTCATTAATTATTAAAGATAAATATATTTCAAATACAAATAATACAAATTAAAAGTACGACTAAGAGACATTAAATATATTGGTAGTTATGTTCCCAACTACCGTTATTATGGTGCATTAACTATGTTACACAGATGTATACTTACCCATCATTAATACAATACTTACCATAGCATAAAGTTATGAATATCACACCATCTAATCTTTTTACCACAATAATAAGCCGTATGTTGATGTGAACATAATACGGTTTCTACTTGTACTTACCTTTTGAAAATGAAACATTTACTACGTATTCATACATCTTGTAAAAGTGCAACAAATCTGAATTCTTGCTTACCTTCCATACATTGTGCCATTAACATAACTAAATTTCTCTTACGTACCTTAAACTACTAAAAATTATTCTCAATGAGATTGTAGCAAGTTTTTTCTACTATTCCATACATCTTCCTTCTTGTCTCACAAAATGAATAATAAAGAAATTACGAAGCTTTGAAAAACAACAAATTTAAAGTTTCACCAAGTAAGTTTCTCTACAATAAGAAAGCTTAGATCCTAGATCTTCATCACAAATGATACGTTTGACATTTTAATGTAGGCATTTTTAAGTTTGGTAAATATGAGATGCATCTTTTGCAAATGATACATTTTCAATTTGTTAAGATCAAACTTACCATACACATATGGAAATTTCTACCATTAGACATGAAGATAGTTACCAGTAACGTTGTTACCAAATTGTATGAATTTTTTTCTCCTATTCGAGGTCATATTTACCACTAACTATGGTTCTTTTTGACCAGATTCCGAGGGATGGTTGATAATTTCTATCATTCTCTTATTTTCATGGCATACGTAGGGAAAGCATTTTAGAAGTAGCATTGAATCGTCCTTCAAAACATTTAGAGTAGAACATGCATTTAAGCACCACTTCTTTTTCTAGTATTTCAAGTCAAAAACATTTCATTTCACAACATTTGATAAAAAGAAGTATGACCGAGATTTTAGTTACTCACCTTAGAATATATGACCAGTTATACCACTAACTATACACCTAGACAAATGTGCGTAAAACTTATTAATAGAGAACATAATAATTAACTTTAAACTAGAACCCTTACAAGAACATGAGGTGAGGGTTCTAGTTTAATAGGCATTTTAAATCTGCTTGTTAAGAAATTAGGGACCTAACAGTCATGTTCTAAAGTCTTGGGTAGTTCTATGGTTTTCAGAAGTTTGTTTCGGGGTTCAATATGTGACCTCCGAAAGCTGAGGAACAGACTGTATATTCTCCTAAGATCCAGGGGGTCATAGTGTAACTGTTCATAAACTTCAAAGTTCCATCAGCTTCTGGGTTTCTTCGACAAATCACCGGTGGCTATTTGGCGGCCGGTTCCGCGGTCAATAAGCGGAGGAGGGAAAGAGAGAGAGGGAACCAAAGAGGGGGAGAGGGAAACGGGTAGGAGAGAGAAGTTTGGTGGTGGTCGGCGGTGATGGTGTTGTCGGCAACCATGGCTGCCGGATTGAACGATGAGAGTTCGTCTTTGGAGCGTATACGGTGGTGGTGTATATCTGCATATGTAACTTGTGTGTACAATATGGCGTCGACCTCTATTCTCTCCCTCTCTGTTTCTAGATCTAAGCAGAAGCTGAATTTTTTCCTTCTTGAATTTTCTGACTTTTTTTGTTTTTGTTTTGCTATGCTAACATTTTAGTAGAAATTTCAACCGGTTATAGGGGAGAGAGGGGAGTGGCTAATTGATGGCTGAGATCAATTTAGAAGATCCAAAGGCTCAGAAAAAATGGGGGCATGGTGCCCCAATATCACTTTGGGGCACCACAGCCGGAAGGGAGGGATGATTTCTGAGTCCGTGACTCGGTTACGAATGAGGCAGGAATTAAAGGAAATTTGCAGGGGGAAGTGGTTAGGCGATTTCTATTGAAAGGATAGACAAATCTAGCCTTGTGCTTGTGTTTGAGAGTTGAGCCAGGGTGTTGGCGGTGACGTCAACTCAAGGGTTAAGGCTAGTAAAGGAATGAATGGATTGGAAAGCGGAGAGGGAGGAATCTGTAAACTCTGCCTTGTATCGATCACAAGGGTACAAGAGTCAACAAGATCGAACGTTCGTGGCATTATCAGTTGAGATTGTTTATGCCTTCTTTTCTGATCCATGTTTATGCCTTCTTTATTTTGGAAATGGTTGAGTGCTTGGATTTTCTCAGTTGAGATTGATAGTGGTAATGTGTGAGACTGCTATGAAATTTGCAGGTGGACTGGGGTCCTCTGTTTTTATTAGCTTGCTTTTGAGGGTTTTCTCGTTGTGTACAATTTTGAGGGCTTGGTGCCCTCTGGTTTGATTAGCTTGCTTTTGAGTTTTTTTTTCTCCTTGTGTATAATTTTGAGGGCGTGGTTTGCAAATTGCATTCAAATCTCCTAATCTCTCTATGATGATATTTATTTTGTCTGTCTTTTATGACTCACAGAGTGAAATAGTTTGCCAGAGATTGAACTACCCATGCACGATGTCGCAAGTCATTATACCCCACCTAAGAGACAATGAGACACTGTGGTGGTAAGTCCATTTTCCTTATTTCTCCTGTTCCCTCTCTCGATCTGAGCTCGAGTCCAATGAATTGGAACACGTTTTGTTGGAAAACTGAACTAATCAAAGCTGGTTTTCTCACCTGATATGGGTTCTCCGACTTCCCTCTTTCAATTTACTCTGTCATCTGTGTATGTATGTGAATGCGGCGAAGCAAATATTCCCCTCCAATCCTCCACTTTTCTTTGTTTCTATATTTGCTAGAGGGTACAATCTTACACCCTTCACCATTAATACCTCGATTCTACTTTCACACTCATACATTTGTGATGTTAACTAAAAGTAGCCATTAGGCTTACACACATACATCGAGCCACATACAGAAACACACACACACACACACACACACACACATTGAGCTATACATACAGAAAACA
The DNA here is from genome assembly GCA_016920895.1 of Vaccinium myrtillus. Lineage (NCBI taxonomy): Eukaryota > Viridiplantae > Streptophyta > Magnoliopsida > Ericales > Ericaceae > Vaccinium > Vaccinium myrtillus. Next base: position 4,032,005 of record CM029275.1, read on the forward strand.
TGCATATGTAGCATTTTCTTTCATTGTATGAATTGGTGTTTTGTGCTTTCAAAAGGCTCTGCTTACGCCAAAGCTTATTCGGTTGTAGTTGGACCCAAAACTGATATCATATCTTTCTGTCTTTCATCTCTTGATCTTGATCCAGATCAACTGCAGAGTCAATGACGAAAGAACTCCGGAGTTTTTGTGGAGGCCATAGTAGACGACGGTGAGGATTACAGCATTGATATAACTGATCGCTCCATACATACGAACTCTCAAGGATCTGAAGCCGAAGTCCTGGTTTATTGGTTCAATTTTGTATACATGGTTGATTTTCAATGAATGTTAGAATTTTTCAGTCTGTGATAGATTTGGGATTGCTATGTCATCCTTTGCTTAGCTTTTGAAATTAGGGGTATGCATGCAGAGTTTGTTTGCTGTACTCGTGTTTTTGTTTTGTGATACTGTTGGGTACTAGGTATAAGTTTTCCCCAATCAAATACGATTTTAATGTTCACGTGAAATTTTGGATAAAATCTTTTGTTTCGATAATATACACTGATGAAACTCAGATTTTGAGAAAAGGGTTCATTGCAAATTTAATTTTGGCTATGGTAAGTAAGAAAATTGATTTGGAATTTAGACCCAGACGGCCAGACCATTTAAACAGTGTTTGAGAGAGTATGTTTCATGTACTGCCATTGTGGGCAGTGCTCATAAAAGGAGATGTTGGCCTGATGTGGGTTTCAACTTTCATTTGTGGAACTCAAATCACTCCCAATCGTAATTTCTTTCATCTTCTTCTTCTTTCTCTAATTCTAAAAAAATAATGAGCTTGGGGTATTTTTAGTGCAAAGGTAATTTTGCAAAATCAGAAGCGGTTAGCATTGTATTACTAATGGCATTTGTTTATAGTCTCTATTGTTATTCTCATTTTAATTCAGTTTCCAAAAAGGAGTTTTATAATAGTTACTTTTGAATTTTTGGCTTGATTGATGTTTGTTGATAGTGTCCATTGCGGTTTTTTCACTTTGGTTTTAGAAACTCTGGGCTCTGATTTTTCAATTCAATTTTCTGGTTTAATTTTAATTTCAGTTTTGAAAAGTTCCTCCATGTCATGAAGGAAGCTGTTTGGAGCTGGATTGGGTTCCTCTAGGTGTGAATCACAGGTAAATATGCGCACCACTCTCTCTCTCTCTGTATATATATATATACACACACACACACACACTAAGCTTCACATCCGGACTCCCTGAAATGGGAGATATCCGGTCCTTTTAATCGCAGCCGTTGGATTTAATCCAACGGCCCAGACTTACTCATTCATTAAGATTGAACCCCTTTCATTAAACTGTACCCTTTAAGGGTCAAGGGTCACCCAACAAAACCCCAAACTTTTTCCATCCCCTCATTTTCACGACCTGGTTCTGGAGAGAAGAGAGAGGAGCGAAGTGAGAGAAACACCAACGAAGAAGAACAACAACAATGGAGTCTGAAATCGAACCAGAGAGTTAAGTTTTTGTGAAGAAGAAGAAGATCCCCCACCGCGACCCACCCACCGTGAGTGAGTCACCCACCGCGACCGACCCACCACTGCGACCCACCCACCGCGATTTGTATCAAGGTATCAAGCTTCTAATAACATTGATTTCTGCTTTCAATTTGTAAAGTTAGGGTTTCTAAAGTTAGGGTTTCAGTCATTGATTTCTGAAGTTATATTCTTGCAACTTTTTGTACCCATTGTTCCTCACATTTTGAAGTTAGGGTTTTTTTTATTATGGTTTGATTATTACTACTTTTATGATTTTTTGGTTCATTATATGTATTGAGTAATGTTCTCTACGAGTTATACTCTATTAAAACTTCCTTGGAGAGCTCGAATTTGAGCTTAGTATATTTGTTTGTCTGTTGGGTTGGTGCCAAACAAAGTGGAAACAGAAGATTTTGGATTCAAAGATGCTAACACTTTTAGAGCTCAAAATTCGATCTATACTCAGTCATTTAAAGCATGAATATGCATCTGTATTTGTATCATTGTCAAATGGATTGAATGAGGTTCATTTGATCCATAACCCATGCTTAATTACATCCTTCTATCCATGGACCATGCTTTTGTACTCTTCTGCTTATGTTCATTTGTGCAAACCTGGATAAATTGCACTTTTCAAAATTATGAGTTGGTTCTGCATATTGCTGTGTAAAATGCTTCAAGTGGTTAAAAGGGACATGAAGACCGAAACATTTAGCTTTCTATTGTGTTTAAACATACACATCCCCAAGACCAGTAAGGTCTCTACACCTATGGGTAGGCTATGTTTCTGATTATTTCAGACTCATTGTAAATCACCCACTAGCTATATATTGGATTTTGAAAGAGTCATAGTGCATATCCCTCTATACTCGGTCATTTTGCCAAAATTCAATCACGGATATTTTATGGTTCTATTGTATGGGAGCTCTCAATGTACCTCCCTACTTTACTAGTCACTGGACCTTTTATCCTTGTCTAGGCCACTTAATCTCTCTCCAATCAAATGGAACTAGAAGGAAGCTATTGCGGAGATGAGATTGATTTTGCGATAATGTGCTTCTGCGGACAAATAGCACCACTGTGCAAGTCAAAATCCAAAGTGAACCCAGGCCGGAGATTCTTTGGGTGTTCCAACTACATGGTAAGATTTGAATGAACCTAAACTCTGATTTTGGCTCTTGTTTTTTTTTTAATGAACCATGTATTTTGGTCTTCCTTTTTTTTGAAGAATGAAGAACATTGAACATTTTCTTGCTGGTATGACCCCTCGCCAATTTTGAAAAAAAGGGGGGTTTTGGGTCCCACATGAGTACTGCTGTTCAATTTGACGTTGATCTATGCGTTGGTTTACTTGTTGCTTTGTATCAATTTGCTGTCCTGCTATCTGAAAATTGGGAAGGACTGCTTCTGGCGGGTAAAACACGTGGCCTCGCCACCCATAATCGTCCCACAAGTTAAAGGCAAACCCAACGTCGGCGACATTCAAGACTGGAATTATCGGTTTATCCTTCAAAGCTGCCCCATATATGAACATTCGCCTGGTTGCCTTATCCACGTTGTTATCTGCCACTTCTAGGGCACGCACAGCTGCTGCAAAAGCTCGAAGTAGGCGGTGAGCTTCCTGTTGCTTTTCCACAGCCCTTGCGGGATCATTGAGAGGGTTAGCAGGAGGAAAAACGAAGGGTTGAGCGCCGACCATGCCGGGAGCGGGTTGAGCCATAGCCGCTCGAGGCTTGTGATCGTCTAGGAGTTTTCCCTTTTTGATCCAACGTCTAGGATTGTTACTAAAAGTTGTCTAGGTTTTAGTGGTCAGAATACAATTTTACCCTTCTCCCATTTTGACAATCGGTAAACATATGGGTACAGAGGGAGATGTCTAGAAAATGTACCGATGGTGTTCGGGGACCCACTTTTGGGTCCAACACGAGTGATTCAAACCGTTCATTGTTCTTAAAACAATTTTCAGAGGGGCCCCAAAAAATTTCAACTCAATCGGACGGTTAGAGGTGCTCGAACCAAAGTCCCACCATTTCAATCAAAAATGGAAAAATGTTTTAAGAACAATGACCGGTTTGGATCACTCGTGTGGGACCCAAAAGTGGGTCCCCGAACACCATCGGTACATTTTCTAGACATCTCGATTGTCAAAATGGGAGAAGGGCAAAATTGTATTCTGACCACTAAAACCTAGACAACTTTTAGTAACGATCCTAGACGTTGGATCAAAAAGGGGAAAACTCCTAGACGATCACAAGCCGCGAGCGGCTATGGCTCAACCCGCTTCCGGTGTGGTCATCGTTCAACCCTTCGTCTTCCCTCCTGCTAACCCTCCCAATGATACCGCAAGGGCTGTGGAAGAGCAACAGGAAGCTCACCGCCTACTTCGAGCTTTCGCAGCAGCTGTGCGTGCCCTAGAAGTGGCAGGTAACAACGTGGATGAGGCAACCAGGTGAATGTTCATATACGGGGCAGCTTTGAAGGATAAACCGATAATTCCAGTATTGAATGTCGCCAATGTTGGGTTTGCCTGTAACTTGTGGGACGATTGTGGGTGGCGAGGCCACGTGTTTTACCCGCTGGAAGCAGTCCTTCCCAATTTCCAGATAGTAGGATAGCAAATTGATACAGAGCAACAAGTCAACCAACGCATAGATCAACGTCATCTACTTACTTCATCGATTGTCGACTTCCAACGGTCTGTACTGGATCTCCTAGTCTAGGTCCGCAGAGATTTTGCTGTCTTTGGACATTGGTCTAGACAGTATAATAACATTGTTGGTATCACACGAATGCGGGAGTCTGAATACTGGGAGGCCGCTGTTCCACTTCTAAACCAGAGATGTGCTCCGGTGGTAAATCACGCAGACGTGGAAACGTTGAGGAAGTTGAGGACCGTATTTGGATGCATTGCGGTGCCCACGTATCCCCAAGATTGTCAAAATTTTAATGCTGTTTATACCAATCCACTCCCGGTTGCGCAGGTGATACAGTTGGGTGCCGACGCTGGGGTTCACGTCCAGCATTAGGTCTCTCTCTCTCTCTCTCTCTCTCTCTCTCTCTCTCTCTCTCTCTCTCTCTTTCTCTAATACAAATTTTTCGACATTATGTTGTTTGGAGCAAGCCGAGTAGGATCAGAGTTATGGAGTTGTAGGCTTGTAGCATTTTTATCAACATCTCCAACTGTCATCATGGAGCCAGATAGATTACAAACTACAATTTCATCCTCGGTCCAACTTGCTGTTCCTGGATTTTAAGCTTCTATTTTGTGAAGGTCATTGGAAGATCGAGCATTTTGTTCCGTGCCAGAGAAATAGGTGGTAGCTTGGTAATGCTCCTATAATATATACAGCAGGAATTTGCGTTAGTATAGTGCACACAGTGAAGATATTTAAAAAATAAAAAATGAGTTCGTTGAAATGGCATGAGATAAAGTTATGTATAATTGGGCATGAGAGAGAATGGGTTGGGAATCATTTACTTGCGATATTCACATTGTCTATAACTGATCAAGAGTACACTATGAATACAGATGAAATTAAACGGTCTCACTTACTTGTAATACTTAATGATGGAGAACAAAAGATGATATCCTACAATTCTGATAAGGATCCATTAGCTAAGTGGATTTTTGGATAAAATTATTTTCTATATAGATGATAGTCCAAAGGAATTTTTATTCACAAACTTAGTATTATTTTCCTGTAGGATAGGCACCGATTTAAGCATTTGTTCATCCATTTTAATATAAGTTTTCAAATGATTGCCAATCCTTTTTGAGTACTATATGGTTCAACAATCCCTCTTATAAGAGCAATAGCTTCCATTGCCATGCCTCTATCAAAAGGTCATAGTTCCTTGAGAAATCTATGGGACCACGACATGTAAACCTCCTTCTTTAGATATTAGGTATTCTAACAAGAAATTAGAGTTCCTAAGAGGTTAAAATGTATCCAATCAGATATGTTTGAAAGGAACATTTAAATGGGTGGAGAACACCAACACCACTTGCCTAATTAACAGGTGAAGGGGGACGGGGTTTGAACCCACGACCTACTGAACTTGAAGCAAGCACTCAAGCAGGGCTAGCTTGCAAGTTGTAGAAATTCCATTCCCTTTCAGCACCTTGTAGATCTCCTTTTGGCGAAAACAATTACGCATGACACAACTTGTAATACACCCAATACTTTTCCAATTAAGTCATTACATGGTATTTTTGTTGTCTTTTCTAATTGTTTGTAGCTATTCTTTAGTTCTGGCTTGATTATTTTTTTACCTTAAAAGAATTAAAACTACAAATATATTGTCCACTTTAAAGTTCGAGTGTCTTTTAGCTTTGAGGTTTGTAGACCTTATTTGTGAGGAAAGGAGAGCGAAGTTAAAGCCTCATTAGCATTTTTTACTTGGGTTATATTGACGAATGGAGAGGATTGGAGCCTTTCATCATGGAGATCGATTTTTGTATTCTTTGGCACGCTAGGAAGTGTGCTCGGGCACCGCCACGTGGTGCCTGCATGACACCCAAAAATTTCTCGAGGTATGGACACTGTTTACTTCTCTAATGTAGCAAAACTCACCAATTTTGGTTCCCGAGAATGTAGATGCAATATTTGAACCTTGCCTGTTTTGACAAATAACAGCTAGATATAGAAGTTTTCAACATGTCCTTGCACATTTACATTACTAAACAAAGGCAGTGACAATTAACAAAGGAACATGTCATGAGATTAATGCATTAATAAAACAAAGAAAAAAGAGGAAAAAAACATCTTAATAAATGGAGACGCTTTGATGAATGGAGCGACTTAAAAGAAAGAACTTTTGATGTGCTGTACGGATCAAATCATGTCAGTATCGAGGACTCTCAATTCGTTCAGGGATCCTCTTCCACCACGACGTGGCCCTGTTGGTGAAGTCTCAAGTTTATTGAAACTTTGGTACATGAAATCTTATCCAGAAGGTGAAAAAAATGCAAGCACACTACTATTAACTTTCGCTTAGGCAATATTGCAAACACCTTTCTTGTAGGAATGCAAGAAAAAACAAGCCCGTCATTGCAGATGTGCATCTCTAATAAAACAAATGTTAAAATCCAAATAGAGGGATGTGATGCGAAGCACTTCCGGCAATTAGAAACGAACTTGCATTTGAAAGTTTATTTATCACCTGCAGTCATGACCATCGTTGTCGAGGACGTCAAGTAGAGTTGGGGGAGGGTAGGATTTTGTTGGAATCGTAAGCAACCAGTTGGTTGGCTTCTATGTCTTCTAGTGATGCAAAGATTGATTTGATAGAAGCGTTGTCCGTGTTTGTGTTTGGAAAGGGATGGTACGTACGTTTGGTTCAGAGAAAGAACACAACTATTTGAGGGATGTGTTGGCTGAAGGTGTTTTGTCGTTTGGAGGAGAGGGTCAATGACTCAATGGGAGAGTGGAATTAATCTGGATTAGCTGGGGCAAATTTGTAAAGGAAAGAGTAGAAAACACTTTCGTGCTTTTAAAAGAAGTAGTATAGATACTGTAAATGTTTGGCACGAATTGTTTGAATGTTTCAGTCCATCAGATATTGGGGCTAGTAGGTAATCGTACCCGTTTGAATCATTTCTTTTCCAGTGACTTACAGTCACTTTGTTGCAGGTATATGAAATGCAATTCCATTTCAGAAAACTACAGAGTACAGACACCCAAAATAGGTATGTATTAATTCTTGAATAATGCTTTGTTCAGCTGTGGTTTGAGTCTTTTATTTTGTTCAACTTGTTAGATTTGTTGATTGTACCGAATTGATATCAATTGAATCGACACTAATATGAACCAAACAAGTGTCTATTGACAAGGGAAAGAAAAAAAACGTGGCCATGATTTAAGAATGAACTTTAAGAACAATTGTGAGTTTCAATGATCTTGATTTCGGCATGAATAGCAAACTCCGGGAAGAAAACGAACAATTTAGATCACCTCAATAGATTTCGGATGGGCCGCATCAAAGGAGCACAACGGGACCATAAACTAGCGACATAAATAAAGAATTGGTGACTTGTGTGCCTCTAATAATAGTCCATCTGTCCCTCTTTAAGTGTGTTGCTTCGTAAATCTAACTTATTAAAGAGACATCATAATTACACGGTTTATTTACACCTTTCACATCAACTTTTACTTCCACTTTACACCTTTGATATCAACTTTTACCTCCACTTTCCAAAATTATCCTCCACTTTTACCCATTAAGTAACTCTTTACCCACTAATTTTTCAAAAGGGCAAAATAATAATGGTACAAACTTTTACCCATTAACTTTTCAAAACACAGCCCCAAATAGAATAGTCGACAATAAAAAAGGGACAGAGGGAGTAATAGGTTTTGTTGTGCCTTCAATAGAATCAATACATGACTCGTTGCAATGTAAAAAGTTCGACAACATAGAGCTTAAGGACTTGTTCTAATTCTTGACTTAAACTCAAAATTGACTTATTGCGTAAATGAAGAATGCACTTGAATTCTAAACCCGATCTTGTGGTTCTGCAAAACAATGAGAACATAAAATTATGAGAGATGTTACAATCTTACTTTACTTTTTATTTTTTTCACACAATATTTATTTCTAAGATTGCAATGACTAGTAAATTTAGATTTACTTTTGAGGTAGTAAATGTGAAGAAAATTGTCCAGTTACTTGCTTTGGGTTAGGGGCTGAATTGAATCTTTCCTCCAAAATGCTTCAAAATACAGTGGAATGATAACAATAAATGAATTTCCTTTTGGATTCAGAAGGCTATTTGACTATCAATTGCTCTCCTAAATATGGGAAGGGTAGTTTCCGTGTATTGTGAAACGTACACGGACTAAGCCAGATTCACTTACCAACAATTTAAGTTTTCACAACAAAAGTGGTCAAGCTCAATTTCTTCATCCCGAAGAGGTACAATTGTCATCACCGGACGGCAATTGGTCACCTAAGGATGGTACATCAATATGAAGCACCGACACCTCTAGAGGTCACTGTATCGCAGTGTCAGGACGCGGGGACATGTTTGGGACATGGCTAGAAACGTGTTCGGACTCGCCACGTGGTGTGCCAAAATAATTCAATTTAATTTTGGGAGGGAGACATGGTTGGGGACATGTGGTGACACGGGTGAGACATGGATGGGGACACGGTGGGGGTGTATCTGTAATTTTTAAAAAAATTTAGGGGTAAATATGTTATAACGTATAAGTATTGGATTAAAATGTAATTAAACCATGAATACATACATATCAACGTTCTAAAAGCCCTAATCTGCCATACGATCTCTCGCCTCTCTTCAGAATGACGAGCCATGGGCCTCGCGACTAGCCATAGGCGACGACGAGCAAAAACGACGACGACTCTCACTCTCTCTCTCTCTCGTACATCTGCAATTGATTAAAAAAATATTAGGGTTCTGTTTTCTCCGATTCCTAAGAAACCCTTCAATTTTAGTTGGCTAGAATCTCCCCCTTCTTTGTGTTTCTGTACATTTGTGAACTTATGGATGTCTTGTTTTGTTTGAACTTATGGATGTTTTGTTTGCATATATATGTACACGGCCAGGATCCAGTCCACACCCTTATGTCCACACCTTACGTCCAAACCTTCATTTCTCGATCAAATTTTCATGATCCGAACCGTCTAATGTGTTTAGGAGGTGTTTTAAGGGTTCACTCAAGAAATCAGCAAAGAAAATGAACAGAAAGGGCTTGATCCGAGCAGTTTTTCATAGAAACTGTTATATATAGTTTTTATGAAAAACTGCTCGGACCAATCCCTTTCCGGTCATTTTTTTGGTTGATTTCTCGCGTGAACCCTTAAAAACACTTTCCACACACACTGGACGGTTCGGATCCCGGCCAAATGAAGGTTTGGACGTAAGGTGTGGACTGGATCCTGACCCATCTATATATATAGTCCACTTCCTATCCACACCCTTAATTACGGTCTTCGTTCGCACCTCCTAGTTCCGAACCGTTCAATGTGTTTAAAACTCATTTTTAAGGGCCCCCGCGAGAAATCAACAAAAAAAAAATACCGGGAAGGGCTTGATCCGAGCAGTTTTTTTTATAAAAATGAACATATACAGTTTTTATGAACAATTGCTTGGATTAAGCCTTTCCCGGTAAATTTTTTTTTTTTGGCTGATTTCTCGCGAGGACCTTTGAAAACACCTTTTAAACACATTGGACGGTTCAGGTCGTCGAAATTCGATCGGGATCTATGAGGTGTGGATGAAGTCCAGATTGTAAGGGTTTGGATAGGAAGTTTAGTGTGTGTGTGTGTGTGTGTGTATACATATAAACTCTGCCGTTTCCGTATCCCCATTTTTTAAGAATTCCCGTGTCTGTGTCCGCGTCCGTGCATCAGCTCGTCTCATGCAAAAATTTACAATCCATGGAACCACCTATATTTGAATCAGGCTGAATTAACCAAACTGGGGTTTATCTTTGGCCAAATAGATGTACGGCCCCAGATGTGTCGGTGGTACACGTAATTTGCATCAGTCAACTGAAAAGTGAAAATCAGAAAGAAAACAATATGCTTGTCCATAAAAATTGAGGAAAATGATTTATCTCTGTTACATTTTACATAATACGTAAAAGTTGAAAGACCCGGAATTTCAGGTAATTTTTTTAAATTTAAATTGGGAACATTGAGGAATTGCATTTTAATGTTTATATGTGGGTTCAATGTAAGAGAATGACTTCTTTTGGGCTAGGTTGTAACGCTTTGGTAATTGAGGGATGTGAGCTGTAATTGACACTATAAAAGATTGAGAGAGAGAGAGAGAAGATCATTTCCCCCTCTCCCCCATTTGGCCAGCTCCCCTCCCCTCCCCTCCCCTCCCTCTCTCTTGATTTTCTCCTCCGACTCACTCAAATCCACCACCAACACCCAAGATCTACACCAACCCACCATAGATCCATCATCCTCACTCCATTTGGGTTCGGGATTCACGTTTATAAGTTCGGGGGAAGCCTTTTTTGGTTGAGTTCAAGTTTGGAGGGTTCGATTCAAGAGGCTTATTGGAGTTCTAATCCACTTGAGGTAGGGATTTCTTCCACATTTTCTATGTGATTGTGGTGTATATGTAGTATGAAGCCCTAAACTTGATCTTGGTTCTTTTGATTTGTTGAAAAACCTCTTTTCTAGGGTTTGCTTTAAATTTCACATGAATTTTGAGCTAGATTGTGTAATCCCCCCTTGATTTGTTGAGATTCCCCTCTTTCTAAGTGCATCTTAGTTATTGTTATCACAAATTTCTGAGTTGGGACCACAATTGTTGAAATGGGTGAAAGTTTCCAAAATCTGCAGTCTTCTGTGTGTGTTCCATGCTTGCTGGAATTTCCGTTTGGACGGGATGGCCCGACCGTCCAGACGGTTTTGACAGATTGCACTTTGGGTTCTGTTTTGCACTTCTGATCCTCCCTTGATGCTCGTTTAGATCCCGTTCGCACAGTTTGCCATGTTAGATGTGATTCTAACTTAGGAGCTTGTGGAGTACACCTTTAACTCGTGGTATTGGTAGCGAATAGTATGAAGAAATGATGACATATGAACACTCGAGCACACGTAGTGTAGTACGTTGGATATAATCGACACAATTGAAAACGATGTGAATGGACACTTGGTTAATTGAAAGACATGGAAAGTCAATGTCATGGAGATAATGTAAGTCACTAGGACCACCAATCGGTGTGTCGCTAGGAAGGGTTCCACGAGGCTCAAAGGACTCGAAACGAAGGGTTCAACGAGGCCCAAAAGACTTGGAAGAGGATTCCAAAATTTTCAAGTGCTTGGTAGTTAATCTAAAGAATGAACGGAATACGAAAATGAACGGACACATGTGGGACACGTGGACACTTGTGGGATACAAGGATACTTGTGGGACACACGGTTTTGTGGGACATAGTGACATACCATTGTTTATGAGAACATTTTGACTTAGTATATGATTGTGCTTTTCACTAAGGCTTCTGTTGCTGTTTCTCTTTTCTCCTTTGATATATGTGTACTCATATCATCTCATCACATTTAGAAACTGTTGAAGATCTAGTGTAGCTCACCCTATCATATCCTTTTCAGGTACTAACCACGAAGCATGAGTTGACGTGCTTGGACTACATAATTTGGATTAAGGCACACATTGAAGAGTTATCTTATCATCTCATGACCTCTATTTTTGGAAGATGGTTTTGTACCTCTAATTACTCCTCTTTTGACATTTATGGAATGTAATAACTTAATGTTTTGACTTACACTACTTATAGGACATGGGTGTGTAGTTACTGACTTTGCGTATGTAACATAGTGGTGAGAATCTTGAAGGTTGATGTATGGAATTATGGTATTTTTAGTTGAGAAATGTTCATTTAATGATGTGTAAAATTGAGGGCGTGACACAAGTTCAATCAAACTAGAAGAAGCATATGAACACATTCCAGGATACATCATTTCCAAAAATTGAGGATTTGGTACCTTGAATTCTCCTTCATTTGTTTGATTTTTCTTTTCTTTCTCAACACAACAGCAAACAAAGACCTCAATCATATTTTTGACACAATTAAAATGCTGCCCATCCAGCTGCACTAGTCTTGGTTGATACTGATCCGGTTGTTGATGTAAGGTTCTTTTGCATGTGTCCAACGTCCATCCCGTGGCTCGTTTTCTCTGCAGGGCAATAAGGAAAAGTTGAGCTTTGAAATCTCCTAGTCTTGCATAAATTTTGAAATAGACCCATGTTTTTTGCTGTTAGAGTTTTTGGTTTTAGCAAACAAGGCGTGTACAATCTAGAATCCTTTTTTGGGAATTTCATGGTACCTCTTTGACAAAGATGTCTGGAGCTGTCACCGCTAAACAGAATGGTAGTTGATTACTTGATTGGTTATTGAACTACGAGGTTCTTTTTTCGGCTATCAAATCCCAAGATTTTGTCACTCTATTAGTTCCTGCTGTTTTAAGGTAAACTGCAGACGGTCACTATTGTGTGCATGTGCAAGATTAGGTTTTGGTAGATGGCTGCACGTAAATGTTGCATTCAGCTTCAATCACTCTCAACTGGGTTTTGTTTTTTTGCTTCTTTCATTACCTTTTGGCTTTCAAACGACACCAGTCTTCCTCGAAGGCAAATTAATGTTCTGTAAGGGCCATTTGGAAGAGGGAACTTTGGAGGATTCATTAATGGGATTACAAAAGGATTTGTTTAGAAATGCGTTTGTTTTATCCCTGGTTTGGCTGATGGTTTATGGATACATACAGTTGGGTGGATAGAAAAAAACAAAGAAAAAGAAAAAAAAGGCCAGGTTACTCGCTTGGGCTTTCCTTTAAAGTTTCTTCTAATGTTCAAGTTGTTTTTTATGGTTATTAATTAGTTGGTAATAAAAGCATCTTGTACTAAAATTGGAGACTTAATTATTTTTTGTTGATTGTCAATATTCATTGGTAATTGATATTCGCGCTCCCTTTTTGTATGCAGGTACTCCAAGCTACAGTGGTTTTCTAAAATTACATTTTTGCAAATTTCATGATTTACTGGAGGCACTCTAGAAAAACTTTACTCTTCTCTTCTGCCTCCTCTCCTTAACGGAAGAAGACAGAAGACACGAAAGAAGGAAAGACGGCAAGACGATGAAAGAAGGGCCAAGACAATGCAAGGGCTTGGAGGTGGTTTCGAAGAAATCTCACAAACCATGGAAACTTGGGTTTTGGTGCTGATCTGGAATGAAATCGGGTGTATCACCACGAATGGTTTTCTGGCGATGCATAGTTGTGGGGTATTTTATTCTCTACATCAACAATAAACTACAAATCCAAGAGGCTTTGTGGCTATACGAGAGGGTTAAGTAGGGCCACCCCACTCCCAGATCTGGAAAACCAAGTTGCAAATCATCGAAAAAATCAGTTCCAAATCGCTTGGGTTAACAACCCTAATCTATCCAGACTCCAGTTTCTCTAGAGCTAGCTATGCACGTAACCCATTGACAAGCTTAAGGGGAATTAACTCATTTAAATGTTCAGTTAATTTAGATAATCTTGAGATGTGGGCCTGATTATTGAGTATTAGTTGTTGATATCAAATGGTGATAGTCTGATTCACAGTCTTAATCGGCAGATTCTAGCTGTGGTGGTAATTTAGGCCAAGGCGTGTAGGGATGGTCATCTCGGCCAATCCTCCCCGATCCAACCCGTCCCCTCGCCGAAGGGATAGGGGATTTGGGGATTTTTTCGGGAATCTGGTAGGGTATGGAGATTTTTAAAAAAAATTAGGAGATCGGGTAGGGGATGGTATAGTTAGTCCCATCCCCGATCCCCGCCCCTCCCCGTTCCCCTCCCCTCTTTCCCCTCCCCTCTCTACCCCTCCCCGCATCCCTGTCCACATATATAGGTATATTATATTATAAGTTTATAAGTTTTTTTCCCCGGATAAGTTTATAACTTGTTGGTTGGTTGTATAAGGAAGTTTTCTCCTTTACTTCTATTTTATGTAGCACTTTTGAGTAAAATTTTAATTTACTCAGAAACCAAAAACAAAAAAAGAAAAGGAACAGGAACAACAGTATCACTTTTGAGTGACTTAGTACGTTTTAATTATTTTTGGGAACCACTCGTCATTACTTTAGATTTTAATACAACTTCTTTGGTATTCACTTGAATAGTTTGAGTAAACTTTTGGATCCCCGATTCCCTATGGGGATCCCCTGTTCCTCGCATTGGGCGGGGATGGAGGTTAAAAAAAAAATCTCTGGTGGAGATTGGGGAGGGGATGGGAATTGATATGAATTTGGGGATTGGGGATGGAAGTAGTGGTATCCATCTCCTACCCTCCCATGCCCATCCCTAAAGGCGTGGCTGGGAGGTTTTGTGCTTGCTATCATGTAAATCTGGCATAGATGTATTGGATTCCTGATTTCCTTTTGGTTTTGGTAAATTTTTCCGTTTGGAGTGTCTCAGAAAATGAGGAGATAATTTGGGGTTGGAGTGCCTCCATTAATTTTTATAGTTTCAAAAGGGTAGTTTTGTAACTTTATTAAATTTTAGAGTGCCTGCATAAAAAAAAGTGAGCCCCAAATCAGCTTCTGGACCATTCATTATGTGTACAATTACAATATTAAATAAGTAATTATTACTATTATTAAAACATTGCGCTTTTGGGAGGTGGGAAGGGGAGGAGTAATTGGGAACAAAGTCTAACTAGCAATAAGAAGTACCATGTGGACCATGCTACACACTCAACATCCGAATACATCCTTGATATGAACATAAACACTTACATGAGGGTGGGTTAAATAATTTCAAGGCCTAGTTTGCCAATCGGTAAGATCTTGATAAAACAAGATTTGATTTAGATCTTATCAATTGGCAAACTAGGCCCAAGTGTGTTGTGCGGCTTGCGCCTACCAAAGGCCAGATTTAGGTGGATCCGACTTGTCCGAGTCAACTTTGAGCATCCACATCAGTTTTTCTTAATTTTGCACCAAATTAGAGGGAAAAAACCCTATTTTTTTTACACTTTAGCAAACCACTTTTTGAAATATTCATTCCATCAAACTCCCTATTATACTTCTTTTCTATTATACTATTATTCTTTTCAAATACTTTTTGGTTTAACTTTTTACCATTAGATTTAATTGTAATTATTATTATTTATTAATTTTATATTTAAAAATTAAGTTTATGATATATTAATTAATTTTTTGTATGTAATTAAGCTATAAGATTTAATTTTTGTATATAATATATTAAGAGCCAACAAACAAAAAATGTAAAATACCAAAGTATATAAATTTTCAAACTTTTTTGCATTGAATTAAAAATATCTATTAATAGTTTAATTTGGTGAAAAAAATTTATGCACATAAGTACTTTCTTTTTTTTATCCGAAGGATATTGCAAAACAACTAACAAGCTAACAAGCCAAAAATGCAAAATAGTAAAGTATATAATTTTTCATTTTTTTTTTGTATCAAATTAAAGATATCAATTAGTAGTTTGATTTGGTGCAAAAAAATAAGTATTATGCACGGTTTATCCGAAGGATATTGCAAAAAACTCGACAAGCCAAAAATGTAAATATATTTTATATAATTTTTCAAAATTTTTTTTGGTATCGAATTAAAGATATCTATTAGTAAGTTAATCTGGTGCAAAAAAATACTCCCTTCGTCCCTTTTTAAGTGATTCCCATCGGAATACGTGTAATTTCAAACCCCTAAAAATCATATTTATTTATATAATTTCTAAAAAAAATTTATACCAAATTAAAGTGCTCATTAAGTATTTTAATTTGGTGCAAAAAAAATTTAAAAACATGCTACGGAAGTGTATTTTTTAACGGCTACAAAAATACACATTTTCTAAAAGTATCATTTAAAAGGGGACGGAAGGAATAAAACATTATGCGCAGAAGTACTTTCTTTTTTTATCGAATGGATATTGCAAAGTAACTCAACAAGCCAACAAACCAAAAATATAAAATGCTAAAGTAGAGCATAAATTTTCAATTTTTTTTTTATCGAATTAAAGATCTCTATTAGTAGTTTAATTTGGTGCAAATTTTTTTTTAAAATTATGCGCTAAAATACTTTATTTTTTAATCTGAAGATAATTGCAAATGAGTAGAACCGTAACTACCACACTCTCTATAAATATGGACAGAGTCGGACCTATCCAAATTTAATGAGGGTTGGGCCTCCAAAATTATGGCCCGACAAAATTATGGAGGGTGAACATTTGCACCTAAACCAAGCCGAAGATGTGACCTTTTGAAAAATACTTCAGAGTTTTGTGGGCCGGTCCTATAAACATGTGTTATAGCTTGTAAGGTCCGGAACAAATAATGCGCATAGTTCACTAGGTCCTAGATATAAGTTTTACACTTTTTCTTCCGAAATTACCCCCATTCTGAAAATTAGAATGTACATTTTGAAAATTAGAATGTACATTTTTGAGTGTTAAAATGTACATTCTAAATTTAGGGTACCCTAAACTGTAGGGTCCCCTAAATTCTAAATATACAGTCTAAATTATAAAATGTACGGTCTAAATTCTAAATATACGGTCTAAATTTTAAAATGTACGGTCTAAATTCTAAAATGTAAATTCTAAATTTAGGGTACCCTAAACTGTAGGGTACCCTATGAAAGTGCTTAAAATCCTAGGGTACCCTATAAAAGTGCCTAAACGGTTAGTAAAAACAAAGAGTAACGACGAGAAGGATGGGCAAAAAAGTAAAACCTCCAACCATATTTGTGTCCCAGGACCTCTCCAGCAATAAATTTTAGCTCAGGACCCGGTGGGCCAAAATTCCAAATAATAAGACCGGCCAATAGATTTCTAAAAATACTTCGGCAGAGCCCGTTTTGTATGCGGAAAAGTATTTTTCAAAAGACCACGTTAAAACTTAAAAGGTGATCCAAAGACACGCTTTCAGTCCAATGGTTTGTCTAGGTAGTTGATGAATTTACCTCCCACTTAATTTATTCATTCCATTCTTTGGGTTAGCCCGTAATAACATATAATTTTTTTGTGAATCCTTGTTTTTTAATTGGACCGAAAATGAAGACGCACATAAACTGACCCAAATACATTGACTATGAAAAAAAAAATACAAACACGTTTTCTAATTTACGCCTTATTCTCCTACCGATAAAATTAAGATTTGATTAAATCAACACTTAATCGATAAAGTGATTTTACCAAATCTTGATTAGCTTTAGATTAGTATAAGGACCCTAAATTGCCTTTGTCTTTTCCAATTCCCAACGACAAGTCAATCCGCGAGGAAACACACTCTCTCTCTCTGCGAGTGAATGAATGAGAGGGCCAAGCATATACTCCCTGATTGTGGCGGGCTGGCGGCGATACTTGTTGTTATTGGAGCTCTATATAAACTCCGTCAATGGCGTCGAGCTGTCGGGAGACTATTCGAAGCTCTCATGCATCATTATCCCAGGCTTCTCCTTGACTCTTCTCAGAGCGTGGTCCATCTTAGACTGCCCTTACTCCTCTCTCGATTTCAATCCCCTCGATTTGGTCTGGCCGGCCCAGGCCCTAGGTCCAAGAGGCCTGGGCCTAAGGCACTCCGAAAAGGTCAATTTTATGGGGCACTCCCACATTTTTTATAATAGGCTTTACTAGAACTCTTTTTGACCCAATAAAAAAATAAAAAGGCCCAATTTACTTTCAAAATGGCCCATAACTAGAACACATCTGATCCAAAAAGGTCCATAACTAAAAAAAGACCTGATCGAAAAAGAATATTTTGATCCAAAAATTTATTCACTTCTCTTCTCTGAGCCTCTCACCGACTCACACAGCCACAGGGCACAGGCGAGAGAGAGAGAGGAGCAAGAACTAGAAGGGTCCTTTCCGGTCGAATCCCATCCCCGTCGACCACCCATCGCCGATCGCATTCCCGTCCGTCGACCGTCCATCCCATCACCGTTAGGTAATAGGTTTCCTCTCTCCCTCCCTGAATCTGATCGTAGTAGAGTATATGATAGATCTATTTTTTTTTTCCTTAAAAATTTTAGAACAAAACAATCTTTAGAACAAAGTTTTGTTCATTAAACAAAACAAACTTATGTTTTTAGCAAATATTTCAAAGCTCTTTTGTTCAAATCATAATCTGTAAGCCCTTTTGTTCAAATCATAATCTGTAAGTCCTTTTGTTCAAATCATAATCTGTAAGCTCTTTTGTTCAATTCGTAATATGTAAACATAACTAACTGATTTGTTCTTAACCTTCCAATAATGACACATAAAATAACGGTAATATCAAAGATTAAAAAACAATGAGCACCCATCAAATAAAAAGATACGAATCTTCTTATTAACAACAACGTTTGTTTAGATTTTTCCAAGATAATAGGCTAAAATTTAACCTAAATCTAGAGTTACTCCAAAGTTGGCAGATTATAAAATAAAAAACTAAAAAAAAAGAAGGGAAAAAATGTTAGGTGATTGTGTTGACTTTTTTCTTAGAGCAAAATTTTTAGAACAAAACAATCTTTAGAACAAAGTTTTGTTCATTAAACAAATTAGACATTTTGTGATGGAAATCATCTTCATAAAAGGAATTAATTAAGGTTAGGAAATTGAAATAATCAAATGTAGTTAATGGTTACACGGAAAATGCAGTCCTCACAAACTTGATTCATTCACTAAGTTATCGATGTCAGACTAACTAGGTTTTTGAGCGAAGGGTTGGCTAGTAGTCAACATTTGGGACTTAGAAAAATTTTCTTCTAAGGTTTTAGATAAGAAATCTCTTCGTATTCGGTCCATACGATTTTAGATTTGAAATCTCTTTGTAGCTGGTCCATAGGATTCTCGCTACAAATGGGGTTCTCGCTAGTGGATAGTGGGATTGGTCCTCCAGATTAATTGAGGTGCACTTGAGTCCATACCATTTTACAAAGGTAGTTTTATGTGTATTACCGAGAAAAGAGGAGTGTAAATGGAATTCCTCAACCGGAGTGTATTTGAAACGGGGGAAGAAGTGTAATTTATGAAATAGAAGTGGTGGTTTCTTTGTTTACACAAAACCACAGGGTCAATGCTTGTAATTTTTCTCGGACCTAAACACATCACATGTCGATCGATTGAGAGAACCTGAAACACTAACCTGTCGATCGATTGAGAGAACCTGAAACCCTAACCTCGAATTTTCTGGAGTTGAAACCCTAACCTCGAATTTTCTGTTCTTACTTAGGGTGGTGGTAACGCGTTCACGGAGGGATGTACACCCTTCTGAACCCTCTGTCTCCATTCTTCACCACCACTCGGATCATCCAACAGTACCCAAGCCTCAAAGAAGAGAAAAACCAACTCCAAGAGCAGAAAAACCGTTGTACCTCTGTCCTCTTCTTCCTCTATTTTGGAAGAGGAGAATGAGGAGGAGGATGTCAACAAGCTTGTTGAAGGCTTTCAGAAGAAGAGCTTGGTGCTTCTCGCGAAGGAATCGGTCTCCAACTACCCCATTTTGATCGATGAGAGTGTTTGAAAGTTGGCGGTTTTCAACCCCGCCCTCCGTAAGATCATCGTGACCGGCCTCCTCTTAAGTACGACGGCCGAAACCCTAACCTCGGTCTTCAGTGCTTGTGGCGAGATAGAGAACTACCATATGCCCTGCACCAGCATGTCCACATGGGACATGAACTTGCGCGAAGCTGGAGCATGGGCGTACATCTTGTTTAAGAGCCGAAGCGGAGCCCTCAACGCGCTCAAACAGCCTTACAAGATGATTGACAATGTGCTAACCCTTTGCAAACTGGAGTCCCTCCAAGAAGTTACCAGTAATTTCTTGCTCACAATTCCTCCTGGATTCCATGGAACGACATCCGAATCACCATCATCTGTAGAGGAGGAAGAGCCGGTTGAGAAGCTTTTAGAAGGCTTTGGGCGGGACTACCTGTTGTTTTTTGTTAAGGATGCTATGTCGAAGTACCCGGATTTGATCGAGACCGTTCTAAAGCTGGCCAATTTGGACTGCAGACTCCGTAGGTCTTGGTGTCCAACCTCCGTGTAAAGACGATTGCTTGGACCCTAAAAACCTTCCTCGAAAAATACGGCGAGGTCCAGGACATTTTGGCAAATGAGAGCAGCGTTATTGTGGTTTTCAAGCACCGAAATGGGGTGAGGAAGGCTGTTAAAGAGCGTTGTAAGGCGGCCAAATTTGGGATTGGCGGCTATGTACAGGGTATGGCCGTCTTTCTTGATATTTCTTAGGTAAATGCACGATTTTACTTAGTACTTACTCATCCTATTTGCCTCTTGTGTTTTTCTTCTTTGGCGCAGTGGATAGCGGTTGATACAGAAGTTTTGATGTCTTTTACGAAGTTGTTTAGGGTTAAGTAATATTGTTTGTGGAACCTATTGAGGTTTTGAACCAATTTTTGTCACTGAAACACAATACAATGCGAAAAAAACAAAAACAAAAAAGAGAGTATAAAGTTTTGGCGAAAGGGGAATTTAAGCCAAACTTTTGTTTTTGTTTTTTTTACAACAAAAATTGGGAAATGGCAAAAAGTTTTAAAAAGTGGGAAATGGCAAAAAGTAGAGTGGCAAATTTTGGAAAATGAGAGTGCCAACACGTAGTTTCTCCACTTGATTCTGTAAATTGTTTCATAAATCCTGCAAAACATATTGTTCTCATAGAGCCAGAAACATTTGTGCATACATTCTATCAAAACTCGACGTGCACACGCATTGCGTGTGCCCCGGCCTCTAGTTGACATTAATAGACATAATAAACATCCAATAGGCTCCCCAAACAATATTACCTAAACAACTTCGTAAAAGACATCAAAACTTCTGTATCAACCGCGCCAAAGAAGAAAAACACAAGAGGCAAATAGGATGAGTAAGTACTAAGTAAAATCGTGCATTTACCTAAGAAATATCAAGAAAGACGGCCATACACTGTATATAGCCGCCAATCCCAAATTTGGCCTCCTTACAACGCTCTTTAACAGCCTTCCTCGCTCCATTTCGGTGCTTGAAAACCACAATAATGCTGCTCTCATTTGCCAGAATGCCCTGGACCTTGCCGTATTTTTCGAAGAAGGTTTTTAGGGTCCAAGCAGTCGTCTTTACATGGAGGTTGGACACTAAGACCTGCGGAGTCTGCAGTCCAAATTGGCCAACTTTAGAACGGTCTCGATCAAATCCGGGTACTTCGACATAGCTTCCTTAACAAAAAACAACAGGTAGTCCCGCCCAAAGCCTTCTAGAAGCTTCTCTACCGACTCTTCCTCCTCTACAGATGATGGTGATTCGGATGTCGTTCCATGGTATCCAGGAGGAACTGTGAGCAAGAAGTTAGGTAACTTCTTGGAGGGACTCCAGTTTGCATAGGGTTAGCACGTTGTCAATCATCTTGTAAGGCTGTTTGAGCGGTTGAGGGCTCCGCTTCGGCTCTTAAATAAGATGTACGCCCATGCTCCAGCTTCGGGCAAGTTCATGTCCCATGTAGACATGCTGGTGCAGGGCATATGGTAGTTCTCTATCTTGCCACAAGCACTGAAGACCGAGGTTAGGGTTTCGGCCGTCGTACTCAAGAGGAGGCCGATCACGACGATCTTACGGAGGGCGGGGTTGAAAACGGCCAACTTTCGAACACTCTCATCAATCAAAATGGGGTAGTTGGAGACCGATTCCTTTGCGAGGAGCACCAAGCTCTTCTTCTGAAAGCCTTCAACAAGCTTGTTGACATCCTCCTCCTCATTCTCCTCTTCCAAGACAGAGGGGTTACAAAATTTGGAGAGAGAGAGAGAGAATGAAGAAGAGAGAGAGAGAGAGAGAGAGAGAGAGAGAGAGAACTCGAAACGGATGATTATGATGCGAGAGGGAGTCCGCAAGGTTTTGAAATCTGCACTAAAAAGATAGTATCAAAATGTTAAAAGTGCAAGAAAGAAGGGAAATTTCGGGAATCAAAGCCCCTGCTTCAAGAAATCTATATCCACATCTGTGAGCATATATAACCACCCCTTGAATTGGATCCTTCTACAAATCACCCACAATCTCTCTGTGAAATGTCACTCTGTTTTCTGATTCCCGAATCACCCAAAAACAAACCCAGAACGAAAAATGCTAGCCATGTTTGACAAATTGGTGGCGAAGTGCCCAGAGGCTCTGCAGAGTCCACACTCGGATTCGGTCTCAGCGCTGAGAGATGGGTTTCTAACCCAACACTTCTCTTCCGTACACCCTTTTCGGTCTCTTCGCCTACTCCATGGACAAACAGAACCCTCTCCTCTCAAGGTGAAATACCCAATTCCTTGATCTGTTTCTTTTTTTGATTTTCAGTTTTTACTCTTGATCTGATCTGGGTAAAATTTGGCATTTGATGCGAAGATAGTAATATTTGTGGGTTTTGATTTTTGAGAGTTTTGTGACTGTTATGCATATCTTTGATTTTTAGACAGGAAGTGGGAAAGTGAATTTGTTTGAAAAGACACATGTTGAAACGCAGGGATATGTGGGAACGTGGGTTTGTGGCAGTTGAGGAGCCGCGGATTACTATTTTACCTTTTTTTTAACGGTAAATTGAAATAAAAAGTTTAACTTGCAGGGACTTTTATGGACACTAAAAGTGTGAGCCAACCTCATTTCTTAGTCCATACCAAACTTGTGCTCCCCCTTTATATATTAGAATAGATGTACATTGTCAGCCATGGGATTTGCTCCTACATAGGTTAATGGGGATTGGTAGCATGGAGGGGATTGGGATTTGTAGTGAAGTTGGTTATTGGGTTGGAAGTTGTTACAACCATGTTTATTCTACGAGGAGTGAGAGTGGATTAATATGATAGTGTTAATTGGGAGGAGTCCGGGCGGATTGGACTATGATAGACTCCTTCGTTCTGGTATAGATTAGGAGTCCAGGCTGAATGATACCAATAGTTTAGCGATAGACTTGATCTTGGTTTTATATGCCTCTTGATATTTGTACTTTTCCCAATCCTTCCATGGTCAGATAAATTTATCATGTTCAGTTCTAATTGCAGCTCACTTAGGTTGCGTTTGGTATGTGTTATAGGTTGAAGGGGATTGGTAGCGAGGAGGGGATTGGAGTGAAGTTGGTTATTGGGTTGGAAGTTGTTAAAACCATGTTTGTTTTATGAGGAGTGAGAGGGCATTAATATGATAATGTGTTAATTGGGAGGATTTCGGGCAGATTGGACTATGATAGACACCTTTGTTCTGGTAGATTAGGAGTCCGGGCGGATTAATAGTCCGCCCTTAAAAACTGCAACCGAACACCAGATTACGGGCTCATGCATTTCATGGTTCAAACATGGCGTCCTGGTTAATGTTTTCTGATGGGAGATAATATGCGGAATGCATTTGTATTTATTCGTGGTGGAAACCAAAAAGCCTTCTTAGCTGAATGCATTTGCTGTATCCCTGCTATGTTGGCCATATTTCCTGGATACTTCAAAATGAATTAAGCATCACTCTTTGGTATGACTGGGATGCAGCGGGATTTATTCAAATCAATTTGAGCATTTTTGTAGAACTTGATACAACGATGTGTCCCGACATTGAACTTGAACCATTGGGCTTTATATAGGCTTTGTCAGTTTTGGTTCTCTCATTCATTTTTTTTCTTTAATTTTGATATAAGTTTATGCCCGTTCTATTAAAATTTAGCCATGCAAGAGGAAAGCAGCATTGAGTAGGGAAAACTCGTCATTTCTTAGTTTTGATTTAACTACGGATGTAAGAGACAGTTTCTTATTTTGTCAAATGTCCGTTCATTTTTTATTTCTCTGAAATTTAGGTTTAGGTCATGAAAAGTTCAGAAGGAAAACTGAATACTAATTTCCACGCTACGTCTTGTATTAGTAATGGAATTTTCAAAGATTTGGAAAGGTCAGACTTTGGCTTAGGAATTGCCGAATCAGACTTGCGCTTATTTCTTCACTTCAGCTCCTCTGCCTACTCCCAAACAAAACAACCTAAAAAAGTCAGATTCATGTTCAGCAGTGGTAACTGTGGTATGTTGTAATAAGTTCAATTCTATAGCTGTTAGTCTCATATTATGCATAAGAATTACATTCGTCATGTATCATATTCAGTCAAACTTCTGGTTACCCCCTTGTGGTTTAGCTCATGAGCGAATTGTTTGCGGGATTATAGAATGCGTATGGTTTAGCTCTTTCGAGTTATAAATAGTTTTTATTTAGCTGAGAAGATTTCGGAGTATATCTTTGATGCAAGGGAATTCCAGTGGCTAGCTCTAGTTCACCGAACAAGCTGCAAAATTTGGATGTTGTCTAGCAGCGCCCTTTCTGTTAATTGATTTACTAGTTAGTTTTTGTTGAGCGAGAGCAATGGCGGTAGACAAGAGGAAAAGGAAAAGCGGTTGTCAACAGAGTTCCTTTATATTCTTTGGGTGCACCGCAGTAAAATTGTAGGGATGATGTGCCACATTTTTCACTGTTTCGTAGAAGCTACAAGTAGAATAAGGGTTTAGTCACTTGTAACTTTCACAATAAGCTATAGGTTATATAGTGATTATTTTGCCCTGATTTTACTTGATGTCATCCTTCATGTTTTTAGATGCTCGACACCTTTGACGTTTTTGTGTTGCATGTGTGTAAAAGTCTTCAAAGGCAAGGCAGTGAGAGTTATTTACCCAAAAAAAAAAGGGCAGTGAGAGTAGGGGTGTTCCACTAACAAAAACAGTTTTTCCTCAAAACCAAGACAGATCATTCTCTCACAATACATCACAATACGTAGCCAATTTGTCCCTGCGGATCGACCTCGGACTTAACCGCTATTCTTTTGAATAAGGATTAATTCCTTGCGTTTATAAATTTATTTTTGACTCGGAACGACAAAGTCAGAAGCAATGGCTGCCATCCCATTTTTGTGCATGTTTATTCTGCTTATGGGTACACTAGTTAGCAGTAACGAAACAAAGTATACTAGTAATCAACGAGTGACCTTTATTCATCTTTTCCGGTATAGGGTTTGTAGCTATATGCACAATTGTAAACAATTCTTGCGGCATTACTGTGGTAAAACTTCACAATCCATAACACTTGAAAACTGCAAGTGCTTGGCCCTTCATTAAAGTTGCGTCAAAAGTGCGTGCCTTTACAAGATATTTAAGGTTGTGTTTCTATTACAGTGTTTTGGGTATTCTTGGATTATAGTTGTCAAATCAGATATATGTGAGGAGATTGACTCGTTGATTTGACAACTTATGGTTCAAAAATACAAGAAAATGGTATTTCTGTACACACTAATGTTGGAGTAATATGGTATTTCCTCCGTCCCTTTTTAAATGTTCACTTTAGGAGTAGCACAAAAAAGTTTACAAAATCCAACTGTGCTACGCATCCTAAACTGCAATCTTAACAGTATTTTTTTAAACTTGCGAAGAAGGTTCACCAGCTGTACCCTCAGTAGAAGAAAGGCGAAAGTTAACCTTGTTTTTTCGTTCTTTATAGTTGGGTTTGAATGCGAGTGGAATGAGAGAAGTTAACCTTATACTATGGGCCGCCATTTCATTGAAATCCAATATAAAAGCAAAGAGGGGATAATCTTTCATGTGATTTCTTATACGACGCAAAACAAGACCCAACACGGTTTGATTTGACGATCTAAACCGTTCATTTAAGAAGTTTCGATTTGTTTATCATACGCGCAAATGAATAAAATTAGTCTTTTACCATAAAAGAAAAGACCTATTAAACCAACCACAAAAATACTAGTTACAGTTGGGACCTTCAACCACCAAACTGACCTCAACCTCAAGGATGAGCTGCCATTCATATGATTAAGGTCTGGACTCTAACCTCACCCCAACCCAAGTGGAAGGGGTCAGCTCTCGTCAGTAATTACAGTCTGTTTCCCAAGGTCAGACTACTCAAGAAGATCCGCAGTCTAGCCCAGTCGCTTTGTTAGATTCTGGATCCTCTCAAGTTTCTTATCCCGAAAGATTTTTCTCTTTCATCGTTATGCATTTGGACAGACATATTTGGAACTATACACCAATTCATAAAAATATGCCAAGAAGATGGACTAAAAAAAACTTCTGTAAAGCATAAAAATACCAGTGGAATATGAAAACTTTTTCTCCGTCTCAAATAACTTGGCTGTCTTCTTCATATTTTATTTCGAAACGTATGTATATACTACAGTATAAGCTAAGTTCACCACACAGAAGAACCAGCTGCAGCCAGTGCATTCATTTGTTCACGCCTTGAATTTGAACCCCATTCTATGGCTTCAGCGACTGCTCACTGGCGCTCACTTGTGCTAACTTCGTCGCGACTGTTTTGATTGCCTTTTTTGTCTTTCCTTACAACAGTGGTAGTCACATGCACATCATGAACTGTGAAAGTGGACATTATGAATTGTAAAATTATGCTGCCTACAATGATTTTCTTGATGGCCAGAAGTTAGTCTTAACAGGTACAAGCTATACAATAGGTTGAAGGGCTTAAAATGGTCAGAAATAGCTGAATATGCATGGTTTTTTAACTGTGAAAAACTTGGGAATTCATAATATGGCTATTCTTTGTCAATGCTGGTTAAGGGCAATATTTTGATTTCTGTAGTTTTTTCATGCCTGGAAACCTCCTGTGCACTACGGATTACATATGACTCATGAGATCCAATTCCATCACATGATTATATTAGTAACTTAAAAGAATTCTTGCAGATTATCGAGGGCATGTTGGCGGAGTAGAGAAAGGTCATCTTTTTCTGGGTTTCGGTTAAATATCTACCAGTAGAGGGTTTTTGTGGTTTGGCTTCTCGACTACACATATACAGATCTTTAGAGTCCTATAATCGCCTCCCTTCGTCCCACTCGTGCTTTTATCGACTGTGTTTCCTACCGTCTTCTTTCTAAAAAGTGTATGGCTTTATTCTCAATTTTCTCATTGAGGGGGATTTTGATTTTTGTGAAATATAGATGCAGATGATCACTAATGGGATGCAAGAGTTCTGTGTTTTTTGCCATGGACGCAAAGACATAACCATGTCTAATTGTTTGTTTTATTTGATTGATCTATATGTATCTAGCTGTATTGGTAGTGCATATGGTGTCTCCTCTGTTGGCTTATGGTATTTTGTACTTTCTAATGTAGTCTAGCAGACATCTTCATGAGTTACATATTTGTAGATGTGTCCCTTGCTCATTTTGGTCATTTTGGTTGTCCATTTTCGAAGATCGTGTATCGGTTAATCGCTTATGTATTTTAATATGAATTTTAAAAATTATGCACTATGGATCTTAGAGTTTAAAATGAAGCTAATATTAATGAAATTGCTGATATTGCTAACCAAACATTTCACACATCTTCTCACGAACTATGTCCGCATATGACTGTGTTATGTTTTTAGCAAATATTTCAAAGCTCTTTTGTCCAAATCATAATCTGTAAGCTCTTTTGTTCAATTCATAATATGTAAACATAACTACCTGATTTGTTCTTAACCTTCCAATATGATGCCGATTTAAAAAAAAAACCTTCAAATAATGACACATAAAATAACGAAAATATCAAACATCCAAAAATAATGAGCACACGATCACATGCGAAGCACATGGCCTATGTAGGCGTCCACTTCATCCGGTCAATGGCTTGCCATTTTTGACACTTACCCAGTTGTGTCCTTGGTTGTGTTATGCCATTTTTATTTGATAATATATATAGGCTGATAACAACGTTTGTTTAGATTTTTCCAAGATAATAGGGTAAAATTTAACCTAAATCTAGAGTTACTGTAAAGTTGGCAGATTATAAAATAAAAAACCCAAAAAAAAAAAAGTTAGGTGATTGTGTTGACTTTTTTCTTAGAGCAAAATTCTTAGAACAAAACAATCGTTAGAACAAAGTTTTGTTCATTAAACAAATTAAACATTTTGTGATGGAAATCATCTTCATAAAAGAAATTAATTAAAGTTAGGAAATTGAAATAATCAAATGTATTTAATGGTTACACGGAAAATGCAGTACTCACAAATTTGATTCTTTCACTCAGTTATCGATATCAGATTAACTAGGTTTTTGCGCGAAGGGTTAGCCTAGTGGTTAACATTTGGGACTTAGAAATTTTTTCTTCGATGGTTTTAGATATGAAATCTCTTCGTAGCCGGTTCACACGATTTTAGATTTGAAATCTCTTTGTAGCTGGTCCGTAGAATTCTGGCTACAAATGAGGTTCTCGCCTGTGGATAATGGGATTGGTCCTCCAGATTAATTGAGGTGCACTTGAGCTCAAAATGCATGGTTAGATAAAAAAAAAATACTTGATTTTACAAAAGGTTGTTTTATGTGTATTATACCGAGAAAAAAGGAGTGTAAATGGAATTCCTCAACCTGAGTGTATTTGAAACGGGAGAAGAAGTGTAGTTTATGAAATATAAGTGGTGGTTTCTTTGCTTACACAAAACCACAGGGTCAAATTCAATGCATGTAATTTTTCTCGGACCTAAACACATCACATATCGATCGATTGAGAGAACCTGAAACACTAACCTGTCGATCGATTGAGTGAACCTGAAACCCTAACCTCGAATTTTCTGTTCTTACTCATGGTGGTGGTAACGCGTTCACGGAGGGGTGTACACCCTTCCAAACCCTCTGCCGCCGTCATTCAGGGGGATCTCCATTCTTCACCACCACTCGGATCATCCAACAGTACCCAAGCCTCCAAGAAGAGAAAAACCAACTCCAAGAGCCCAAAAACCGTTGTACCTATGTCCTCTTCTTCCTCTGTCTTGGAAGAGGAGGATGAGGAGGAGGATGTCAACAACCTTGTTGAAGGCTTTGAGAAGAAAAGTTTGGTGCTCCTCGCGAAGAAATCGGTCTCCAAGTACCCGATTTTGATTGATGAGAGTGTTCGAAAGTTAGTTGTTTTCAACCCCGCCCTCCGTAAGATCATTGTGACCGACCTCCTCTAGAGCACGATTGCCGAAACCCTAACCTCGGTCTTCAGTGCTTTTGGCGAGAAAAAGAACTACCATATGCCCTGCACCAGCATGTCCACGTGGGACGTGAAATTGCACAAAGATGGAGCCCATGCGTATATCTTAGTTAAGAGTCGAAGCGGGGCCCTCAACGCGCTCAAACAGCCTTATAAGATGATTGACAACTCGCTAACCGTTGCAAATTGGAGTCCCTCCAACTACCAGTAATTTCTTGCTCACAGTTCCTCCTGGATACCATGGAACGACATCCGAATCACCATCATAAGTAGAGAAGGAGCCGGTAGACGAGCTTCTAGAAGGCTTTGGGTGGGACTACCTATTGCTTTTCGTCAAGGAAGCCATGTCCAAGTACCCGGATTTGATCGAGACAGCGCTAAAGCTGGCCGATTTGGACTGCAGACTCCTCCAGGTATTGGTGTCCAACCTACGTGTAAAGACCACTGCTCGGACCCTAAAAGCTTTCTTCGGAAAATTCGGAGGGGTGTAATGCGTTCACGAGGGGTGTACACCCTTCCAAACCCTCTGTCGCCGTCATTCAGGGGGATCTCCATTCTTCACCACCATTCGGATCATCCAACAGTACCCAAGCCTCCAAGAAGAGAAAAACCAACTCCAAGAGCACAAAAACCGTTGTACCTCTGTCCTCTTCTTCCTCTGTCTTGGAAGAGGAGGATGTCAACAAGCTGGTTGAAGGCTTTGAGAAGAAAAGTTTGGTGCTCCACGCGAAGAAATCGGTCTCCAAGTACCCGATTTTGATTGATGAGAGTGTTCGAAAGTTGGCTGTTTTCAACCCCGCCCTCCGTAAGATCATCGTGACCGACCTCCTCTGGAGCACGACTGCCAAAACCCTAACCTCGGTCTTCAGTGCTTTTGGCGAGATAGAGAACTACCATATGCCCTGCACCAGCATGTCCACGTGGGACGTGAACTTGCACGAAGATGGAGCCCATGCGTATATCTTATTTAAGAGTCGAAGCGGGGCCCTCAATGCGCTCAAACAGCCTTATAAGATGATTGATGACTCGCTAACCGTTTGCAAATTGGAGTCCCTCTAAGTAGTTACCAGTAATTTCTTGCTCACAGTTCCTCCTAGATACCATTGAACGACATCCGAATCACCATCACAAGTAGAGGAGGAGCCGGTAGACGAGTTTCTAGAAGGCTTTGGGCGGGACTACCTATCGTTTTTGCAAGGAAGCCATGTCCAAGTACACAGATTTGATCGAGACAGCGCTAAAACTGGCCGATTTGGACTGCAGACTCCTCCAGGTATTGGTGTCCAACCTCCGTGTAAAGACCACTGCTCGGACCCTAAAAGCTTTCTTCGGAAAATTCGGAGGGGTGTAACGCGTTCACGGAGGGGTGTTCACCCTTCCAAACCCTCTGCCGCCGTCATTCAGGGGGATCTCCATTCTTCACCACCACTCAGATCGTCCAACAGTACCCAAGCCTCCAAGAAGAGAAAAACCAACTCCAAGAGCAGAAAAACCGTTGTAACTCTGTCCTCTTCTTCCTCTGTCTTGGAAGAGGAGGATGAGAAGGAGGATGTCAACAAACTTGTTGAAGGTTTTGAGAAGAAAGTTTGGTACTCCTCGCGAAGAAATCAGTCTCCAAGTACCCGATTTTGATTGATGAGAGTGTTCGAAAGTTGGCTGTTTTCAACCTCGCCCTCCGTAAGATCATCGTGACCGACCTCCTCTGGAGCACGACTGCCGAAACCCTAATCTCGGACTTCAGTGCATTTGGCGAGATAGAGAACTACCATATGCTCTGCACCAACATGTCCACGTGGGACGTGAACTTGCACGAAGATGGAGGCCATGCGTATATCTTATTTAAGAGTCGAAGCGGGGACCTCAATGCGCTCAAACAGCCTTATAAGATGATTGACGACTCGCTAACCGTTTGCAAATTGGAGTCCCTCCAAGTAGTTACCAGTAATTTCTTGCTCACTATTCCTCCTGGATACCATTGAACGACATCCGAATCACCATCACAAGTAGAGGAGGAGCCGGTAGACGAGTTTCTAGATGGCTTTGGGCGGGACTACCTATTGTTTTTCGTCAAGGAAGCCATGTCCAAGTACCCGGATTTGATCGAGACAGCGCTAAAACTGGTTGATTTGGACTGCAGACTCCTCAAGGTATTGGTATCCAACCTCCGTGTAAAGACCACTACTCGGACCCTAAAAGCTTTCTTCGGAAAATTCGGAGGGGTGTAACACGTTCACGGAGGGGTGTACACCCTTCCAAACCCTCTGTTGTCGTCATTCAGGGGGATCTTCATTCTTCACCACCACACGGATCATCCAACAGTACCCAAGCCTCCAAGAAGAGAAAAACCAACTCCAAGAGCACAAAAACCGTTGTACCTCTGTCCTCTTCTTCCTCTGTCTTGGAAGAGGAGGATGAGGAGGAGGATGTCAACAAGCTTGTTGAATGCTTTGAGAAGAAAAGTTTGGTACTACTCGCGAAGAAATCGGTCTCCAAGTACCCGATTTTGATTGATGAGAGTGTTCGAAAGTTAGCTATTTTCAACCCCGCCCTCCGTAAGATCATCGTGACCGACCTCCTCTGGAGCACGACTGCCGAAACCCTAACCTCGGTCTTCAATGCTTTTGGCGAGATAGAGAACTACCATATGCCCTGCACCAGCATGTCCACGTGGGACGTGAACTTGCACGAAGATGGAGCCCATGCATATATCTTATTTAAGAGTCGAAGCGGGGCCCTCAACGCGCTCAAACAGCCTTATAAGATGATTGATGACTCGCTAACCGTTTGCAAATTGGAGTCCCTCCAAGTAGTTACCAGTAATTTCTTGCTCACAGTTCCTCCTAGATACCATGGAACGACATCCGAATCACCATCACAAGTAGAGTTCGAGCCGGTAGACGAGTTTCTAGATGGCTTTGGGCTGGACTACCTATTGTTTTTCGTCAAGGAAGCCATGTCCAAGTACATAGATTTGATCGAGACAACGCTAAAGCTGGCCGATTTGGACAGCAGACTCCTCAAGGTATTGGTGTCCAACCTAGGTGTAAAGACCACTACTCAGACCCTAAAAGCTTTCTTCGGAAAATTCGGAGGGGTGTAACGCGTTCACGGAGGGGTGTACACCCTTCCAAACCCTCTGCCGCCATCATTCAGGAGGATCTCCATTCTTCACCACCACTCGGATCATCCAAAAGTACCCAAGCCTCCAAGAAGAGAAAAACCAACTCCAAGAGCACAAAAACCGTTGTACCTCTGTCCTCTTCTTCCTTCTGTCTTGGAAGAGGAGGATGAGGAGGAGGATGTAAACAAGCTTGTTGAAGGCTTTGAGAAGAAAAGTTTGGTACTCCTCGCGAAGAAATCGGTCTCCAAGTACCCGATTTTGATTGATGAGAGTGTTTGAAAGTTGGCTGTTTTCAACCCCGCCCTCCGTAAGATCATCGTGACCGACCTCCTCTTGAGCACGAATGCCGAAACCCTAACCTCGGTCTTCAGTGCTTTTGGCGAGATAGAGAACTACCATATGCCCTGCACTAGCATGTCCACGTGTGACGTGAACTTGCACAAAGATGGAGCCCATGCGTATATCTTAGTTAAGAGTCGAAGCGGGGCCCTCAACACGCTCAAACAGCCTTATAAGATGATTGACGACTCGCTAACCATTTGCAAATTGGAGTCCCTCCAAATAGTTACCAGTAATTTCTTGCTCACAGTTCCTCCTGGATACCATGAAACGACATCCGAATCACCATCATAAGTAGAGGAGGAGCCGGTAGACGAGCTTCTAGAAGGCTTTGGGCGGGACTACCTATTGTTTTTCGTCAAGGAAGCCATGTCCAAGTACTCGGATTTGATCGAGACAGCGCTAAAGCTGGCCGACTAGGACTACAGACTGCTCCAGGTATTGGTGTCCAACCTACGTGTAAAGGCCACTACTCGGACCTAAAAGCTTTCTTCGGAAAATTTGGAGGGGTGTAACGCGTTCACGGAGGGGTGTACACCCTTCCAAACCCTCTGCCGCCGTCATTCAGGGGGATCTCCATTCTTCACCACCACTCGGATCATCCAACAGTACCCAAGCCTCCAAGAAGAGAAAAACCAACTCCAAGAGCCCAAAAACCGTTGTACCTCTGTCCTCTTCTTCCTCTGTCTTGGAAGAGGAGGATGTCAACAAGCTGGTTGAAGGCTTTGAGAAGAAAAGTTTGGTGCTCCACGCGAAGAAATCGGTCTCCAAGTACCCGATTTTGATTGATGAGAGTGTTCGAAAGTTGGCTGTTTTCAACCCCGCCCTCCGTAAGATCATCGTGACCGACCTCCTCTGGAGCACGACTGCCGAAACCCTAACCTCGGTCTTCAGTGCTTTTGGCGAGATAGAGAACTACCATATGTTCCAAGAAGAAAAACCACCCGCACCAAAGATGTCCACGTGGGACGTGAACTTGCACGAAGATGGAGCCCATGCGTATATCTTATTTAAGAGTCGAAGCGGGGCTCTCAACGCGCTCAAACAGCCTTATAAGATGATTGACGACTCGTTAACCGTTTGCAAATTGGAGTCCTTCCAAGTAGTTACCAGTAATTTCTTGCTCACTATTCCTCCTGGATACCATTGAACGACATCCGAATCACCATCACAAGTAGAGGAGGAGCCGGTAGACGAGTTTCTAGAAGGCTTTGGGCGGGACTACCTATTGTTTTTCGTCAAGGAAGCCATGTCCAATGTACCCGGATTTGATCGAGATAGCGCTAAAGCTGGCCGATTTGGACTGCAGACTCCTCAAGGTATTGGTGTCCAACCTCCGTGTAAAGACCACTGCTCGGACCCTAAAAGCTTTCTTTGGAAAATTCGGAGGGGTGTAACGCGTTCCCGGAGGGGTGTACACCCTTCCAAACCCTCTGCCGCCGTCATTCAAGGGGATCTCCATTCTTCACCACCACTCGGATCATCCAACAGTATCCAAGCCTCCAAGAAGAGAAAAACCAACACCAAGAGCACAAAAATCGTTGTACCTCTGTCCTCTTCTTCCTCTGTCTTGGAAGAGGAGGATGAGGAGGAGGATGTAAACAAGCTTGTTGAAGGCTTTGAGAAGAAAAGTTTGGTACTCCTCGCGAAGGAATCGGTCTCCAAGTACCCGATTTTGATTGATGAGAGTGTTCAAAGTTGGCTATTTTCAACCCCGCCCTCCGTAAGATCATTGTGATAGACCTCCTCTGGAGCACGACTGCCGAAACCCTATCCTCGGTCTTCAGTGCTTTTGGCGAGATAGAGAACTACCATATGCCCTGCACCAGCATGTCCACGCGGGACGTGAACTTGTACGAAGATGGAGCCCATGCGTATATCTTATTTAAGAGTCGAAGCGGGGCCCTTAACGCGCTCAAACAGCCTTGTAAGATGATTGATGACTCGCTAACCGTTTGCAAGTTAGAGTCCCTCCAAGTAGCTACCAGTAATTTCTTGCTCACAGTTGCTCATGGATACCTTTGAACGACATCCGAATCACCATCACAAGTAGAGGAGGAGCCGATAGACGAGTTTCTAGAAAGCTTTGGGCGGGACTACCTATTGTTTTTCGTCAAGGAAGCCATGTTCAAGTACCCGGATTTGATCGAGACAGCGCTAAAGCTGGCCGATTTGGATTGCAGACTCCTCAAGGTATTGGTGCCCAACCTCCGTGTAAAGACCACAGCTCGGACCCTAAAAGCTTTCTTCGGAAAATTCGGAGGGGTGTAACGCGTTCACGGAGGGGTGTACACCCTTCCAAACCCTCTGCCGCCGTCATTCAGGGGGTCTCCATTCTTCACCACCACTCGGATCATCCAACAGTACCCAAGCCTCCAAGAAGAGAAAAACCAACTCCAAGAGCACAAAAACTGTTGTACCTCTGTCCTCTTCTTCCTCTGTCTTGGAAGAGGAGGATGAGGAGGAGGATGTCAACAAGCTTGTTGAAGGCTTTGAGAAGAAAAGTTTGGTACTCCTCGCGAAGAAATCGGTCTCCAAGTACCCGATTTTGATTGATGAGAGTGTTCGAAAGTTGGCTGTTTTCAACCCCGACCTCCGTAAGATCATCGTGCCCGACCTCCTCTAGAGCACAATTGCCGAAACCCTAACCTCGGTCTTCAGTGCTTTTGGCGAGATAGAGAACTACCATATGCCCTTCACCAGCATGTCAACGTGGGACGCGAATTTGCACGAAGACGGAGCCCATGCGTATATCTTATTTAAGAGTCAAAGCGGGGACCTCAACGCGCTCAAACAACCTTATAAGATGATTGACGACTCACTAACCGTTTGCAAATTGGAGTCCCTCCAAGTAGTTACTAGTAATTTCTTGCTCACAGTTTCTCCTGGATACCATTGAACGACATCCGAATCACCATCATAAGTAGAGGAGGAGCCGGTAGACGAGCTTCTAGAAGGCTTTGGGCGGGACTACCTATTGTTTTTCGTCAAGGAAGCCATGTCCAAGTACCCGGATTTGATCGAGAAAGCGCTAAAGCTGGTCGATTTGGACTGCAGACTCCTCCAGGTATTGGTGTCCAACCTCCGTGTAAAGACCACTGCTCGGACCCTAAAAGCTTTCTTCGGAAAATTCGGAGGGGTGTAACGCGTTCACGGAGGGGTGTACACCCTTCCAAACCCTCTGCCGCCGTCATTCAGGGGGATCTCCATTCTTCACCACCACTCGGATCATCCAACAGTACCCAAGCCTCTAAAAAGAGAAAAACCAACTCTAAGAGCACAAAAAGCGTTGTACCTCTGTCCTCTTCTTCCTCTGTCTTGGAAGAGGAGGATGAGGAGGAGGAGGATGTCAACAAGTTTGTTGAAGGATTTGAGAAGAAAAGTTTGGTACTCCTCGCGAAGAAATCGGTCTCCAAGTACCCGATGTTGATTGATGAGAGTGTTCGAAAGTTGGCTGTTTTCAACCCCGACCTCCGTAAGATCATCGTGATCGACCTCCTCTGGAGCACAACTGCCGAAACCCTAACCTCGGTCTTCAGTGCTTTTGGCGAGATAGAGAACTACCATATGCCATGCACCAGCATGTCCACATGGGACGTGAACTTGCACGAAGATGGAGCCCATGCGTATATCTTATTTAAGAGTCGAAGTAGGGCCTTCAACGCGCTCAAACAACCTTATAAAATGATTGACGACTCGCTAACCGTTTGCAAATTGGAGTCCCTCAAAGTAGTTACCAGTAATTTCTTACTCACAGTTCCTCTTGGATACCATGGAACGACATCCGAATCTCCATCATCAGTAGAGGAGGAGCCGGCAGACGAGCTTCTAAAAGGCTTTGGGCGGGACTACCTATTATTTTTCGTCAAGGAAGACATGTCCAAGTACCCGGATTTGATCGAGATAGCGATAAAGCTGGCCGATTTGGACTGCCGACTCCTCAAGGTATTGGTGTCCAACCTCCGTGTATAGACCACTGCTCGGACCCTAAAAGCTTTCTTCGGAAAATTCGCGAGGTCCAGG
Organism: Vaccinium myrtillus; assembly: GCA_016920895.1. Lineage (NCBI taxonomy): Eukaryota > Viridiplantae > Streptophyta > Magnoliopsida > Ericales > Ericaceae > Vaccinium > Vaccinium myrtillus. The sequence continues at coordinate 4,068,463 of CM029275.1, forward strand.
GCATTCTGTGCATTGTGTACTTGACGAAAATGAGGGCAGTGTTATTGTGGTTTTCAAGAACAAAAATGGGGCGAGGAAGGCTGTTAAAGTGCGCTATAAGGAGGCCAAATTTGGAATTGGCGGGTATATAGAGTGTATGGCTTTCTCTCTTGATATTTCTTAGGTAAGTTGCGATTTTACTTAGTACTTATCCATCCTATTTGCCTGTTGTGTTTTTCTTCTTTGGTGCTGTTGATAGCGGTTGATACAGAAGTTTTGATGCCTTTTGCGAAGTTGTTTAGGGTTAATTAAGTACTATTGTTTGTGGAACCTATTGGAGGTTTATTATGTCTATTAATGTCAATGTACATCGTTGGCCATGTAATTCGCTCTTATATAGGTTAAAGGGGATTGGTAGCGTGGAGGGGATTGCGATTTGTAGTGAAGTTGGTTATTGGGTTGGAAGTTGTTACAACCATGTTTGTTTTATGAGGAGTGAGAGGGGATTAATATGATAATGTGTTAATTGGGAGGAGTCCGGGCGGATTGGACTATTATAGACTCCTTCGTCTTGGTAGATTAGGAGTTTGGGCCGAATGATACCAATAATTTAGCAACAGACCTGATCTTGGTTTTATATGCCTCTTGATATTTGTTCTTTTCCCAATGCTTCCATGGTCAGATAAATTTATTAGGTTCAGTTCGAATTGCAGCTCACTTAGGCTGTGTTTGGTATGTGTTATAGGTTGAAGGGGATTGGTAGCGAGGATGGGATTGGGATTTGGAGTGAAGTTGGTTATTGCGTTGGAAGTTGTTAAAACCATGTTTGTTTTATGAGGAGTGAGAGGGGATTCATATGATAATGTGTTAATTGGGAGGATTCTGGGCGGATTGGACTATGATAGACACCTTTGTTCTGGTAGATTAGGAGTCTGGGCGGATTAATAGTCCGCCCTTAAAAACTGCAACCGAACACCAGATTACGGGCTCATGCTTTTCATGGTTCAAACATGGTGTCCTGGTTAATGTTTTCTGATGGGAGAAAATATTCGGAATGCATCTGTATTTATTCGTGGTAGAAACCAGAAAGCCTTCTTAGCTTAACGCATTTGCTGCATCTTACCCTGCTATGTTGGCCATATTGCCTGGATGCTTCAAAATGAATTAAGCATCACTCTATGGCATGACTTGAATGCCGCGGAATTTATTCAAATCAATTTGAGCATTTTTGTAGAACTTGATACAGCAATGTGCCCCGACATTGAACTTGAACCATTTCTGTTAATTGATTTACTAGTTAGTTTTTGTTGAGCAAGAGCAATGGTTGTAGACGAGAGGAAAAGGAAAAGCGGTTGTCAACAGAGTTCCTTTATATTCTTTGGGTGCACCGCAGTAAAATTATAGGGATGATGTGCCACATTTAATGCAAGATAATGTAAAGTTGTTCCTATTTCCAGAGGTAGATAAAGAAATTTAGTTGTGTAGACACCCCGACTTTGACCCGGGATACTCACCAAGCATCCCCGATGATGAGAAAAATCACCCGTGAGAACCTTAAGGTTAAGAGAAGAGCTTGAACTTGTCCCAAACCACCTCAAACCATTCCAAACCACTCACCAATAACCTGCACCAATCCAAATGACCAAAATACCCTTTTTAAAACCAGAACCAGCCACAAAGCTCAGGGGGAGGTTGAGCGCTCAAGGTCCCCCCTGAGCGCTCAAGCCCTGTCCAGGCTGTCGGGTGCAGAGTATCTAATGATGAGATTCCAACTGACCCAGCCGTTTTTCTGTTGCTCGCATGCAACTGATAGACCCCCAGGTGAGCCTATATTACCCTCTTAGACCCCCCACTTCAAATCAACACACTTCACCCCCTATTTCACTCTATAAAAGAGCTCATTCTACACCATTTGAAGAGGTTAGACACTCTTCCATCATCTGAGCTATCACTCCCCCATTCTCCAACTACATTTTTCCAGAAACTTTCCATTCATCTCATCCACTTCTTCAAGCTCAATCCCATTCATCCATAAGACCCACTCTTGATCGTCAAACCCTCTCACTAGAATATACCACCATCCACTCCAAACCAACCCAAGCCACTACACACCCATCATATTCTGTCCAAGGCAACCTACATTGTCTTTACAAATATATCTACACCTCAATCATCCACCAAAAATCCCAAGTTCAAGCTTTGATCGAAATCAAAAGGTAGAAATCATGTGAAAGTTACGGGTTGGTACTCCTGAGGGAGACCAGTGGGCCCATGGAGGTCCTCTATACCTCTAATGGACTCACAAGGTCTTAAATATGTAAGAAAGTAGACTTTGAAAACCTCAGCTCCATATAGCTTGAGCGCTCAAGGTCAGGACCATGAGCGCTCAAGCCCTTTGAGCATGTTCTGTGTCTTTGTGGTTTTTGATCCTGTTTAATCTTGATAATATCATCCTTGTGGTTTTTGTTGGTTCAATAGCTTTCAAATCAGCTTATTTCATCCTTGATCATCGATCAATGAACCCAAAAGCCATGAAAAGGATATGTTATCATCCTCTAGTCACAAATGATCTTATTTCATAAGGAAAATGGTCCATCTCATCTCTTTTAATCATGATTAGAAAGTTCTAAGTTTATAACAACACCAAAGAAAGATCAGAAATCACAAAAGACCACAACCCCTGGAAGGGGTCTTGAGCGCTCAAGGTCATCACTACGAGCGCTCAAGCCTCCATCAGTTCTGAAGTTCGAATCTTGTTTGCTTTCATTTCTGTACTCTGTTTTCAGTTTGTTGAAGTGTGTATTGATGTTTGGCTGTGCCAACCCCATATCAGTGTGTGTGTGTGTTGAGATGCGTGCGTTGATGTTTGGCTAAGCCAACCTAATATCGGAGTGTGTGTGTGTGTGTAGTAATGTTTGGCTAAGCCAACCTGATCTCTTCTCTCACTCTCACTCCCATTCTAATCATGCTTATGTGTGGCCCGATGCTCGTTATCCATTCTCATAAACACCTCAAGTTTATTTTATCCATGTTTGGAGAATTTCAATACATTATGCGTCATCACGTATCATGATTGAACTAGTTTGTGGTCCAGATGGGAGCTGTATGTTGCAGAAACACTCAAATCCAGAAGATGGCTTGAGCGCTCAAGGTACCACCCTGAGCGCTCAAACTGTCTTCTGAATCAATCAAATTGTTCCCTTATTTCAGCTTGTTTTTGGCATCATGAGTTTTCTGCAAGGTTTTGAGGTATTGATCCTCCATTCTTCCTGTACAGTCTGGCTCCCCCATTTTGGTCCATAAATTAGTATTAAAACCATGATTATGTGATTATGTCATTCTGTCCAGTGAGCTAAATGATGTTTTTGAATAAGCAGTGGTGGCCAAAACATGTTTTCATCAAACCAGAATCATGAGGAGCAGCAGAGGCATGTTTGAGTGGGAGGGAGTTTGAGCGCTCAAGGCCCCCTCCCTGAGCGCTCAAGCCCTTGGCAGGGAGATCAGATTGGTTTAGTTTTGTGTTGGCTTGTGGTGTTGTTTCTGTTTATTCTGTTGTTATTCTGTATATCCTGATGTTATTGTTGGCTGTTTAATGTTCTTGTTTGTTCATGTTTGCACGTCATTGTAACTCATGTAGTCCATACCGCACAAGCATACACCGTAATCCATCATTGTATTTGTTACCATCGTTATGTGGCTTCCCACTCCCCATTTCCCGTACTTGCTCAAAGTTGATTCATAAACATTTCCCATAATCCCACAAAAGTCAAGTAGAGACCGGTTCTTTGAACCGGGCGAGGGGGGTGCCGTAAAACCCTTCCCCTCTCGTAACTGAGCTCCCGAACCTAAGATAGTATGGTGATGACGGGCCAGTAATCCTTATCCATTGAATGAGGCACGAGTCAATCGATGTTCGGTTCCTCGGGGACAATCCGCTAAAACCCGGGTGGCGACTCCGAAATCGATCCCGGCGGGGGATCCCTCCGGAGGAGGGTGCGTCCACAAGTTGATTTTCAAATACCATTTGAATTATCATGGTATTCTTAATACATAGAAAAAAATTCTTTAAATGTTCTTTAATGTAAAATATTCTTTTCAAGTAAGATTATCATTTTTCACTGTTTCGTAGAATCTACAAGTAGAATGCGGGTTTAGGCACTTGTAACTTTCACAATAAGCCATAGGTGATATTTTGTCATGATTTTACTTGATGTCATCCTTCATTAAAGGCCTAGTTTTTCAAAAGATTTTATCAAAATTTGATAAAATCACCCCTTGATTTTATGAAATGAGGAGGAGGGTTGATAAAATCTCAGCTTTTTTTTTCATAAAATCAAATCTTGATTTTATCAAAAGAAACTAAGCCTGATGCATGATGTTTTTGTGTTGCATGTGTGTAAAAGTCTTCAATAAGGCAGTGAGACTATGCAATACAAGCTTAGTGTTCTTGTAGCTTACACAGAGCCAAGAACTGTACTTATTTTACAATTTTCTTTAGCAGTATCAGACCGTTGTTGGAGTTGATTCGAAACCCTAGATCATCTCTTCATTAATTTCAATCAATTTTATTTATTGTTTGTTTTAATTTAGTAATTCACAACGCCAATCAATTAATTTTTTTCCGAATTAAATTAAATTAGAAATTACTCGAAGTTAGCGTAACATAGCCAATCTGTCCCTGCGGATCGACCACGGACTTGACCGCTATTCTTTTGAATAAGGGTTAATTCCTTGCATTTATAAATTTATTTTTGAATCAGAACGGCACGATCAGAAACAATGGCTGCAATCCCATTTTTGTGTATGTTTATTCTGCTTATGGGTACACTAGTTGGCAGTAACAAAACAAAGTATACTAGTCATCAACGAGTGACCTTTATTCATCTTTTCCGGTATAGGGTTTGTAGCTATATGCACAATCGTAAACAATTCTTGCGGCATTACTGTGGTAAAACTTCACAGAATCACATATAACACTTGAAAACTGCAACTGCTTGGCCCTTCATTAAAGTTGCGTCAAACGTGCATGCCTTTACAAGACATTTAAGGTTGTGTTTCTATTACGGTGTTTTGGGTATTCTTGGATTATAGTTGTCAAATCAGATGTATGTGAGGAGATTGACTCGTTGATTTGACAACTTGTAGTTCAAGAATACAAAAAAATAGTACAGTATTTCTGTACACACTAATGTTGGAGTAATATGGTATTTCCTCAACCCCTTTTTAAATGTTCACTTTAGGAGTAACACAAAGAAGTTTACCAAATCCAACTATGCAACACATCCTAAACTGCAATCTTAACGGTACTTTTTTTAGCTTGCGAACAAGGTTTGCCATTTCATTGAAAGCCAATATAAAAGTAAAGAGGGGATGATCTTTCATGTGATTTCTTATACGACGCAAAACAAGACCCAACACGGTTTGATTTGACAATCTAAACTGTTCATTTAAGAAGTCTCGATTTGTTTATCATACGTGCAAAGAATAAAATTAGTCTTTAACCATAAAAGAAAAGACCTATTAAACCAACCACAAAAATACTAGTTACAGTTGGGACCTTCAACCACCAAACTGACGTCAACCTCAAGGATGAGGTGCCATTCCTATGATTAAGGTCTGGACTCTAACCTCACCCGAACCCAAGTGGAAGGGGTCAGCTCTCGTCGGCAATTACAGACTCACTTTGTTCACTTTACATTTCCAAAAAATTTTCCAAAAAGATTCTTTCCCCATCTCTCATCTCTTCAATCATTAATCACATTTCTCTCTTTACTCATACCCCTATATTCAATTATTATTCTCATTTCTCTCTCTATCTCTCTCCAATTATTACACCTATCTCTAATTATTACTTTTTCCAAAAATTCATCCAAACACTATCTCAAAAATATTTTTCAAAATATTCTTTTCAAAACTCTCAACCAAACACAGCGACTCTCTGTTTCCCAAGGTCAGACTACTCCAGAAGATTCACAGTCTAGCTCAGTCGCTTTGTTAAATTCTGGATCCCTCTCTCAAGTTCGTCGATCCTCTCAAGTTTCTTATCCCGTTGAAAGATTTTTGTCTTTCATCGGTATGCATTTGAACAAATTATATTTGTCACAATAGAAATGAACACACAAATTCTGTCCTTTTACTTTTCTTCCAAGAAGTATATCCGATGAGACATTTACTGATGCCTACTTTTGCATTGACAATAAATACATCAAAAATTACGAAAGAAACAGTTCGGATCAACATAGAATCGTGATTGGTCTCATTTTGCGTCACGTAATGGTACAATATATTAATTAGTCCGCTTGCGGATCAATTAGGTAATTATACGAGGAGAGGGGCCAATTTTTTTTTTTTTTTGTGGATAATTCTGGGGCCCTAAAGGTTAACAATGGCCTCCGTGTAATTCAAACATGCGACCTCATTGTTAAGCATTTATTACTTTCTCATACCCAAATTACCATCCCCTTGGGTTAGGAGAGGGGACAACCTCTTCTATGAAATCCGGTACAAGCCTCATTTGGATAAACTTTTTATTGGTTTTTGTCTAAGCAGCTTTCAAAAAAAAAAAAAAAAAAACAAGCCACAAAGCAAACCAAAAAAAAAAGTCGGTAAAAACACTGATTAGTTAGCCAAAACATGCCTTAAGAACCGATTATAGAATGAATTCAACCAAAATGCATTATGCAAAATGATTTTGAATTATGCAGAATGTAAAAATCTCATTTCAAGAAGGTTTTTATATTACCACCGATTGTGGTAGCCGCTCAGGTTTGAGTCTTGTCTTAGGCGGGGATGGTGGAGTTTGGCTTATGTTATCTAGTACCTAATTGGTGCTGTGGTGACAGTGTGTCCTCGCGAATAGTAAATATGGCTCGAACCGGACATTCCACAACAGATTGGAAGCCGCTTTTGATCACGTCCAAGGAGGGTTGCTATGCTTGTTGCTCCCTCCCACCCTTTGCCCCGTCCAAAAAAAGAGAGAAGGTTTTTATATTTTAATTGTACTTTTCCTCACAATTGTTTTTTGCAAAATATTTGTGCATGCCTCATCTAAACTTTACCAAATTTTATAAGTGCAAAGTTTATAACTCACAGTCCACAATTTAGAATGTTAATTCCCTATTTGGGAGTAGGGGTGCACACCGTCACAGGAGCCCGCCCATTCCAGCCCGTTATACCTCGTTCCAGTGTTACTGGCTTAAGAATTTTTTGGTTTTGTTTTATTCCAATTTTTTTTTGCGTTGTTTGTTTTGCGTCAAAGTTTTGGTGATTAATTTTAATCCGGCCCGTCCGATGCATTTTTTGATGGCCCGCATGTGTAGAAAGAGTATAAAAATAAAAAAAAACCCTCACACAATTAACAAGTGTCAACGGACCTGGGAAAGAGCGCATAGAAGTTCAAAGGGCGCACGCAAAATTCCCACCTCCGCGATCCTCTCGTACGAGAACAGTTCCAGAGTCCAGAGACTGCGCTAGACTCGACTGAGATACTCCATCTCTTTCCACTCCTGTAGGCTGTATGCATTCATCACCGAAAATGGCGGACTCCTCCCCTAACAACGTCAACAAGTTTCTCAATCCATGGCTTCTCAATCACGAGAAGCTCGGTCTCGAGCTCAAATGCCCTCTCTGGTATTCACCACCATCTCTCTCTCTCTCTCTCTCTCTCCACATATTATCTTCGTATTGTTACAGTACGACGGATTGTATCTGATTTTTCCTCCGCTTTGTGATTTTCCCAGCCTAAACCTGCTTAATAGGCCTGTTTTGCTCCCCTGCGATCACATCTTTTGCGGGTTCGCTTCTCTCTCTCGCTCTCTCTCCATGCAAAATGATCGTAACTTCCGCAAAACGACAATTTTTTTTATAAAAAAAATAGTCCATTCACGACAAAAAAAATTTAAAAATAATCCATTTTTGTCGGGAAAATGTTCAAAATTTTTGCAGCCAGTTGCTAAAATTATCATTGAATTCTTCTGATTTATTCAAATTCGTTCGGATTATTCTTCGTAAAATGCGTTGTTTTTTAAGTTCTTGTTTTGAGGATTGGACAATATTTTTGGAACGGGGCACTTCTTGGAGGGTTTGTTTGTTCGGCCAGTTCGTTCTAATTTGTGACCTGGGTTTGAATTTTGAAATGTTTGTTCAGTTTGTGTGTATCAAGATCGACAGGGGTTGTGTCCGAGTGTCCTGTATGCAAACAACAGTATGCCGAGCAAGGTATGAATTTCACTCCTTGCATTGTTTCGAGTCAATGGAAAACAGTTCCTGGGAATTACAAAAAAAGGGGTTAAGTCATTTACACATTATCTGGCGTGCTTAATTTCCCTCGATATTCGTTCTAGTAGAGCTTGGTTCCCAAACTATGTTACTTCTACAAGGCGGATCCTACACAATAGGAAATGGTGTTCTAGAAAGTATTTATAAATCCCATATTCTAGCCAACGTTTCTAACAAATTTTTTTTTCTTCCGTAACTCTGCTTTCTAAGTTTTATGGTATTAACATTGGATTTTTCATTTTTTGATGAAAATCAAGGATTTTTGGTCCCCTAAATTTAGTTCTTTGGAATGAAATGTGTACCGTATATGGGAAAGTGCATTTGAAAATTTGTTTGCGTTCCTGGCAACACAATTCCAAAATTCTTACATAATCCCCCGAAGACCTTGAATTAGGATCGGAATCGTCAGAATAGTTGAACTTCGGCTCAATGGATAAAGCCGCCATTCTGGTTTGGTTGTGTTGAGGTCATATTGCTTAACATTTGCTTTTAGGACAAATATTTCTGTAAGTCATATTGGTTTATGCCAAGTTAGTGTATAAAGAAATGCTTCCATGTGTTGCAGATTTAAGACCAGCACCCTACATGGAAAGTATGGTATCCATATATAGAAAGTCACATTCAACTTTCAGCGGAGGAGCTTCCCATTCAACTTTCAGCAGTAAGCTCCTCCTGCCTGTTGTTTTGGAGTTCATTTAGACATGTTGATGACTTTCTATACATTTATCTGTCTGTTTTATTTTGGATATTTGATTATCGGCATTGGATTCTAGAATTCTTGACACTTAGTATTGTGGCAGATACTGAAAAGGTGCCACAACAGTCCCCTCCTCCAACAAACACTTGTGTTGATAAGTCAATTTCTTCCTTTTCGGCTGGATCTTGCAGGGTAGGAAAACCTGTTTGGCTGTATGATCTGTTCACTTTCTTCCTTTGTAATGAAATTTGAATTATGCTTCCTGAACTCTTTTACATAAAGATGGATGATATACGTTTGTATTCCTGAAATGGATTGAGGTTAGTGAATTGAAGTCTTTGATCGATAATTTTTGCAGCGTACTAAAAAACGTCCAGCTGAGACTGAGAGGTTAGTTGAGAACAACTCTGATATGGCAGGGGGTGAAACGAATAGCAAAACTTCCTCTGGAGCCACGGACAGCAAAAGACGAAAGAAAGCAAACTATGGGTTCTCTCATACGGTTATGAAAAGTAATGGCTGCACTCAACCAAATGATCTTCATTCTAAAATTGTAGCAACTTCAGAAGTGGAATCTCAATTTGAAAAACTCTCTGGTGAAAAGGCACCTACAATATCTGATACAAGGGATACAAATAGGAGTATTTGTGCTTTTTGCCAGTCCTCTGCCTTGACAGATGTGAGTTTTCTTTTCAATACTTGCTTGCTTCTTCATTCCTTCACTGATACATCTGTGACTTACGAATTATGATTACGAGGATTGCTCTTTAACTTACTGTGTTGTATTTCTTGCTGCAAAATTTGTGTGGTTAATCTCTTTCTTTCTGTGTGTGTGTGTGTGTGTGTGTGTGTGGTATTTTCAGAGAACTGGCCCTATGTTACATTACAACGAGGAGGGAGAGGAGGTCACAGGAGATGCTGCAACAAAGTCCAATGTTACACATGTTCACAAGACATGCATTGAATGGTGTGTTATCTATGGATTTTTTCCCTAGTCTTTGATAGTAATACTGGTATTCAGATCTGTTCAGGAGCATATAATTACTGTTCTGATGATGTTGTGAAGATAGATTTATAATCTTTCACAATTGGAATGATATTCATTATTGTCATAAACAAAATTGAATCTGAATTTATTGTTTTCCTTTCATGACTGCTGGGGCTCTAAGTTTTATGTTTCTTACTGAAATTGACATGGATAACCATGAACTTAAATGTTGTTTTGTGCGAGAGAAACAAACAATTAAATGGTTTTCCCAGCCCTGTATGATTTTTTTTTTTTTATGACCTACTCTTGAGTTTAATTTAGTTAGAACTGATTTTATAGTGTTTTTGGAAGGTATTTTTAATGCGTTGAGGTGTGCCTCTTAAATGCCGTTGGAAGCCATTTTTAATCGTGTCTCTGGGTAAAATTAGAAGTTTAAGTTGATCCTGACCTTTCGTTGGTTATGAACAATTATGCAAGGAGATTTGCAGCCACATGCCAATCATTTGTTGTTTTGTGCATTTAGGGTTTTTATCTTGTGTTACATCATAGGTTTATGTATGGGCCTTACAAATTTTATTTCGATTGCAGGACACCTCAAGTTTATTTTAGTGGTGAAACAGTTAAAAATTTGAAGGAAGAAGTGGCAAGGGCTGCAAGGCTAAAATGCGGCAGGTGTGGTTTAAGAGGAGCACCTCTTGGTTGCTTTGAAAAGTCATGCCGCAAAAGTTATCATGTGCCTTGCGCAGTTGAAATTGAAGATTGCAGATGGGATGTTGTGAGTAATATATGTTTTACTATATAAGATAAACACACATACACTGTACACCCCCCTCTCTGTCGAGTGGTTTGAGCTTTATTTTTTGACTTTGTTCTCTCTCCGCAGGAGGACTATCTGTTACTGTGCCCAATTCATTCCTCGGTCAAATTTCCTAGGGAAAAGGCCCAGTTGGGGAAGCATGCCAGTGAAAAGCAACATTTTGTGGCAACTGAAATGTAGGGAGATCATTTCCTAGGATTTATCATTTATAGTTGTTTCTAGTCATTAAAATGGTAAACCGAAACAATTCATTATGTTTCGTATTTCCAATTCTTTGGGATTGATTGTATTAGTCTGCCTTTCTACTTCATAATGATCGGCTCGCAGCCATCGTAATGTTATGTTCGCTGAATGAGTATTTTCGGTTTTCTTCGGTTCAAAGGGAGGATTTAGCAACTGATAAAACATGCTCTCTTCCTTCCTTTCTTTCATTTTTTTGGGTCTTTCCCATATAGCCTGTAGGGCTCTGATTTTTGCCAGAGTACACCTCCTTCTTTCTGTGCCCTCTTTCATTAAGTCAACTTTTTTTTCTCTTTCAATACATCACTTACATATACTTAGCAAAACACTGGATTAACACCATTTTATTCCTTTATACAATGTTACCCTACAATATCATTGCTTTATCACAAAATTTGGCTTGCAGGAGATGTTTCTTTTGATTTAGCTATGTAGACTGCATCAATTGGCAATATGTGGTTGGATACCGATAATCTTATTGCTGTGAATGCAGAACCTCTAAACATTCAAACTTTTGGGGGGACTCTGGAATGAAGAAATGGGTGTTTTGTGGATCTGCTTTGTCTGCTGAAGAAAAGGTTCGTAGGATTGAAAGACCACTCTTTCTTCTAAGGATGCCTAGCCTCCGAACCGATTATCTGGTTTATGTGTGCATGGAATCACAGTGTGGGTGCAGTGGATTAGATCACTGTATCTCCTTTGGTCATGATACAAAGTAATTGACTGTAAACACTGTTTGATGTTCCTTAAATTTTGTTTTCCCTGGGCAATTCCCAATTAGATTTTGTTAAAGTGTCATCATCCAATTTTCCTCTCTCTCTCTCTCTCTCTCTCTCTCTCTCAATTTTTCCTATGTTTCATGTTTTCATCTCTCTCTCTCTCCCAGAAGATTTTGGCACGGGTTTCTGAAGCAGACTTATTGGTTGGTATACATTCTTCATCTATCAATTCCAATTGACCTAATATTTGGTTCTGATTATTGATGTGCAGTGTCTTTTAGTTGCGTTGGCGAATATTTGCGGTGCAACTGTGACCAAGTTTTGGAAGCCAAATGTTACGCATGTCGTTGCTGCAACAGATGCAAAGGGTGCATGCAGCAGGACATTTAAAGTTCTCAAGGCAATTTTGCATGGAATATGGGTCCTTAAGACTGACTGTGAGCCCTATCATCTTTTCCGTTTTGTTTTTCACCTTGAAGTGAAAATGGTGAATCTTTACTGTATTTTGCGTACAGAAATCAAAAGGTTAAGTCGTAACAACTCGGTTTCTGTGAGATTGCAGGGGTTAAAGCCTGCATGGAAGCTACGCATTATGTGGATGAAGAACCTTATGAAGTTAGTCTAGACTATCATGGCTGTTGTGGTGGCCCAAAAACTGGCAGACTAAAAGCCTTGGATAATGTAAGTGCACACATTTTGGGGAAGATCAAGAACATAATGTGTTTTTATATCATATCCACAACATAAACATGTCTACTTTGTTAAATTTTTATGCACGTGGCTGGTCATAAACTAACAAGTGGATCACTCCCATTTGGATGTTTACTTGGGTTTATCTTAGGACCATTTCTGAAAATAGTTAACCGAATACGTAACTTCATTTTGGACATTTGAACTTTAAGGCTTTGTTTGGAAGATAGGGCTAAGAAAAGAAAAGAAAAGAGAGAAAGTTAAAAAAAATTCCTTTCTCTTGTCTAGTTTTAAGATAGAAGAGGAGAGAAAAATATAAAATGGAGTACTAAGCAGTAAGCACAATAAGTTTTTTCCTCTATTTTTCTAACATCTTCTTTCTTAATTATTCTCTCTTCTCTTCCCACACTTCCCATGAGTTCCAAACAGAGGGTAAGAATGGAATAGTCTCCAGTTTTGAGGCATATAAAATTCTTGATTATTTCGTTGTGTAGTTTTTGTGCAGTTCACTTTTTAGTGGATCTGCACTATCTTTGCTCGATGATCATATGTAGATTTGAGTTTCTTCTTTGGCATCTACGTATACACATTACAAATTCCTGTTTGTATGACAATCTTAAGATTTTAACTTGTGCTGTAGGTACCAAAGCTCTTCAATGGCTTGAATTTTTATTTTAGTGGAGACTTCGACCCGGCTTACAAGGAAGACCTCCTAGATTTGGTTATTACTGCAGGAGGTACTGTAAATGAAAGCGAGGAACAGTTATTGGCACCAAGTCATGATGCCCAATCTACTCCTTCAGTAACTCTAGTTGTTTACAACGGTGAATGCAGACAGGATGATGAAGGTTCCGTTGTATTTGACAGAGGAGAAGCGGCAGAAAATTTGGCCCATAAAATGAGGTCCAAGGTCATTGCCCACACATGGCTGTTGGACTCGATTGCTGCACAGGAGTTGCAGCCTCTTTCTATCTGATCAAGGATTCTGCTTTACATATTTTTTTGGCTGTCACAAATGTCCACTGGCATAGTTAAATATAGTTCTTACTCTGGTGAATTGTAAAGTCTAAACTGTGGGGATTACTGATCTTATAGATGAATTTTTTGGTTCTTTTGCTTAGGGCTGCTGAATATTTGTGCTACTTGACATTTATTCAGAGTTATGTAATATTAAGTTTTGATCCATGTGCTCTCAGGAAATGATGTTCTGATTACCTTTTATCTTTTAACATTGTATGCTTTTTCTTTCGCACAAATTTATGTGATAAACAGCTAGCTGTTCTAAATAACACACGAAATTAATTGCATTTACATAGTTTCTGTTGTTATGGTTCTGATTTTGCCGTTATTTTTTTCCCTTTTCTGCAGGCCTGATCTGTGTTGCGGTATATTTGTCTGGTTTCCCTGTGTCTTTAGCAAGCTCTATATGGTCTCCACGGCTCATCTGATTGGCTTCATGAGCAAGTTTACGACGGTACTATTCCAATGGCTCCTTGTATTAAATTCTAAGAAGCAAACAAACCACATGAGATCCTTATTTTGAGTAGTTTGGTGAACTTACAATGGCTTCTGGCAGCTCTTTTCTACGTTCGCTATCCACCTCAGCATTATAAACAAAGAACTTGGCAACAACCAAAAAGAAGAAAAAGTTGAGAAAGCTCAACACAGCATAAAATGCATAATAGTAGTCCAGACGGGAAGCATTTAGGTTGTCCAAAATCCACCCCTCGTGGCCATGGCTCTTAGTAACATCAGCAGTAGTTGACAGAATGAAACTGCTGAGAAAAAACCCAACTCCCAAGCTTGTGGTGAAATAGGCAGTGCCAAGACTTTTCATTCCTTCCGGTGCTTGGTCATAGAAAAACTCGAGCTTTGCCACCTCCAAGAAGTTGTCGGCCACCCCCATCAATGCGAACTGAGGGAGGAGAATAAAGATTGTGAGAGGAACAATTTGGTGTATCTCCGTAATGCCATTTGCTTTTGCCACATCCAGTCTTTTCCTCTCAGCTAAGCAAGAAGTAATCATTATGACAACATGCAAGACTAAGCCAATTCCCATTCTCTGCAGTAGCGAGATCCCTCTCGGGTTTTTTGTGTACTTTCGGATTGCAGGGACGAAGAGTCGGTCGTAGAGGACAATGCTGATCAACATGAAGATTGTTACAAACGAGGTGAGACAGGCAGGGGGTATTTCGAAATGGGGACCCATGCTCCTCACCAGTGTGGTGCCTTGCTTGATGAAAAGTGTGTTTGTCTGTGCTCCCAGGGCACTAGGTATGAATGTTGCAATTAGAATTGGAATCATTTTTATCATTTGCTTGGTTTCTTCAACTTGTGTTACTGGGCATAGATTCCATGGTGTATTTGGTCCACTCTTTACAGCAGCCTTGTCCAGAAATCTGCAGGCAATGTAATGTGAGTTTGATAGGTCATAGCTGATGAAACAAGCAGGAAAAATGCATTAAAGTTGCACAGTGGCGACTCTAGGACTTTAAGTGAATGGGGTTGTTTACAAGTCCGAGACTAATTTATGATATGAAAAATAACATCCTAAATGTAATTATACGATTATGCATATATGATATATCCTTTCCGGAAACGTTCTTTGTACCACAAACTTCACAATTTTAATGAAGTTGGTTTAATGATTATCAACATGAGATCATAATACCCGAAAATGTCTCTGTCCCTGTGTTTCAATGCACTCTCGATCTTAAGATAATTCTTCGAGACTTGTGCATTTTGAGATTCTCACCACATTGTGCCGTTTGAAAGTGCATTAGGACAAGCGACAGGAAGTAACTTTAGGGCCATACAAGCTGAGGGACATACCTTAATGAGGGGGTGGAGTCAATTCTGAACTTGCCACATTTGGAGTACTCAGCCACGCTCAGCTCATAAAGCTCTTTTGGGTCATTTGGGACAACACTCTTCCACTTCCTCAATGCAGCCACCAAAACCCTAGCCATCTTAGTAAAAGGACTCCCTGAAGGGGGTTTGTGTCTATAGTAAGGTGTGCCCCAAAGAAAGACCAATATCGATACGGCCAGGCCTACTGTTGGAAGGGTGTAGCCCAAGGTCCAGCCCACATTGTCCTGTATGTATATGAGGAAAGTGTTGGAGAAGAGGATACCAATGAAAATGGCAAACATCCACCAGTTGAAGAATGAGAGCTTTTGGGTCCTCTCCTTTGGCTCAAATTGATCGAATTGGTCGGCGCCCATGGTTGAGATGTTGGGTTTGGTTCCCCCAGTTCCGACGGCTATTATGTACAAGGCACAGTAGAAAATGCCCTCTTGAAATGGCGAGGCATGTTTGTCACAGTCGTAGTATTGTACCTCACGGGCACACGATGGAGGTCTTAGGGCTGGTACCGAAACTGCTAGAGTCACTAGGAACATTCCCTGCATTAGGGTAGAAGTATAGGTGATGCTATGCAAACCAAAAAGAAGGCAATTATAAAAATTATAAGGTTGAGTTGTGAGCTTATTACTTTAGAACAAAGAATCTGTTAACGCGTCTTTAATTAAAATTCTTCCAATAAAACATCAGCACGATACAAAACTTTGTTCGAAAACTATGCAAGAATAGTATTTTCCGTGTTTTGAGGATAATCATGCATTACGACAGGAGATTTACCGCCACATAAATGCCTGAGGCGATGATAAAAGTCCAATAACGGCCAAGATGAGCGTCGGCGATATAGGCGCCCAAAAGAGGCATCATCCAAACAGTCCCCACCCAGTTTGTTACATTGTTTGCAGATTTTACAGTGCCTTCATGGAGCTTCCTTGTCAAATACAGCACCAGATTTGACGCAATCCCATAGTATGCCATCCTTTCAAACAATTCATACCCTGCTCAACAAAAACGAAGCAGAAAGTCACAACGGCAACCAGAAAAGGTGATTTCTAGCACTGATAATCCTCTTTCGCTTTTAGTAATTCATGAAAGAAGGAAACATGGTAATGAACACATAAATTGATTTGGGTCTCTAAGCCTGCCCCTCCCTGATGCCTTTCGGCTTTGATTTAGGGGCATGGTTCTGTAGCAAAATGTCCCTATAGCTCCTCGGTTCTTCGAGGTTTAGGGGGCACTGTCTCAGTGGTTTCTGAGAGCAGTCACTTTGTGCATATTGCCAAAGGTTAAATCTGTCTCCAATTATGCCCGCCAATACCCCGAATGATTGGGGACTAGATGAGTCATGTTATTGTTGTTGAGGTGATGAAAGAATGAATCGGGAAAAACCTCTATGACCACACAAGTTATAAGAAAAAATCTCATGCTAGTAAATATGGGTCCTTGCCACCCATCAATGCATGACATTCTTCAACTCATCGCTACTCTAGATGGTGAAGACGTTATTGACTGTGATCCAATATTGGGTTATTCACATTATGGTTTGTTCTGAGCTTTTTAAACTTACAGGTGGACTAATAAAGACCTCAAAATTAGGCAAAGGACTGCAAAAACATGTGTAAAAGAGTGTTCCATATTCTTAAGTACTCCTTTCATTCTTCAACATACAAATCCTCAAATCAAGCAACCAAGAAATTCAGAAGTCGTTTACTTGGAGAAAAGTTTCCCGAATTCAAAATGGGTACCATCCTGTACCCATTTTGAATTCGGAAAACTTTTCTCGGGTTCAATTTTTGAGCCCATGGGGAGAGAAGGGTAGTTTACCAACAATGAAGGAACAAGCTCTCCATCTCCCAGTCTTTGATCTTAGGACTGGTCTACCCTTTAGATCCACTGTGCCATCCTGTGTGTAATCCTCCTCTGTTCCATCCACAGCAGTACCGTTCTCCATTTTGGATAGAGGCCACTAGTACTTTAGGTGCTCGTCAATTTGAGCTACATTTATAAGCTTTTATAGATATTTCACCTAAGCAGACGGTCTAACAGTGTTAAAAGTCGGATATTTTCAAAATAAATTGGGTTTCGGTCATAATTTTTTTACTTTTCGGATTCTCTCTTGTAGGTGAGAACCAACAACTCACAAAAGTTTAACGTATAACTAACAAACGAAAAAAAAAAACTTGAATAATGACAAATTTTAAAAGTGATTTTTAGCAGTATCGTGACTTATTTCGAACAAAGGAATTATATAAAGTAAAAATTATGTAAGTAGGTATCTACGTCTTTCTTATAATCTCCATGTCATATGCACCACACATTTAGAGGCTAAGAATTTTTATTTTTTTATTTTTCCATATTGTTATCTCTTTCCTCTTAAAGTATAACCTCATCTTTCTGATCTCCATACATATTATGCATCAATGCATTTGGATCTTTTTCATCTCCTCGTCTCTTTCGTTTTCTCCAAAACTTCTGCCTCAAAAGTCTTACTTCCAAGTTGGCAAAGGATTCGGATAAAAGAAAAGTCGCAAAAGATTGACAGTGAGTCGACGGAGTTGCATGTTTGAATATCCCGTTTGACGCAGTTCAAAAAAAAAAAAATCCCGTTTGACCAAAAGAATAAATATCACGGAGGCTAAACACTCCAAACTTTAGGGTCACTGACGGTTTGCTTCATCGTTTACTTCGGGACTCTAGAATAAGTTGAGGTGCACACACGCTAGTATGAACATCCGGTTGTGAAAAGAAAAACAAGATTAAGTGTGAAACCATGTTTGGTTAGTGTGAAACCATGTTTGATAGTTTGGCTATATATATATATATATGACCTCATTCTAATAAGGGTCCCTTATATAAAAATCTCATGCGGATCTACCCCTTTTTCAACTTTTCGGACTAAATTTTGACGATCCGAACCGTTCAATGTTTTTAAAATGTGTTTTCAAGGGCCTATGCGAGGAATCTCCCAAAAAAAATACCCGGAAGGGCTTAATCCGAGCAGTTTCCGATAAAAACTGTATAATTGGCTCTAATAATTGAAGATACATAAGGAAATTTGGATGACCTATTAAAAACAGACAACTGGTCATACATCAAAATTTTGACTAAACGAACTAGGTCATCTAGAAGGGCAGAAGATTCTGGTTGTAAATTGTAATATTATCAAGGGGAGAAGAATTGAAGAAATTCTATTTACAGGGACCATTGGGTGGCCCCACAAGAGACTAATCTCATATAGGGTTAATGCTAGCTGTCAAATTCTGATTGGTCTGTCAATCTCTGACAGGTAGGGATGGCAATGGGGCGGATCGGTTCGGGTTTTGGCCGATCCGCACCCAAACCCAAAGGGTTTCGGTTCGGTTCGGGTTCGGTTCGGAAAAGGGAGAGGATGAACCATAACCTAACCATTCGGGGTTCGGGTAATTTCGGGTAACCGAATTGTACCCATCCCGCCCCGCCCCAAACCGTACTAAAACATGAATAAATTGAGTTTAGGATATTTTATTATCTCAAAAAAATTGAAAAAACATGAAAAAAATAACAAAAGGAGGCTACAAATATCTGCAAAAGACATAATATATATAAAATATCAATTAGAAAGAATGAAGGAAAACCTAACTAGTGAATTTCTTACATATATATACGAGAGGTAAAGTGTAATTTTAAAATATACCTAAGGGGTTTATGTAATATGTATATATAAAATAAGGGTATATATATAGCCAGGGGTACATACACAATTACTATAAATTTTAGGGGTAAATATGTAATTTCATATTTCGGTTCGTTTCGGGTCACGGTTCGGTTATGACCTCAAACCATACCCGAATCATACCCATTCGGTTCGGCCATATCCCATACCATACCCATACCCACGGGAATATTTCGGTTATGGTTCGGGTAGAAATAGCGGTTTCGGTTAGTTTCTATTAGGTCAAAGGTTAGTGTCATAAATGTTTAGTATTAAGAAATGATAAAAGTACATTTATACGTTAAAGTTAGGTGTCTTTTAACGTAACGATGATGTTTTTTTACCCACAAAAATATACTTTTAAAACGAACATTAACGGGTGCACTATGACACCAGTTAGCATGACCCTTCTATCATTAGGATTTTTAAATTGGTTCCGTGAACATCAAAAGCAAGTGAACAATGGCTGCAAATGACAAATATAATAAATGTTTAGAGAAGAATGAAGGAAACAACTAGGACTTTTCAGCTCATGGCAATTGTTTATTTTCTTTTTCTTATATTTTTTTGTTTTAGTGGCTGTCTTTTAAGTTTGAAACCTTTTTTTTTTACCGGCAAAGTTTGCACTTATATTGCCTGGAGTGCGAAGCAGCACTAGAATGAGAAACGAGAAAAAATAACAAAAATGTACAACACCAACCTCCCGAAATTAGATTACCGTAGTAGTAGAATTATACAGGCTGTGTTTGGTTAGATAGTTTAATTTACTTATTATTCAAGAATTAATACACCAAACTCTGCCATGCCGTCAACATTCATATTCCAACAAAATCTAACAAAAATACACATGAAAGTAAGAACCAATAAGGCAAACGGAGGAATGAATGGAAACCATATTTTAGAGCAGCCTTTCTTCACGCAACATATCAAAGCAACAAAGATGCAAGGATGGAGAAGAAAACATGATCCTGAGGTGTCTTGAAAAGCCAAAAAAATAACCAGGCCTCTAAACCCCATTCCCCATTTCCATCCACATAGGAAGAGCTCTTACTCTTGCTTCATTTTACACAGCCCTTTCCGGAAAATCACCACTCCCATGATATCTGAACTTTATAAAGGGAAACAGAAACCTACTTATCCTTCAAACCTCTAATTAGACATACCATATCCTGTTTCAACTTGAAACACTTCAGCCACGGTCTGCAAGGAAGATAAGGTGACCACTGCCCTCAATGAAGGATTCCACTTCCACTTCCAATTCCTTCTCAAGCCATAATTCCAATCTATCGTTCCCTTTAGAGTTCAACTTTTGGAAAGTAGGTGTCTGTCTCCTGTGCAAAAGGCAAGTTCAGGCAAACAAAAGGTTATGCCTCGTAATGAGAAGCATTGGCTACCATTACAATTGCTACTGCTACAACTACTGCTAATGTTGGCTACCACCACAATTACAGCTATACGCTACTTAGCGTTGGCGATCAAACTGTGCAGAGAGGCCCAAAGGACAATATCACCCAGAACCTTGGCATAATGTCAAATTGTTTTTCTTTTTATCAGGCTTAATGTCAAATAGTTTACTTAATCCAATTCATTAACACAAAAGGCAGCATGCATTAACTTCGAAACCTATAGAAAAAGTTCCTGAATCTATGCTAGTAAAATCCAACGAAATCAACTATAACTACTACCAGGAATACAAAAAGAAATAATGAGTAATAATATGCCGCTTATGCTTTAACAGTAACAAAAGGGAAAATCATTTAAAGACGAAAAGAGAAAAGAGAGCAAAAGCATTTGGTAACCAAATATCAAACAGATCCAACTAGAAGCAAACCAAAAGTACCGACACACAAATTAACAGGCAATGATCAAGGAAGCGTGAAATGTTAGTGCTACTGTTAACAACTAAATTTACGCTGGCTGGCGAAATAGCTACTGTCAACTACTAATAGAAGTCAAGCAATCAACCAGTCCAAGTATCTACTATCATCTGCAGATGAACTCCCAGGAACCCATTGACCATTTTACGGGGGATTCCTGTAGAAGTACCTCAAGCCATGTTTATCAGCATTTCTCGAGCCACCTGCAAAATGATGGACATAACCACAACAATCAGCTCATCAAGAGTCTGATCTCCAAGCTGCATTTGAATACCCTGAAGGCCCATTGCTGTTTCTATAGCCACTTCCTTTGGATCCACCACCTGTTGCTCCTTGTTGCTCTCCTACAGTATTGCTGCCACCGGAATTGCGGTTATGGACACCTCCAGCACGGCCACCAGCAGGCCCATACCCAGCAGAATTACTATACCCATAAGCAGAAACTCCACCAGGAGACAGACCCATAGCACTCCAAGGAACTGTAGCCCCATAACCTGCATTAACACTATAAGCTAAAGCACTATAACCAGGCATCTGGTTACTCCATGGGCTTTTCAAGCCATCAGGTGGCACACTTACATAAGCAGTATTGGGGGTGTTGGGATTTCCATATGCCCCAGTAGGCCCAGTGAAGGCACTGTTAGCACTCCCATAACCACCGTACCCACTGTAGCCAATAACACCATTTCCCACTCCATATCCGTAGTTTGGCCCTCCGTAGCTAGGATATGGTGGATAAGCTCCACCAGTAGTTGGTGGCTGCAAGAGTCTATTCACACCAGTACCATAGGGTTGATAGCTTCCCCCACGGTCACCACCACCGGGACTTACCTCTTTTGGAAGGGCTGGTTTCACCTCAACAAGTTTACTACTCAGTTCATGGAAATTTTTGTGGAGAACTCTATCAACTGCTTCTTCCGCGTCGAAGGTGATAAATCCAAAACCACGAGGCCGTTTAGTGTTCTGATCATACATTATTACTACGTCTGTCACAGTACCGTAAGTTTCAAAATACTGACGAAATTCTTCTTCTGTCAACACAGAGGGCAAACCTCCAACAAATATCTTTTTCGTTCTGTGATTTACCGCACTGCCTGCGCTCCTGCCAGCGCTTGAATTTCCAGGTGTAAAGGATGTGCGCTGTTCTTCTCTTGATAAGGCTCTCTTAGCCTCCACCTGGCACAAACAAATGCACATATAAACTGTTAGTAACTCACACAACTTAAACAAGTTAACAAGTCATATGCCAGAATGCGAAGTGATTTAATGGATAGGTCACACAAAGTATAACTAACAGAAGAGCAATAGAGTCATTTACTCATTTAAACATCTAATGCATGTGGTCAGACCTCTATTTCCAACCATCCAACAATATGCTTGACAGAATTTGAGAGGACAAAAATGATTCGCAGAGAGAAAGTACTGGTACAAACACTCAGATTTTATTGCTTGATATTCTCTCAACTAGTCTACATGTAGAAACTAAAATCACAGACGCAATAAAACAATAAAACTACCACAGAAAAGAAAACAAACTTCAAGCCATATCACAATGAGAAGACAAATATCAAATACTATACAGTCCTCGTTTGGATAAACTTTTTATCAGCTTTTGTCTAAGAAGCTTTCAAAAAAAAAAAAAAAAACTGAAACAAGCCATAAGGCGAACCAAAAAAAGTCAGTAAAAACGCTGATCATCCATACCATCACTTGCTCCGATAAACTTGCTCCAATAAAATAGCAAATATCAATTGGAGGAACCAAACAATAAACCATACATAAAGGCGTCCATCATCAAGTATGCTGAGTTCGTAACCACAAATTGGAGTAAGCTCCAAAATATAACCATTTGTATGTTACAAAGCTATTTAGCTCTCGGTGGTGGCATCCTTTTTTTCCCATAACCAAATAAAAGAAAAGGTCTATGTCCCCCTTTTTTCCCTTTCCGGGTAATAATTAGCAAGAGACTGAATACTGAATAGTACTGCCTGATTAACTCAGTATCTAGATTCTAGATACCCGTACCATCTAGTTAACCCCAACAAGAATTATCACATAGTTAAAGCCAAATCAATTGAAGATACGTAAAAAAACAACAAATAACCATATGCTATGAGAAAACACAAAATATGGCTGAAAAAATGCATGAATAGAAACCCATCAAAATTGGAAGAAAACGAATGCAGTAATGTATGAAATTGAAAAGGAGCTATCAACCTTCTGCCAACAAAGAATCACAGAGACAAAACCCATTGATAATTAATATAGAAAATAAAATAAACAGAACGCAAATCAACGAGAAAACACCAAATATTGATGGAGAAAACACAAACAGATTGAACCCATTAAACTTGGAACAGAACTAAGGCAACTATGTATGAAATTGAACGGTAGCTCTCAACCTTCTGCCAAAAAAGAATAATCGAGAGAAACATGCAAAACCATTGATGATTAATAGTACATAAAAGCAAAAACCAATAACCCAAAAAGAGGAGAAAACACCAAATATTGCTTAAAAAAAAGACACAGAGTGAACCCATCAAAATTGGAAAAGAATGTATGAAATTGAACGGGAGCTCTCACCCTCCTGCCATAGAAGAATAACAGAGAAAAACATACAAAGCCATTGATGATTAATACATAAAAGCAAATACCCATGACATAAACCAACAAGAAAACACCAAAATCTTGCTAAAGCGAAGAAGAATAGAAATAATCCACCAAAATTGAAAGAAAACGAGGGCAAGAGCGTAAATTGAACGGAGGCTCTCGCCCTTCTGCCATTGAAGAACAACATTGACAATTGATGATTAATACATAAAAGCAAATACCCATTACCCAAATCAACAAGAAAACGCCGAACATGGATGAAAAAGGACGAACAGAGCGAACCCAACAACATATTTATCAAAAAAGACGGCTACAATGTGTGCAATTTAGATGGGTACCGTTCTGCCATCGATAATGTGCTTTTCTTGAAGAACAGTGTCGAGGACTGAAGGGTCGGAGAAGACGAGGAAGCCGAAGCCACGTGGTCGTCCTGTGATCTTATCACGCATGATTACGATGTCAGTAACATCTCCGTATTTACCGAAGTAATCTCTGAGGGTTTCCTCCGTTGTTTCCCACGCTATCCCTCCCATGAATAGCTTTCCCTCGTCCGAATCCATCTCTCTCCTCTCTCTTTTTTTTTTTGATCAGTCTCTCTCCTCTCTCTCTCTCTCTCTCTCTCTAACTGAAGTGGAAAAAAAATGGGGGGCTAGGGTTTGGGTCGTACCACCGTCGACCAGTTCCGTGGGAAGGAATATTTTATTGTACGGTTCTGTGAAAGAAAGATGCTGAAGCGAGGAAGAGGTTCGACGTCGTTTTATTAAAGTTGTCGAATGTCTGAGTTAAGGTCAACTGAATCTCAAATGAGTCTGGGTAGTCAGGGAATTGTGAAACACCTGAGCGACTTTGACATTTAACGGAATTGGGGGCGTGCTGTCCGACAATATGCATGTTGGGCCGATCACGGTCGTCATTTCCGTGATCGGCGTAGATTTTAATGGTTAAAACAAATTGGGATTTGTTTTTGTTTTAACGACCTGTAGATTGTTGATTTATTTGAATAAGATGTGATCTCGTTTATCTTTTAATGGTTACCAAAGATGATCGTGATCGTGACACATCTTTGTCCAGCATATCCCCCGACCCGACTTTTAATGTAGGAAAAAATAAATAAAACAAATTGGGGAAAAATTGGTTATCTTTTGGAAGTCAAAATTATTTGGACTATTTAACCAAGAAAAAAACTTTCGAATGATTCATTTATAATACTCCATATACGTTAATGTTGGTCATTTAATTTGGGGAGTCTGCCGTACCATTTTTACATTACTTATATATTTTTATATTATTTATATCTTTTAATGGACGTATGTTTTTATGGGATTATAAATTATTTATTGATAGAACTAATTAAGATCAATAAAATAAGATTCATATTGCATTTAAATAGTATTATCAATCTATTTATTTGAGAAATAAAGAGAAACAAATTTAGACAGAATGTGTACTATTTTTGAAAAAAAAAAGAATCAGAGTAATCAAGTAACTATAGGCCTATAGCTATATAATACTATGATTAAATGAGAATGTACTAATAATAATTATCACATTTGTGGGTCCCACTTGTACAAAAAAATACACTTTAAAATTACATTTGTGCGTTAAAGTACACTTAAAGATGTACTTTAAAGTACAAGTGTGCTTTTTAAATCATTTTTTTTTCGTGTACTTTTTTGTACACTTAACGGGTGCATTATGGCACCCGTTAGCATTTCCCTTTATACAAATATTCCTTGGTTTTCATATAACTCTAATAACTATAGTTGTAAAATCTCATTTATATATTTACCCCAAAATCTCATTTATATATATTGTTGATAGTTAAGATAACTAAATAATATTTGGGTACTATACTTTAAAAGAATAAATGGGCTAGCTGAGCAGGCTTGAGAAATAAAACTTTAAGAGGGTTGGGTTTGGGAAAATTAATTGAAGTCCGATTATTGATGGATCGGCTTGGGCATGTCCAAGTGTCATTATTATCAAAATATAAACCCAGCTCGATGTATGTGCACACCTACAATTGAGAGCAATTTTGTTCACCCTCCTTAAAAGAGGGTAAACAAAACCCTCTCTCTTATTGAACAAAAACTGGATTATTGAATTATTCGTTTTGTCTTTATTCAAATTTTTTTTGCATTTGTTAGTTTTGCGTCAAGATTTTGTGGTTTTTAGATTTCTCTCGTCGAGACGAATCCAAAGAGTATAAAATTATGGTCAAAACTCAAATTTTTT
Source organism: Vaccinium myrtillus (assembly GCA_016920895.1). Lineage (NCBI taxonomy): Eukaryota > Viridiplantae > Streptophyta > Magnoliopsida > Ericales > Ericaceae > Vaccinium > Vaccinium myrtillus. The sequence goes on from CM029275.1 coordinate 4,094,142, forward strand.
TCGATAAAGCCAAAATAGGTGGATACGTAAAACTAACAAATACAAAAAAAATTGAATAAAGACAAAACGATTAATCCAATAATCCAATTTTTGACTTTTAAGCCAAAACAGTTCTAAATCATCCGAGAAGTTTGAACTGCAATAACGGCCCCAATTTTCTTGAGCTCCCAATTTCAACCCAACACTGCAAAAGAATTCTTAAACCCATAAAAAACAATCTGGCGGCCTGTAGGGCTCACACTCCAACGGTCCAGATACCTATTTTATTCATTCTCTTCAAAGAATTTCTTTGCTTTTCTACTCCATAATAAAGAAAAGAAAAAGGGTAAAGTGGGCTCACATTTGTAACGGTCACTTTCCCCTTCAGACCCTTCTTCAAACGAACACTAACCCTAAAACTCCACTAACCCTTAACTCCATATCCTCACCATTACTCCACAGTTTCCTCCTCTTTCCTCTCTCTAAATCCAACGCTCCTCTCTCTCTCTCTCTCTCTCTCTCTCTCTCTCTCTCAGGATGATGACCTGTTGAGAGCCAGAAATCTTGATCATCATTGGGTTGAAGAAAAATAGCTTGTAGCGGAGATCAAGATCTGAGTAACTGAAATGGGTTGTTTTCTTGCGTGCTTCGGTTCTTCGAAAGATAAAAAACCCAGAAGTCAGATCAAGAACAGGGTTCTCCCTCAAAACCAAGTAAGCATCAATTTTAATTCCCATCGCTGATACGTTCCAATTTCTCTTACCATCTGTTTGGCGGCCCAAAATGGGTTTCCGTTGAAAAGGCCGACGGATCCAATGCATCTTACTCGAGGGCCAGTTATGGATGATTTTTCCTACTTTTTCCCCTTCTCTGAATCCTTTTTTGTCCTCATTTCTTTAAGTATTCTGTTCTTGTAATTTGATAAAGAAATGAAGAAGATTTTCTCGATTAAACGAAAGATGCGGAGCTTGATTAAATATTAGGGTGCGAGCCTTAATTAGTAGTAAGGAAGATAACGGCTATTTCTTTTCCTTTTTGTGTATCTTTTTCTTGGCCGGCCAAATGGAGCTTCGAAGTGTTTCCCCTATGGTTTTTGTGCTCATAACTAAGATGAATTCTTAAAATTTGTAGCAGAGACATGGGATCCAGAAGCCTCAGCAGTCCAATCTCAATGTACAACAGGAAATCTCCGAAAAACCTACCAATTTGGTACTACAGGAAATCTCTGCAAAACCCACCAATTTGATTTCGGAAGAAGTGCCGTGAGTAATCAATTTTGCTGGATTTCATTCGTCCAATTCTGTCCTCTCTTTTTTACCTTTTCTTCTTTTGAGAAAGAAAGAAAAGGCCTTAACCTTATTTTGTTTTTTATTGGTGAAGATTCATGCATTCTGATCACAGATATAAGGTTGAGGAGCAACTGAGCTTGAGTACCAGAAAGAAAGTTACTTTTGATGTAAATGTGAAGGCATATGAACCTGTTTCAGTCCATGAAAGCGCTGAATCCTTACCGGAGAGTGGTAAAGACATTGAACAGCAAAAGGGGGATAGTTCAGGAAAATCAAGCTTATCCCGCTCACAATCTGAAGATGATTCGACCACTTCAAGCGTCTTGTCTTTCCCTCCTAATCACAGGTATCAGAACTGCAGAGACAGCGATGATGAAGCCGATGAGTTCGACTGTGAGGGAAGTGATTTGGATGATGAAGATGAGGAGCTAGAAGATTATGGTGATTATGATGGCGATTATGATGAGGATGAGGACAGCCAAAATTTTGTTCCTACTAAGTCAGTGGAGTCAAGAACTGAAATTTCTTCACCTCAAGCTTTTATTGAGGAAGAAGAAGTGAAAAAGCCAGGATCAAACAGAAATGTGCGAGACAGAAGTATTTATGTTCATCCTGTGTTGAACCCGGTAGAGAACCTGGCTCAGTGGAAAGCTGTGAAATCGAAAGGGACACCACCACTACCTTTGAAGCCCCAGAAGGAGAATGTGAGATTGGAGCAAGAAGCGCCTCGTATTTCAGTCAGCTCTGAGCCAATCTTTAAGCACCCATCTTTCAGCTTCAAGTCCAAATCGGATCAACCCAAGAGTCGAAACCAAGAAATAGCAGTTGATGCAAGCCTTTCGAATTGGTTAGTAACATCGGAAACCACTCCAACAATGAAAACTCGGCCCATTGGGGTTGAACCCATTTCACATGAACAAAGCGTTTCTCCTGGATCAAATTCAGTGGTGAGCATTGAAGATAGACCAATTTTAGGTGCATTGACTGTGGAAGAGCTGAAACAGTTCTCAGCATCATCTTCACCGAGACGATCTCCCAGTCGAAGCCCAGATGAGATGGCTATAATTGGTACTGTTGGGACGTATTGGAAACACACAGAGGGAGGCAAGGATTCTGGCTCATTATCTTCCTATAAAGGCATACCAAACACAACTAGCAAGTATAGAGAGGTATTTGTGAAGTGAAGTTTCATGTGCTCTATGTAAGTGATAGTAGTGCTTTTGGCTACTAATATGGTGTTATTGGTATGTAGGATAAGAAAGTGAATTGGCACTCTACCCCATTTGAGACAAGGTTGGAGAGAGCTTTGAATAGACGACCTGCCGAAGCTTAATCTACATATCTTCACAGTGTTGCTTGTGAGATGGTTATGGGAGTCTTTTCTATTCTTTGATTTTTTGTTTTGTTCATGGTTGTCTGTTGTTAACAAAGCTTCATTTGTGAATTGATATATGGTTTCAACAAAATTGTTTGTTTTTTGTTGTAATTCATTGTTGTGTTGATTTGATGGTCAATATATCATATTTATGTACCTATTCGTCTCTAGACTTCGTTCAGAGACAGAGAAACTATGCGCTCCGAGGTTTAGTTCTGCCTTTAAGCTATCTTTTCTTTGATGTTGCTTTGATCATTTTGTTTTCAGTTTGTTTAATTTTGCATCATTTATGTTCAATGAACGCAGGTGCATCATTCTATGAGATCAAAATTTCATGGAAACAACTTGAAAAAAGCATTGCTTGTGAAACTCTCTCTTGCAGACTCAAGGTTGTGTTTGAATGGCATGAAATTCACTTCTAAGTCTTTACACTTTATTATTCTTGTACTGTTGTACATGTGTTTACGCAGTGAACAACTTTTTACACTATTACGATCACAGGCCTTGAATACCCTCTACGATAAAAAAACAAACAAACAAACAAACATGTCAGCTATATCATGTTAAGTTGTTTGAGGTTAAAAAATGGCTCAAGTTTTCTGGTATAGTCGATGGAGTTAAGACATTGTTTTGGGATTCCCTGTTAGTTAAAGGAATTGAAGGGTTTTTTACTGGTTTGTACACCATTGATGTCTTCTTTCATGCCTCAACCATTCTAGAAATATGACAAACACAATGAAAGCAAAGAGAGCTCTCAGAAAGCTAAGGGTGAGAGGACAAAACGTTGAGTAAAAATATTCGGTGAATCTGATCTTGTCAATACATTTCTTGAAGAAAAGCGATTGGGACAAAGATGTCTGGACACATATATATTCAAAGTCGTTCAAGGTTGTATATGGGTTCACATGCATCCTGTACACATAAACACATTTGTATTCGAATCTGTATCCGTATGTCAGTCCATCTTTTTTTAGGCGACGTTGGGCTTCAGAAATCATGCGTTTCTTTTATGGTTTCCATCTTATTCCAGTTTTCCCCTTTGATATCAGAAATTCTGGGTTTTACTTGTTAAAAAAAAAAATCAAAAATTACTCGGACACGACAATCCCTGCCCCATAAACTATTCACTGATACAATCTACTAGTATCACACCTTTAGCCATTTGGCCACATCTGAATTGGGAGTCGGGACCACAATTTTGAAACACTTCGACTAAAATGCACGTGTATCCTTCGATCATCAATTGAAGCATTGCCAATCTGCCATTAAGAATTGCATGAATCAAGGTAAGCAAAACCAACTATAGAGTGTTGAGAATTCTCTCAAAAACCATACAACAAGAATTCAAAAGGAATCAAAACCCTTGCCTTCAAACAAGCAGACTACACAAATACTCTCAAAAACCATTTTAAACTCATGCAACAACTATAGAGTGTTGAGAATTCTCTCACGCAGGATTCATGCTATGTATAAGCACAACGCTTGAGAAATTCTAAAATATATGAATTCGAGTCTTATTTTTTTAGTCTTATTTCAATTCTTCCAATTGAAATTGTAATCTTCCCTTCTTCCTTAATTAGTAGACCTCCACATATCTTTTCCAAATGAATCCTTTAGCACAAGTCACCTTCACCTTCCACTTGAACATGTTCACAAATTGCACCAGTAGATATCCAAGCTTCAAGTCCGTCCCCAATCCATAGATAGTTACGTGCTGAACCACTCCACAGAAACTCAGACCATTCTAGAACTCCAGCCCAAAGCAAGAAATCAGAAAGTTAAAACACAAGACCACCTATCGAGTACTAAGAATTTTCTCGGAAACAACTAACCACTAATATTAAGGGGCAATCATTCAAGTTTACTAGTCAAAGGAACAACATTTCTCATCAAATTTGGACAAAAAATAAGACTCGTTTGTTTGTAAGTAATTTCTTATAGAAACACACCAAAAAAGGTAAGGCAAGGGATTGCCTTGATCCCCAATACAGCAAAACCAAAACTAAAAAAGAGAGCTAAGCAAACAATACAAGTGAACAAACCATACAAGAAAACAGACAGCCTCTCCTAGCAAGAAAAAATGATCAGACATTTCCACCTCTCCCTAATCCAATGCCATTCTACAGGCACTTAACTGTTACCCAAAACTCAAGCAGGCCCTTATATCCCTTCTAATATTCCCTCAGCACCATTTCTCCATCCCTACCTTTAGCTTTAAAGATCCTAGCTGTTGGGCGGAGGCCAGGTGGGCCAAGTCCAGCATCCCTAGCTTGATCCTTACACTAGCATTTCGCTCTCCCCAAAGATGGTAGATTGTTGCAGCAAAGACCAACTCAAGAATGTGAATCATTCCAAGGTAAATCTAGATTGTCTACTTTCTGTCATAGGGGGCTGAACTTTTTTCCTTACCTTAGGCTACACCGGTAAGTTCCAACTTTGTCTAGATTTCCATTTTTGCAAGTATATAAGCATGAGTCACGAGTCATGACTCATTTTTTTTTTTTGTGATTGGCACATTATAAGATTCCAAGAACATAGTATTTTTCGTAGTTTTACTTATCCTCAACTTATTACCTTGGAATGATTCACATTCTTACGATTGTGTATCTCTTTGTGGCAGGCCTTCTTATTAGTCTTACTGTTCCAGCACTCTATGATTCTGTATGAGGACGATACATATAGATATGTAGTAAACTAGTAATGGGTTGCAGGGAACTACATGTGTTGTATATGAAATTCCATATGGAGTGTCCTGGTAGGGTTCGAAAGTGGATTTTCGCGAAGCAAAAACTGAGCTGATCAATCAGTTTTTGTTTGTTATTTTCCGTGTGCTTGCTTTTGTACCGAGGAGTGTCAAAGACATTGTGACAAAGTTGCGCTAAGCCTCATCAGGTAGGAGAGTCAAATTTAGCGAGAATGGTTCATTCCCATGTGTAAAAATCGTGTCTATTCACAAAGATCGATTCAGGAAAAACAGCGGGTGCCATACCTGAGTCAGATTTGACGAGTTTTAGGAGTTACATATGCATTGACATAGAGATACAATGCATTGAACATCTAAATTTGAGGGGTTTCAGGAATTCTATCTGTATGCAGAGATGATACATTGCTTTGTTAAATGATGATGCGGTTGTTATTCACTGTGATTACACTTTAAAAAGGAGTTCTAACAACAAAGAGGATTGTGTTTTTGAACTGGACTTGCAAAATGGATATGCTTATCATAAAGAAATTTGTTATCTCTGATTGTGCTTCACCTTATTCTTGTTATTCTAGTTTGAACAAGTCAAAACTACGTCTTGGTTCGAGTGGGGATATGTCCATGGACTTTTGATAATTTTCAAACATCTCAGAGATAAATGAATTCATTGAAGGAACCACACTCTTTGGTATTCATCAGAAGTCCATTGATGCAGAGGGGCTGGAAAAAAAAATTAACTTTTTTGTTTTTTTTACCATAGAAAACTAGGAAAAATTATTAACTAACACCACTCATTGTGTGACAAACAACAGCAGCCAGAGGCTGATATAAAAAAATACAAAAATAAAAATAAAAACAGTAGAGACAGAGAATCACAAATTGCCTTTTTCTCATTCAACTTCAATGAGTTGTGTCCAAGGTTTGTTCATGCAAACCAAAGCAACATTCAAACTTAGTTTGACAAAACAGTAGAAAAGTTCTACTCCATAGAAGTCTACAATGTTATACAGACCACTTGAACAAAAAAAATGCAGCATAAATTCGGCAGATCAAAGAGAAGCCAACAGAATCACCAATCCAACCATTTCCAAAGCTCTCATGCTGCCACTCATGACTCAACTCTCTTCAGCTCGACCCATGTCGTCGTGATCCAAGAACGATTTATCTTGATTGTGTTGCATTAAATGAGGCGGACCTGGTGGTGGAGTCAGCGGAAAAAATGGCAAAGGCTGTGGTGCCAAAATCTTTCCCATCCCTAGGATCCACACCACTTTCACCATCCACTGGTTCCCCCACCAGTAAAATGTAGTGTGTGAGAGAGTGATACATGTGTGTAGAGGTGGCAATTCTCAACCCAACCCATGAACCCGTCCATATCCACTCACTTAAAACCCAACCCAATGTTATGGATTTTATCGCGAACACCTGTTCAATCCTACAACGAAAACGCCCCTACGGATCTTGGGAACAATGAATCACAGAAAAAGCAAACAAATATGTGCGTAATGAAAAACCGGAAAGAAAGCAAGACACAAGATATACGTGGAAAACCTCAACGTGAGGAAAAACCACGGGAGCCACACCAGTCCACTATGAAATCAAATCAAGGAGTACAAGTCTTCTCACAATCTCTCTGAGATTGGTTTTCTCTCGCCTCTCTCTATTTTTCTCGCTAAGAAAAAAGTATTTTTCGATCTAGCCAACACACAAGTCGGCCGAAACCCTAAAAGGCAATTTAGGGCCTCGGTAGCACTACAGGTAAACACCTGTAGCGCTCTAGAACTCTCTGTCCCGAAATTAGGTCCTAGGTAGCGCTACACCAATTACTTGGTAGCGCTACCGAGCCCTTATCTTCACTCCCAACAATCTCCCACTTGAAGATAACCTGAAGCATCCGCAAATAGACAAACTGCAAACCCAAATGATCTCAATCAAAACGTGGACGTAGTCATCTGACCCCTCTTGGTGTGACTCCAGGCACATCATCTCTTCAAGCATGAAGGCCAACTGAAGTTGAACACAACTTCAGTTTCTGAACAGTAACAGACTTGGTCAACATATCTGCCGGATTTCGTTCCCCCAAAATCTTCTCTAGCAACAAATCCCCATCCTCCAAAAGCGAACGAATGAAATGGTACCTTAAATCAATATGCTTCGTCCTAGCATGGAACACTGGATTTTTGGCAAGGTGTATAGCACTGTCAGTTGGCATCCTTTGAAAAGAACGCAGTTCTCTTGCTTCAAACCCAACTCCTCCAAAAAGCCCTTCAACCAAATCATCTCCTTTGCGGCCTCGATCCACGCCCACATACTCAAACCTTCCGTCGTGGATAGTGTCACTAATTTCTGCAGACGTGAGACCCACTCACCGCCGTTGAACCCATAGTATAGATATAACTGTGGTGCTTCGCCACGTATCCCGATCACCGCAAAATCTGCATCCACATATCCCCGCACTCAATTTCCCTTTCCCAAAACAAAGTGGCAAATCGGTGGTACCTCTCAAATATCGCATGATCCACTTTATCGCTTCAATCTTTTTTCCCCGGATTGCTAGCAAACCTGCTCACAACTCCCACTGCATGGGCAATGTCTGGTCTCGTGTTCACCATCGCATACATCAGGCTACCCACGGCCGAGGTATACGGAACCTTGGCCATGTACTCTCTCTCTGCATCTGTCTTGGGTGATTGCCCCTGAGAAAGTTTGAAATGACTTCCCAAGGGTGTGCCAACTGCCTTAGCACTCTGCATACTGAACCTCTCCAGAACACGTTCAATATACTCAGCCTGACTCAACCGCAAGGTCCCCTGAGCCTTATCTCTGCTGATCCTCATCCCAAGTATCTGCTTAGCTGCACCCAGATCTTTCATAGCAAACTCCGTTGCCAATCAAGTCAACCTGTTGATCTCCCTAACACAGGAACCTGCTACAAGCATGTCATCTACGTAGAGCAATAAAATGATGTAGCTAGACTCAAACCTCTTGAAGTAACAACAGTGATCTCCATTGCACCTTGTGTAGCCACTGCGCTGCATGAAACCATCAAACTTTCTGTACCACTGTCTGGGAGCCTGTTTCAAACCATACAGACTCTTCTTGAGTCTGCACACCATCTCTTCCTTGTCTTTCACAATGAAGCCAACAGGCTGCTTCATGTAGATTTCTTCATCCAAGTCCCCGTGAAGAAAAGCAGTTTTAACATCTAACTGCTCAAGGTAGAGATTTTCAGCAGCAACCAAACTCAACACCACTCTGATAGTGGCCATCTTCACAACCGGCGAAAATATCTCTGTATAATCGATCCCCTCCTTCTGTTGGAAGCCTTTTACAACCAATCTTGCCTTGTACCTTTTCTTGCCATCACTCTCCTGCTTAAGTCGAAAAACCCATTTGTTCTGCAAAGCTTTCTTTCTGCGGGAAGCTGAGCTAACTGCCAAGTATCGTTGGAATGAAGAGAATCCATCTCTTCCTGCATCGCAGTCTTCCACTTAGCTGACTCGGAAACCTGCATAGCCTCATCAAAGCACTCTGGTTCTCCACTGTCCGTCAAAAGCAAGTAATCAAGCGAAGAAATATATTTCGGATTCGGCATGTGTACTGCTTGTCCTCCTCAACTCTCGACCAAACTAGTCCCCTGTCTCTCGGAGCTACCTCATCCGAAACTGTCTCATCTAAAGCTCTCTCCTCCGCCCCGGACCTGCACTGCTCAACCCCACCGCTGTCATCTGGAAGATCCTCCAACCCAAAGTACTCGGACGTATCTCCATCCGAGATGGTACTCCTACTGCTCTCGGACGTATCTCCATCCGAGGTGATACTCCCACTGCTCTGTTTGCTGTCCCTGTCTTTGTACATCACCTTTTCATCAAACACAACGTCTCTGCTTCTGATTATCTTACGGTTCTTGTCGTCCCAAAAACGATAACCAAACTCATCTCCGCCGTACCCAATAAAGGTGCACTTCTGTGACTTAGCATCAAGTTTATCCCTGTCCTTGTCGCTAATATGCACATAGGAAACACAACCGAAAACATGTAAGTGTGAGAGATTTACCTCTTTACCACTCCAAACCTCCTCTGGTATGCCAAAGTTCAACGGAACTGATGGCCCAAGATTGATCAAATATGCTGCTGTGCTGACTGCATCTGCCCAAAACATCTTGGGCAACCTTGCGTGTATCCGCATGCTCCTAGCACGCTCAGTCAAAGTCCTGTTCATCCTCTCTGCAATGCCATTATGCTGCGGAGTCCCTGGAGGTGTTCTCTCTAAACGAATCCCGAATAGAGCGCAGGTTTTCTTGAACTCCCCCAACTCATACTCTCCGCCGTTGTCGGACCTCAACCTTTTAACCTTCAAATCTGTTTCATTCTCAACCATGGCCTTCCACTTCTTGAAGACTTCAAAGACCTCTGACTTGTGCTTCATGAAGTATACTCATACCTTCCTCGAGTGATCGTCGACAAAGGTAACATAGTAATAAGAACCGCCAAGAGAAGACACATTCTTTGGACCCCACATCTGTATGGACAAGCTCTAGCTTCGAGCCCGGGAGGCTGCCGCCTTTCAAAGCTAACCTGTTTGTTTCCCGAAGATACAATCTTCACACATGTCAATATCCACCGACTCTAAACCCGGTAGCTTCCCATTCGACCGCAAAACCTTCATTCCTTCTCACTCATATGCCCCAGGTCTTACGTGCCTGATTTGAACTCTCCTTGCTGCATGCACTTGTGAAAGCAAGTGTATCGCTACCATGTGAAGTCAAGTAAAGTGTACCAACTTTCTTGCCTTTAGCCGCCACCATGGTACCGTTGGAGACTTTCCACGTGTCCCCTGTGAATGTTGAAGTATAACTGCTTCGCCGCAAGTCTGTCCGACCAAACAAGACTCCTCTTCAACTTCGAACGTGTCGACATCTTTCGGACACCATCCTACCTCGTCGCAATCCGCAATCAACATCCCCTCTACCCACTATATCTTGCAAGGCTCTCGTCCCCCAAGTATACTTTCCCAAAGTCCCCTGCTATAGTTCTCGCAGAACCTCCCCGTTAGCGTGGCGTGGAATGAGGCACCCGAATCAATCACCCACGATTCGGCGTCATTTGTTCATGGCAAGAATAAGTGCATCGTGCACAACATGAGCCTCTTGCCCATCAATTATTCTTCTTCGGTGTTTTGTAGGTTTGTGACATATGGCCTATCCGACCACAATTCCAACATTCACCTTTAATAGGCCGAACTCGAGATTTGGCCTTATTTCCTTTACCCTTGGATTTCGACTGTTCGTTCGATTCGACCACCCCGGCCTCGGCTTCGCCCCTCTCGCTCAAAACTTAGAGCCGAACCCGAACTACCCGAACTATCGATCGAACCCCTTCGACCTCCTCGGTCAAAATCAAACCGACAACCTCACTCGGTTTCAACTTTTCTTTCCCCGCCGAATTACTAACTGCAAGAATCGCACCACTGCCACTCTCTAGCAAATGAGACAAAATTAACAAGGCTTGAACCTCATCATCAAACTCAATAGCGACAGACGTAAGTTGATCAACTATCGTATTGAACTCACCGAGATGTGACATAAAAGAAACCCCTTCAGCCATAGACATGTTGAAAAGTTTTTTCATAAGATGTACATTATTCGCAGCAGACGGTTGCTCGTACATCTTCTTCGATGCTTCCATAAGCTCTTCCGTCGTTTTCTCCTTCAATATGTTGTGTGTGATGACTTTGAAAGGGACAAAGAATAACCCCTAACGCCTTCCCCGTCCATAACGTCCCAATCCTCGTTGCTCTCTGCAGCTTTCTTCCCTTTACTTTACCAACGGCCAAGAAAGATCCTTCGATACTGAGATAGTCCTCTATCTGCGTTTTCCAAAACGCGAAGTCTGACCCATCAAACTTATCGAGTTTCGATTTCCCTTCTTCTGAACCCATAGCTCCCACTGAAACCCTAGCCTGTCCGAACAAGATTAAGACCTAACTTGTCGAACAAAACCTAGCGCAACCGCGGCTCTGATACCAGTTGTTATGGATTTTATCGCGAACACCTGTTCAATCCTATAACGAAAACGCCCCTACGGATCTTGGGAACAATGAATCACAGAAAAAGCAAACAAATATGTGCGTAATGAAAAACCGGAAAGAAAGCAAGACACAAGATATACGTGGAAAACCTCAACGTGAGGAAAAACCACGGGAGCCACACCAGTCCACTATGAAATCAAATCAAGGAGTACAAGTCTTCTCACAATCTCTCTGAGATTGGTTTTCTCTCGCCTCTCTCTATTTTTCTCGCTAAGAAAAAAGTATTTTTCGATCTAGCCAACACACAAGTCGGCCGAAACCCTAAAAGGCAATTTAGGGCCTCGGTAGCGCTACAGGTAAACACCTGTAGCGCTCTAGAACTCTCTGTCCCGAAATTAGGTCCTAGGTAGCGCTACACCAATTACTTGGTAGCGCTACCGAGCCCTTATCTTCACTCCCAACACCCAACTTGCCCATATTGTAATATGGGTGGATATGGGTTGAACCTATACTAACCCATATTTACATGGGTTGAGTTGGGTTCAAAATGGGTTGAACCAAAAAAATTAAAAGACAAATTCGATTGTCATAAGGATCCTCTCCTGCTAGCCAGTAACCTCTGCTTCATCCCAAGTTCATTCAAGATAACCCAACACTACTCCTCACTAGAACTCTCTCTCTCTCTCTCTCTTTCTTCCTCTAGTACTCTCTCTCTCTCTCTCTCTCTCTCTCTCTAGATCTCTTTCACTTGAGCTAATGAAAAATCTTCAAAATTCTATCTCTACCACATATCTACATAAATTTTGGAAAGATAATTGAACTTATATTCAATTTAAGACGAAAAATCTTTCGTGTCTCTCTCTTCAAATGAGAACTTTAAGTCCATTTTACTTCAGGCTCAACATAAATGAAAGGAAATATCATGCCACGACCATCGTAAGTCTAATTGGGCTACCATACTGCTCAACAGCTAATTCACCCCAATTGGAATGTCCCACACTCTCTCTCTCCTCTGGAATTTCCTCTCCCTCCGTCTCTCCTCTAGAAATTCGGATCGTGCTAATGATGAGAATTATACAAATTGATTGTGATTGATGATGTACACAACCAGAATCCTCTAACTTTCTAATTTATGTTTCAATTTCGATCTTTTCTGCTTGTTTAATTTGATGTATACAAATTAGAGAGAGAGGCAGTGAACTTTTGGCCATTGTAGTGTATATATCAGTGAAAATGTGCTTTGTGCAGAGGAAGATTGTAAACAGCGCAAGATCTTTAAAAAAAAAAAAAAATAGGTTGGGTTGGATTGGGTTGGGTATGGCCTGACTCATATTCAACCCACCCATATTCAACCCATAACCCATATTAACCCACTCAAACCCAACCCAACCTACCCATTCTGGGTATGTAGCAGTGCTCACTTAAAATTCCTATGCATACCCTATCCCTCCGTAGTCATACCCCTCTATACTCTCGATTTTCGTCTACATCCTAAAACTATGATCTGAATCATTTTCCTCGTAGAACATGTGAAAAACTACAGTTCTACAAAATCTTCGTATGATCAAATATCTATAGATATATGAATAAGTTACTTTTTATTTTGTAAATTGTAAGGTTAAACTGTATAATATATTTACCATCATTTTGTGGAGTATAACAATTTACAACGTTTCCGCACGTCTATCAATCTTCGATCATTCTTATATTTTGTAGAGTTAAAGTTTTTTGCATGTTTTACAAGGTGACTTGTTTAGACCATAGTTTTGGACCCGAGATATGAACAAAAAATAGGAGTAGGATTGCTAAGAAAAGATTACTTCCACTACCGGTGGAAACACTAGCTTTTCCTCCAAACCAATAACACGCTGCCAGCCTGCCACATCACCAATTCGGTACAACATTTGTGAGTTATTATGTTGGAAATCTGTTTTTCTCTTTCTCCAAATTCCAACTCAACCCTTTCAAGTTTCCATAATTACGCACTTGATAACTCATCGCGAGTTGAATTAGATGGGTTGGACAGTGTCCACCGAAAATACTGATAGAATAGTAATGGTAGGATAGATGATGCACACCAAACCGTGGTCACGATGTTGCCTTCGGCAGTTATTTTTTGGCTAAGCTGTTGCCTTCGGCAGTTATTTGATTGTGTTGCTTAGGGACAACATGCACTATTGATGAGATAGATTGGAAGTAGTGCCGGCTCAAGAGTTTTGGAGGCCCGAAAAGTACTCCTTGAATGAGACCCTCCATATGTTTCACCTAAAAAAGTTATTTAATACCGAGTCTTCATAAAAAACCATTACATAATATATATCATTCCCAAAATTTTAGCTTATAATCATAAGAAATAAACAATTATTGCAATACTTCAAATTCTATCCTTTGACAATTACTTTTCTCGCATTTTTAGTTCCAACTGAAAATGTAAAATTGGACTTATATTTTTCATAATAGGCTAAAACTAAAAATTATGAGTCGTATATATATCAGTCCACTTCCAATCAGGTATACCTGATCGGCTTCCCATCAGGGACTCCTATTTCTCGATCAAATTTTCATGATCCGAACCGTCCAATGTGTTTAAAAAGTATTTTTAAGGGTTCCCGTGAGAAATCAGTGAAAAAATATATACCGGGAAGGGCTTGTATATATATATACCATTTGTAAAAAAAAAATCGGGACCCAAAACCTTAGCTTCATTGGCTTCTACCATGAGCCAGCTTTAACTAGAAGGTCTTGGACTAATTAAACAGTGTTTCTGCTTGAATAAATATATTGTTGGAAAAGGTTACAATGCACATCCTGAAAATGTTACGGATCATATTTCTGAAAGGTTAAGAGTTTTTAATATAAAAGTTACGAGACACTAAAAAATGTTAGGATTGTCGTAAGGTGGCACAATATGAACTGTACAACAAGTGCATATGATACACACCTTTAATGAGTGTGTATTATTTACATGTCAAGTTTCTTTGGTTTGTAGTGTTTGATCTCACATAGCCTACCTCTTTTCCCATTAAAAATGTTAGGCTATGTAAACGAGGTACGCTGTGTGAGATCAAAAAATGTATGGTTGGGGCCTAAATGAGTATAATAAATATTGGAACTTACTATATTCGGCATTTAATCCCACTACACATTCCGCCATAATTCAATTAATTCCTACAAGAGTACTGCAACTCCTACGAGAATTCGTTATCGCAAGGTCCAATTTAATTTACTACAATTTAGCGTTCTAAGAATGAAAATTGTTTTTACATTTTAATTATTTTTTAAATTTTATAATTTTTTAAGAATATCTAACAAAAATATGCAAAATATACTCCAATATGTAGCTCCGCCTTTGCTAATTTACCTTTTTTTTTTTTATAGAGACACTACTAATTTGCTTTAGAACCAAAAAAAAGTAAACACTTGCTTAAATTTTCAGATCATCATCAGATGATCACGAGCAAGTTTTGAAAACTGCAATCATCATAAAATAGTTTCATTCCAGCACTTTTAATTCAAAACCTCAAATATTTAATCTGTTGAAGAAACACAAGACAATAAAATTTCAAAAACATAGTACAAGAAAAACAGACCGGGGAAGAGAGAGAGAAAGAAGGGTATGGGGTTGGGTTGGGTTGGGTTGGATTTAGCTTGGCCCATATTCAACCCACCCATATTAAACATGTTTACTATTAGCCCATATTCAATCCATCCATATTCAACCCATAACTCATATCAACCCATAACTCATATCAACCCACGTCAATCTAACCCAACCCACCCATTTTGCCACCTCTACATGTGTGTATGTATTTGTTTGTGAAAGATTTAATAAATAGAGTTTTTGCGGTGTGTGTGAATCAATTCTCTATGCCACCAGTAAGGAGAGGGTTAGAGTTGTATTAGTGCTTTGCAATATGAACGAATAAATTAAGTCAGTGTAGTGTGGAATTTTCTCTTATTTCCCAACATGTGGTATCAGAGCCCAAGGCGAGAGATCCTGACCTGTGGGTGAGAAGTGAAGAGCGTGCTTCCGCAAAAGGAGAATTTGGCACACAAAAAAATCAAAAAAAAATAGAGAATTAATTCACACACCCCACAAAAACTTTATTTATTAAATCTTTCACAAACTCTATTTATAAAATCGAATTTCTAACCCATTTTTTAATTGATCCTTTTTTTTTTCTTTGCCAAATTCTCCTTCTGTGAAAGCACACTCTTCACTTCTCACTACAGGTCCAGAATCTCTCGCATTAATTGGGCTCTGATACCACATGATGAGAAATAAGAGAAAATTTCAAACCCAACACGCTGACTCAATTTATTCATTCATATTGCAAAGCACTAATACCACTCTTAACTCTCTCTACACACACTTTACTGGTGGGTGGGGGAGACCCCAAAATGGGGCTCCCCATGGCTCAATTGAACAGCTTCTGTGGCCCCCATCTCTTCATTTCTAACTACCCCTTGCTCCTCAACTTCATCACATACACCTTCATACCACAGCAAATTTGTTCACCCTCAGTGAGGGTGTACTCGTTCTGTATCTTAATTTGATGATCCAAATCATTCATTATGTCCAAATTCACTTGTTAGAAGGGCATGCAAAAATTTAGCCCAATCAGATAGAAGTAACTATTTCATCTAGCGTTTTATTTATTTTTCTTTAAAATTCTCACTAAAAAATTTGAACTTTTACATCAAGAATTCACCGATATTGGATTGAACTCAATTTTAGCATGAGCTCCTAGAAATGAATCTAGACAAAATGAAGAACAAAAAATAGATGAGAACCAGAAAGAAGATAATGGGCATGGCCTTACAGATAGCAAATGGAATCACTCCTTGCACAATCAAGACAGAAGGCATGGTCACAAGGGCTTTGCAAGAACATAACTTGAGCATCTCATTAGGCTCAACAAAAATTGGACCAAATTTAACCTCAAAAACACATTTTATAAATTAACAAGTCATTTTTCCAAAAACTCACAAAATCAGACTCTCTATTCAGGAAGTCAGGAGAGAGAATTGTTTTAACCTGTGAATAGTGCCTCAAAGGATTTACCGAGTTACTGTAGCAAAGTTATAACTTTTGCAGATTTACAAAAAAATTGTTGAGTCTGGGGTTTTTTTTCCCCTTTCACTCAACAACTTAGCCATCAGGGGGATTTACCTCCCCTGATGAGGATGCTCTAAGTCTATTTATCATGGGAAAAATGAACATACAACTGCTAATGCACTAATCAGTGAGATACAGTTCCTCGAGTACAGTACAAATGTTGAAATAGTTTTCAAGTCCTAAACTGAAACATACAGAGAACAAAAATACAGTCTGCAATTCATAACATTCAGGAAAATGACAAATTTTTCCTTGAATTCCGTTTGTTTCATTGACGGTGTGAGCGAGGACGAAATTGAGATGAAATGTGTACTACATGGTTAAAATTGACACAAAAGAGGGACGAAATTGCGACTCCATACAAACTAGATGGACCATTTATAGAATTTACCCCTGGTGCTCCATGCTCAAGTCAACTTACGCATATCTCGACTAATTTTGGATTCACTAACGAGTTTCACATGTTAACGAAAGAATTTTCAAGAAAACAGCTGTGTTTTATGAATTGGTCCGATTCTAGTTTTTTCCTATTCTTATCACTGAGACAGAAGTTTGCACTATGGAGTTTTGCAATTTAAAGCTGAGTTTGAGTATGTGGGAGTTTTGGTAGTTTGGGCTCTCCAGCTCTACTATTAATGGATGGAAGTAGCAACTCTAGGATTTCGGGAGCATATGGTCATTTATAAACATCAAATATTTTAACTAATTATAAATCAAAAAAAAATCATAGTAATGAAATACTAATATTCTTTCTTTTCAGTTTTCATCAACAAAAAAAAATATTCTTTTATTTTTAGGAATTTTCATCACATCTCAAAGAAATCAAATATTACAAAACATCACCAAGTCCGATTAAAGCGATGAAATCGTCATTTGATCGCACATTAACAATGTACCAAAATAATCAAAAGGCAAATTGATCATCAATATTGTAAGTTTAGTGGAGAAAAATCAGACGGATAAAACTTTCATCAACAACCTCTCCTTATCAAAAAAAAGGTCACCAGGAGTTATTTGGTGTGGTGTCACCTTAAATTAAATTCATAGGGGTGATTTATGAATTTCTAAAAAATTTAATATAGTAATAGTAATTTCCTGTGGGGTCATCCAACGTCCCAACCCCACGGCTTACATGCTGGCGTGGAGGACATGGACTGAACCGAACAATTTTGATTCGTGGAGATCCAACGTTATTTGAAGTTGATCATTTCAAAGTCATGATCAAGTCAACCTTGGGGGTGCTTGCATGGGATGCACAACACAAAGTGCAGCCATGGCAAGGTGGAGGAGTTATTTGGTGAGGTGTCACCTTAAATTAAAAAAATCAACTCGATCGGATATCTTTATTTATCGAACACAAATAACTTAAAAAAAATGGAACAAAATGGATACAAATAGTCAAAACCACTTTTTAAGTTATTTGTATTCCAACGTCCCAACCCCGATCGACTTGATTTATGGCACACTTGTAGTACTTCAAAGGCTCTGGAACGCCGAATTGTCAAATTTTGATTCGTGGAGATCCACCATAATTTGAAGTTGATCATTTCAAATGATCAAGTAGACCCCCAGGTTCAAAGTCATGATCAAGTAGACATATTCAAATGAATGACACTCTAAAAACTAAGCTAATTTACATATTTATTAAGTGCTACTAATAATTTTCTAATGCTAGACTCAAGTCTTTTTTCCTATCTTAAATTTGGTATTGTTGCTTGCGTTTGGAAGCAAGGTTGAGTGATCTCAAAGGAATTTTACACAAAAAAGAAAGAATACAAAATCAGTTTACAATGAAACAAAATATAGCCAAAAACAACAAACAAACAAAACAATTTCAGCGTCGAAATCTATCGATTTACTTGCGGAGATGGGTTGGAGAGTCCATGAATATTTGAAATGGGAAGTTCGTTCTCGCTGCTTATTCGGAACTGGATCTACTGCAGACGGGTTCACCGGATATAATGCACTATGTTTATGATTTCCTCTTAAAAAAAAAATTAAAAAAATAGAAAGGATAGGCTTGAGAAAATGTCAATTTTGGACGAACTTTTTTATTTATTTATTTTGAAACCAAACGAAATAGTTAAGTGGAACCGCCATGTTTGACTCAGGTGGCTTCACAAACTTCGAATCTCATTTATTTCCATAGTTTAGAATTACATTAATTAATAATTGGTTTTCACTCCAAATATGTTGTAGGAGTCAACAGAGAATTATCCTTGAAATAAAAACTTATGTAGTGCTTCCGGAATTATCAGAAAATATAAATTAGAGAAAAATAAGTTCCCAATTCTCCTTTTTATCTTTTTTTGTCTTTATGTTCATGAAATTACCAAATTATTCTTACTTCTTAAATCATTTTTTCGAATACGAGGAAGAATTTTGTTGTTGTTTCCATGAAAAAATTCAGGAAAAAGTGTAAAGAAGTAAAGGAGATTGCCAGAAATTTTTTTTAATTTAATTTAATTTTTTTTGTGTTTCATATCCAGTAGGATGTAATTTTCACACCACAGTTGATAGGGAATTCCAAATTTGTTTAATGAATTATTAAAAGAGTCAACTCTCGGAGAATTATTCGCCATTCATTTATGGTAAAAGGTTTTTAGTGAAATGGTGACACAACCCAATAGAGTTTTGTCGATCTCATACGCTAACAACCGTGTCCTTGACCGTGTCATATTTATTTACATTTTGACATTTCTCATCATTCCCCCGCCCTCGTGTCATTTACATTTTGACTTTTTTCACCATCCCCTAGTGTCAACTATATTTTGAATTCTGAAATTCAGAATTACTTTTGCTATAGATTTTTTAATTAAGTAGGATCCATAAAAATGTTTAGATAACGTGTACAAGAGTGGTGTATAAAAAATTTGGAAGGCATTTTCAAAAGTGATTTTTGAAATCCACACTCTCCATTAAAACAGTTATTTGCAACATCCCTCTCGTGTGAGTTGAGACTTACACATACAAATTCCACAAATACGTGGGGAAACAGGGGGGTGCTGCGCAGCCCCGTGCTGCGCAGCGTGCTGTGCGGACCCATTTCGGCGCCGCGCCGGTACCGTTCCGAAGATCGGAGACGTCCACCGCGTAGAGCTCGTCGAGTACTATAAGCGTACCAAAAATTAACTCAATCCGATATCGTTAAGTGCCTCATCGGGACACAAATATGTTGAAAAAAATGGTTTCAATGGTTTTCATTTAATGTTTCAAGACATGTGTGTTCCAATTTTTTTCAACTTATTTGTGTTCCGATGAGGCACTTAACGATATCCGATCGACTTGATTTTTGGTACATTCGTAGTACTCGACGAGCCCTACACGGTGGACGCCTCCGATCATCGAAACAGTGCCGGAACGGCGCCGAAATAGACCGCACAGCACGGGGCTGCGCAGCACCTCCCCCGCTTCCAATACGTGGACCCTACAAATTCTCCTCCTTCACTATCCTCCCATTCCCACTTTCTTCTAACATATCCCCACACCAAAAAAAAAGGGAACAAAACAATTAAAGTCCACTCTTCTTAAACCACTTTACATCATGAAGATTTTGACTAAAACCCATGTTCAAAGTAGAGCACCAATCCTAAACCTTCTCCTCTCAAAGTGCAAACCATAATCAAGTGATTCCACTTCTACACTCCCTCCAAAAAACACATTTTCCACATTTCCACAACCAAAATTAAGTGGGTTTTCACTTTTATCAACTCATACCATCATCATCTTCTCCCTCTGCTCTGTTCTTGTCTTTTCTTCTCCCATGAAAACCCAACCAAAACCAGCTATGACTAAATTTCAAAGACCCTGCATTCTCCTTTTCTTTACTCTCTTTTTCTTGTCACATCCATTTGAAGTCAAATCATCAGCAACAGCAGAAGCAGAAGCTCTAGTCAATTGGAAGAACACATTTTCACCATCTTCTTCTTCTCTAAATTCTTGGTCTCTAACCAATCTCAAAAACCTCTGTAACTGGACAGGAATTCTCTGCACCACCACTGGAACTGTCTCCAGCATAAACCTCACCAATTTCAACATCACCGGAACACTCGAAAATTTCGACTTCTCATCTTTCCCAAACCTCACCATTTTCGATCTCAACACCAACAATTTCACTGGGTCAATCCCACCCAGTATTGTTAACCTCTCTAGTCTGCAATTCTTGGACTTGAGCAACAATTTTTTCACCAACTCGATCCCGTCGGTGATAGGAATGTTGTCTGAGCTGCAGTACATTAGTTTACTCAACAACAATCTAAATGGGTCAGTCCCATATCAAGTTACCAATCTCCAAAAGGTATGGTACTTAGAATTTGGATCGAACTTTTTAGAAACACCAGATTGGTCTAACTTTACAGGCATGGAATCTCTGTCATACCTTGGCTTTCATCTCAATTCTTTCGCTTTGGGATTTCCTGAGTTCATTCCCATGTGTAGGAATTTGAAGTACCTCGACTTGTCATTGAACCTCTTCACTGGCGAAATCCCTGAATCAGTTTTCACCCAGTTGGGAAATCTTGAATTTCTCAATTTGACTGATAATTCATTTTCTGGGCCATTGTCATTGAACTTTTCCAAGCTTTCTATGCTTAAAGCTCTTCGCTTGGGAAGAAACAATTTCACTGGTCAAATTCCTGAGGTCATTGGTTTACTTTCTGGTCTTCAAATCATTGAACTTTATAATAACTCATTTCAAGGTGAAATTCCTTCTTCCATAGGCCAACTTGGGAATCTTCAACTTCTTGATCTTAGATGGAATAACTTGAATTCCACAATCCCTTTTGAGCTTGGCTCTTGTTCTAACCTCACCTGCTTAGCTCTAGCCGTGAATTCGCTTACCGGAGATTTACCTTTGGCCTTGTCCAACCTGAAGAGGTTATCTGCGTTGGGTTTATCCGATAACTTCTTCTCCGGTGAGATTTCGCCTTATTTCTTCACCAACTGGACCCAACTGACATCTTTGCAACTTCAAAACAATTCGTTCTCCGGTAATATTTCATCTGAAATCGGGCAAATGACAATGCTCAATTACCTTTTTCTTTACAGCAACCAGTTCTCTGGCTCTATCCCACTGGAGATTGGAGACTTGACAAATTTGCAGAAATTAGACCTTTCAAGAAATCAACTAGTGGGTCCAATTCCTCATAGTATTGGGAATCTTGTAAACCTCACTTTGTTGCATCTCTTTTCCAATAATCTCAGTGGAACAATTCCTCCAGAGATTGGAAATCTAATCTCATTGGTAACTCTTGATCTTAACACAAACCAATTGACTGGGGAATTGCCTGGTAACCTCTCTAGCCTTAACAATCTTCAGACACTCTCGTTGTTTGCTAACAATCTATCAGGTACCATCCCCGAGGACTTGGGTAAGAATTGTCCTTCTTTGGCCAATGTTAGCTTTTCGGAGAACAACTTTTCGGGTGAGCTACCACCCGGATTGTGTGATGGTTTTGCTCTCCAGGAATTGACAGCAAACGAAAACGGTCTCAGTGGCTCGTTGCCTGAGTGCTTGAAGAACTGCTCTGGACTAACTAGAGTCCGTCTTGAATGGAACCAGTTTTCTGGAAACATTTCTGAGGCGTTTGGAGTCCACCCGGATCTTTACTATATCTCTCTTACGGGTAATTTATTTTCAGGTGAGCTCTCCCCTCAGTGGGGAGAGTGTAAAAATCTCACAAATATCAAGTTTGATGGGAATAAAATTTCTGGTAAAATCCCGGATGTGTTAGGCAACTTGTCCCGGTTAGGTGTCCTTAGCCTGAGCTCGAACGAATTGACAGGTGAAATTCCACCTGAGTTGGGGAATTTAGGCCTTCTGCTGAACCTCAATCTAAGCAACAATCGTTTAACGGGAGAGATTCCTCCGAGTTTGGGTAAATTAACAGACCTTCAGATTCTTGAATTGTCGAAAAACGAGTTGAATGGGAGTATTCCAAATGAGATTGGAAGCTGTGAGAACTTATTGAGCTTGAACTTGGCAGATAATTCTTTATCTGGAAGTATCCCATCAGAGCTAGGCAACTTGTTGGCATTGCAGTCTCTTTTGGACCTAAGCAGCAATTCATTATCAGGAACTATTCCTCCTAGCTTGGGAGAACTTACCTCATTGGAGAATCTCAACTTATCACACAACGATCTCTCAGGTACCATTCCTTCGGCCTTAACGGGCATGGTTAGTTTACGCTCCATTGATTTCTCCTACAATCACTTGTCCGGTCCTATTCCCGCCAGTGGCATTTTCCAAAATGCATCGGGAGAAGCTTTCGTCGGAAATTCAGGTTTGTGTGGAAATGCAGAAGGATTATCCCCTTGTAATGTAAATTCCACAAGTGGGAAGTCAAAGAGGTTCGACAAAAATGTATTGATTGGAGTCCTTGTCCCAGTAGTCATCGGCGTCTTAGTTTTGGTAGCCATCATTGTTGGATGCCTCATCGTTCGTAGGCCATCGAAGCAACATGACAAAGAGACCGAAAGTACCAAAACTTTGGAAAATTCCGAGTCACTCATTTGGGGAAGAGAAGGGAAATTCACTTTTGGAGATATTGCAAAAGCCACGGAGGACTTCAACGAGACGTACTGCATAGGGAAAGGAGGGTTCGGAAGCGTTTACAAAGCGGTGTTGCCAATGGGTCAAATAGTGGCAGTCAAAAGGCTCAATGTGTTGGATTCAACTGACATTCCATTGGTGAATCGTCGGAGTTTTGAGAATGAGATTCGAACACTGACAGAAGTTAGGCACCGGAATATTATCAAGCTCTATGGTTTTTGTTCCAAGAAAGGGTGCTTGTACTTGGTTTATGAGTTCATAGAAAGGGGCAGTTTGGGGAAAGTGTTGTACTGTGATGAGGAGGCTGTAGAACTTGGGTGGGGTACAAGGGTGAGGATTGTTCAAGGTGTGGCTCATGCTCTTGCTTATTTGCACCATGATTGCTCTCCTCCTATAGTCCACCGCGATGTATCAATAAACAACATTCTGCTCGAGTCAGAGCTCGAGCCAAGACTGTCAGATTTTGGAACCGCGAGATTGTTGAGCCCTGATTCTTCTAACTGGACATCGGTTGCTGGTTCTTACGGGTACATGGCTCCAGGTAAGCTTAAGTCTAAATTTATGCATTTTTTGTTTTCTCTTGAATTTACTATATAGGCAGCACAAACATTGCTAGTCTTTAGCACTGATTTAGGCTGGAATGAGTGCAGCTAAATATTCACATCTCTAGTCATAAATTATACGATTTTTTTTTTGCCATGTCGTCTCTTTTCCATCCATAAATGTGTCTTCAAATGCAAGATCCAAACATAGCACCACTTTCGAATTGAGTAAAAAGTTTTTTCATCCCGTAGGTTTGATTTGGTTAATGGTTATTGTGTAGGACTGCGCTTACTATGATGATACATATATTGAGAGAAACGGTTTCATTTTCGTGTTTGTTTCTCTTTGTTATTGTCTAGAACTGGCATTTTCTATGCGGGTGACAGAGAAATGCGATGTTTATAGCTTTGGAGTGATTGCGCTGGAAGTAATGATGGGAAGACATCCAGGGGAACTCTTGACTAATCTATCATTATCCTTGTCATCGAATTATGAGGACTTATTGTTGAAAGACGTGCTAGACCAACGCCTCCCCCCACCGTCAGGCGAAATGGCAGAGGAAGTGGTGTTTGTTGTGTCGTTGGCCTTGGCGTGCACACAAGCAGCGCCAGAGAAACGGCCCACTATGCGATTCGTCGCACAAGAACTCGCTGCAAGAACTCAGGCATGCTTGTCTGAACCATTGGGCACGTTAAGAATGAGCAAGATAACAAGCCCTCAGAAGTAGCAGTGAGAACTGGGAAATGATATGTTAGCTGGGGATGTTAAGAAACAGAATTGGGTATGGTCTTGGCAAATGTGCAATGTAGTTGAATAGCATGCTCAAAAAGTGTAAAAAAAAAGAGAATTTCTCAAGTGCCCATCCACTGCCGTGGTACCTTGCGTGCACCTCTTGTATTTTTGTCTAATAGCATTATAGCATCGAACTTTCATTTCTTGGTTGTAGATTAGACTCAAGTTTGCTATGTAACATATTTAGCACAGGTTTCGCAAAGAAACTCCCAACGAAAACTAAAAGATGGAGTATGTGTAGATTTGAATGCCGAGGGAATAGAGACTGAAGTTAACCTCCAACCTATTATATGCTCAAACTCAAGACTTGCCTGCCAAATCTCTCTCTCTCTCTCTCTCGTTGAGGAGTAGTAGGAGAAATGAATTGTTTAGATTAACAATCATGTGAATCTAAACTTATCTTTTTTCTTTCCTGTTCATTTTCAGGGAAACTTTTCTTGCATCTTAACATTTTCGCTCGTTGAGAGTGGGGATTGTGCCACCTCCACCTCTCTGCTCTCCTCCTCCCCCCACCCCCATATCTCTTCTTCCCGGCACCTTGGAAGACAAATTTGATGCCTCCGACGACTTTGGAGTCGGTTTGTTGTCCCCCCCCCCCATTGGCTCATTGTGGAGTGCCTTTCTTCAGTTCACGAAGTTGAGATTTCATCTGTCTTCTTCATGGTTTGAACTGAGTTTTCTATATGGGATCCTCTACCACCACATCTTTGACTACCCAACCTCCTTGGTTTGTTTCTCAATGTGTCATTGATCCTGCAAAGTGCATATGCCTGTGTCTAGATGGAAGCAGGGGCCCTGCACTGAGGCACATCCGGCCGTTCATCTCCTCGGTGACGGCTCAAACTTAATCCGAACTCCAAATGATCCGAGCCGTCCATTGTTCTGATTAAAATCCGAGCATTCATTATCGAGATGGATGGCCGGATGAGCTCACTACACCCCTGTAGTGAACCCCTCACTACAGGGCCCCCGCTCCAGTGTCAAGATTTTGGTAATTTTGATTTATTCATGTATCTTGTTACGAAATATTCGTAATGCATATGGGCTTCAAATGAAATTGCCTCTTGTTCAAAAAATATATATATTTGTTCCACTGAAATTGCAGTTGAGAATGTGTACCAACCTAGAAAAAAATAACGTTCGGTCAATAAAAAAATTCCACCGGAAGCAAGCATATGGAGTATTTGGTGAAGGCATTACTCTTCCAATGCATGGCACAAATAGCAATAATGCACATAGTTGAGAACATAGAGTACACGCACCATTGCAATACTGACCTGTTAGAGAGAGAGAGAGAGAGACTCTGGACATTGAAGTTCCAAAGCCCCTCTTATCATTCAACTGAAAATTTCTGTCCTATCAGTTACTCTCCTATCAGTCCTACGATCATTTGCGGGATAATGAGGTGTTTTCAACCGTTGTAGGTTGCTTTGAGGGTGGGGAACTTGACCACCCAGGGATATCTATTTCCAAATCAGCCTCATTTTCTGGCACCTTTCGTTTCTCTCCCAACTTCCTGGAAACTTGCCCTGAAGCTGAGATGTCATTAATTACGCCATTTTCACTTTCTTCATCCTCAACCCGAGAGGTTCCCGATTCATTTCTGTCAAGGGAACTTGGGAATGAATCCCTTGTCCGAGGGGAGAGGTTTTCAAGGGAGGACGCGGAGGCACCTTTGCATTGATTCTCGAACATCTTCTGGAGATATTTCCCTTGCTCTTCTATTCGTAGCTGTAGACTTCTTTGAATCTGCAAAAGACATGTTACTTATACATCTGTATTGACCAATAATAGCTGGCTCCGCAGAAACTATCACGGTTGTGGCAGCAGTCAACTGCAAATCATTCTCACCAATAGGTGAAGAATGAAGATCAAGTAAAAAACAAATAAATTTGTGAAACAACAAATCCATACCTCCAACTGTTCATGCAGGCGCTTCTGGAGCTCCATCTGTAATCGCAATGCTTCTGTGATCTCACTACCCCTGTTCACATAGATGTTAGAGGTCTGAACAGAATATCATCTAGTAGGCTAAAATGCACCAAGTAGTTCAAAATATTCACACAAGTGAAAACAGTACATGACCATCAATAGTAAAATCATTTCATGAGCTACACAGCCACCCCAATATCGAGGAAGGAAGTTGTGTATAACTGCTTAAGCATCTTTAGATGGCAAGACGGGTTACTATAATCCAGCAAACTTAGACCAAAAGCTTCATGCAAGAACTCGTTCTGGTTTTTCAAATGATTACCTATGGCTATAACCCCACCATAATCACGTCCAACAGCAAAATTTTCCTTCCATGTTATTCAATTGCTGCTAATAAAAAAGTGAATACACAAGGCAACAATGGGTGAAGGCCGGTCTCTGAAAACATAAATGAGTCACTACTACCAAATGCATAAAACATTAGCGAGTACTAAGATATTCAATGCAATCCCTTAAAGAAAAGAAGAAAATGCCGAGTCGCGAGGACGATAGATGTTTAGTTACTTCAAGCCGATCTACTTACGTTTTCAAGTTCGAAGGTTCCACTTCCTGAATTGGATCCAAATTTTTCTCTGAAGATCCTGCAAATCAACGAAATGACCAACTTCATGAACTATTGTGACACAGACATTTTTCACATATTATCCCCCCAATAAGAAGGCGAAGAAGTCAAACATAAACACCAAAGCAGTAATTGAATTTAAGCATAGAAACTTGAGATGGAAAAGCAGAAAGATGGATATGATGAGCTTGGGAAGACAATTACTAACACATAATAAAATACAAATAGTTTGAGCATCACAGGACATCCAGAACCATAATAATATCAAAGCAAACGCCACTAACATTGATAGTGATCAACAGATATCGCATGGGAATAGGACATTGAAGATCTACATCACATGGTTACAAAAAAAGAAAAAGGCGAACTCAGATAACAGGAGAAGGAGAATCACAACGAATTGAAGGTCTAAGTCACTAACATTGGATGTTTTGGAAAAACAGAAGCGAGCCAATAAATATACACTTCTTGAAAGGACACTGATTTTTGTAACACCAAATAATTTCTTTTTTTTCCGAAAGAAACACCAAACGATTCAAAGGCATGGAATTACATTGTAAATATAAAACAGCAGATATTTCCAAAACGAAAATCCAAAAGAAGCAAAAAGAAACTACACAGAATTAATTAACTTTTACAGAAAATTGGTCTAAAGGACAAATTTGGGGCTTTAAATAGTGTTTAGTCCATCTTAACTTATTTTAAGGCATCCAATACATTGATAGGAACTTTTTCATGTCTCAAGGACAACACTAGACAAAAATACCCTTAATGAACCACACCACTCACGCTCACCATGCGGAGAAATTTCCCGCGGACAAAAGCAATTGCCCCACTCACGCTCACATCACTGACGATTGTGATGTGACCCGTCACATCAATTGCCTCACGCCGTCCCTTTCTCTCTCTCTCTCTCTCTCTCTCTCTCTCTCTCTCTCTCTCTCTCTCTCTCTCTCTCTCTCTCTCTCTCTCATGCGTGGGTTTTGGGTGGGTGGGACAAAATTAATTTCTCTCTTCAATTTTGGGGATGGGTTCAATTTTAGGGGGTACCCTACTATTTTAGGCACTTTCATAGGGTACCCTAGGGTTTAGGTTTAGGGTGCACTTTTCAATTGTAGGGTTTTAGTAGTTTAGGCACTTTCATAGGGTACCCTAGGGTTTTAGGCACTTTCATAGGGTAACCTAGGGTTTAGATTTAGGCACTTTCATTAGGTTTGGGGGTTTAGGCACTTTCATTGGCTAGTGGGGGCATTTTTGGAATGTATAGGTGATTTGTCTTTTTGGCATTAAAGAAAAAATTGATGTCCTTATTGAAGTAAAGACCTCTTTACTCTGTCCTCCCCAAAAACGGACCCTAACTTTTAACAGACCTACACTACGAAATTTATAATCTAAGATTCTAAGTGAAGGCCTTAAATTTTGTCTTTATATTAATTAGTCACTTGCTAAAGCATAGAGTGGAGTTGATGTTTCGCTCATCTCAGTTGTTCCAATGCTGCAACAGCAAAGCATACAACATAACAACCATAGTTGTGCAGAAATCACACAATAAATGGAATTCCTCCACAAATGCAAAGAAGCTTATGAACTAAAATTTCGTAAACAGAAAAGACTATCAGGAAGCTATTATTATTCACCTTCTGGTGACTCTGGTCTGTATCTTGCTGTTCTATACTTCTGCAATTCAGCAAGAAAATTCACCAGATGAATGATGCACATATCAGCAAAACGTAATTACTACGTAACAAGAAAATGGAAGAAGTAGATGGAACACACCTGCAGGTGGCTCTTCACATGATAAATTGTCAAACCTTCAACTTTCAATAGCCTCAGTACACCTTTAGGAGTAGCTTCTGCAGTTCACAGTGAAAAAGTTAATCGAAATGAGTCGCCCCCCTCGTAGAGGGCTAGAGGCAAATGAGATTAAGAAGCACTGTAAGGCAAAAAGCTTTACGCACTGCCACTGCCGCCAAGCTTACTGACTGCGTCAACAAAGGCCTCATGGAGTTCAGGCGTCCAACGCATGCGATGTTTGGTTGATGCACCACTTGGTGAGGATGTGGAGTTAATAGCACAAAAAGAATGCCCAGAAGAAGTCGGAATCTGGAGTACTTGGGGATGGGGTGCCAAAAAACTTGTAGATGATTCCATCCCCTGATAAGCCATCTACAATCAAAGAAAAATGCAAAGCAATACAAATCATACATGCTCTTATACGTTTCCCATTTCAAACAATAATTCCGAAACAAAAAGAGTAGAAAACTGAAATGTTTACCCTAAGGGAAATGATTTTCACGCACCCCGTTTTCCACCTGCACTCCTTTTTTTCTTTTTTTCTTTTTTTTTGTCTTTATACAAGTGAATTTACATTATTACCTTTTCATGGGTGAAAACTGAACAAATAAAAGGGTAATACTGCAAATTCAGATGAATGAAGTGTACCCACATCTGAAGAGTATTGTTTAGTGAGGAAATTGTAACCTTTGGCTGTGGATCTTCAACATTGCTGTCAATGAAAAGGTCATTCCAATTAGAAGTCAAGGAATCATCATCGTTGATTAGCTGGTTCGCCCAATCTTGCCGGTCATTTCTCTTACTATGGTCTTCACTTGGGCTAGGACAACCACCATTGTTGCTTCTTCCAAATTGATTGATCTTGCTAGGGGTATTTACAGGATAGTCGAAAAAGTCTGATAATGGGTCAGCGAACCAGGAACCACTGTTGTTAAATGGTGTAGATTGGAACATTGTAGAATGACAAGGGGTTAGTGGTATTGATGCCCCACCATTTGATAACTGAGAAGTAAAGGGAGACTTTCTTGAATGGTTTTCAGGAGGTCCAACAGAAGAAAAATGAAGATCATTGGAGAATCCGGACATCGATGGGAACATAGGACCAACAACCCCACTGTTCGAGGGTAAAGAAGAGTGAAAAGCCAGAGGATTAAGTTCCCTTTGCATGGAAAGTAGCTGATAATCGGGCAAGCTAGGATATTCCTCTTCCAAGGTAGAGAGATTAACAGGTAAAGATGATGAAAGAGCTCCAGAGGTTCTGAGTTGGCTTGCACTTGGTCTATGAATAGATAAATAGCGGTGTGCTTCCATTTTTAAGACCTCTTTAATAAGCCGTTACAGATATCCAGTCGACGTAGGTAGGCTAGCACATCCAACAAAACTCGAAACCTGCACTCTAGAAAGGGTAAATTAGTAATCCAGTAGAGACAGAGAAGAAAAGGCCACATATCCCAAAATTTGATAGTTGAACACTCGAATATTTCATTTTTCGAACCAAAAGATAAAAACTACTAGCTGGAAAGCTGAAATGAAGTATTATCATAAACACACTCAACCCCAAAAAAAACAGTAAAAATAAAAGGAAGAGGAAGAAGCCGGAAGCTTGGCCGGGTGTGATAAAGAAAATAACCACACCAATATCCCACCATCAAAAGTCATCATCACCCAATGTCACAATTATCTCTTTCTCCTACATCCAAGCCTTACCAATTACTACAAAGGGTCGGCTACATGGATCAATTTCCTTGACGCTATCTGAAGCCATGTACATGGCAAGAGTGTCCATGATACAATTCCCAACCCCATATACGAACAAAACCTACTATAAATGTTTACAAGGTTCTGGGCTCACATAGAAAGCCTTCCCTGGCATTATCCAGCTTTAAACAACCACAATGCCAAGGCTAGGGAAGTAGCACCGAGGTTGTATAGGGCTTGGTCCAGCCTAATGTCTCTAATGCAAGACTTACAGCATTCCAATAATTTTTTTCAAGCAATTCTGCTCAGACTATAACAACGGAGACAAGAAAGGCCAGGCCATTTGGGCAACTACCGGTGGAGATGTAGTTGGCAATTACATAGTCAAACAAGACCCACATGGCCAAAATAAACGATTATACAGAAACAAAATCACCTGCCAACGTGCTAGAGGTCAGAAAAGCTTTACCGTTTATAATTCGTAGCACGCAGAAATCCAATCGCAATACAGCCTTAAGTTTTTCTTATTTTCGCTCAGTATAGTAGTAGGCAACAAACCCTTCAAGGTCTACGGTCAGCACTCAGCAGTACCGATATACGCCATAATGGTTGTTCTCAACATGTTCAACCATAAATTGACCACACACCCCATCCACCAACCCACACACAGATGGTGGACATAGAAACAAGTATGAAAGTCCAAACCCAATCAGTCTTTGAGTACCCCGACGTAACACCCAACTCGTAACAATACCGCACAAAACCCAGCAAATCCATATAGGAACTGTTCTAATCAGTCAATGGATCTTTTTGCCTACAGTGATCCATCCAATACCTCAAGTCAACCAAATGACCATAAATGACGAAACAAATAAAAAGCTCCGAAAATTGAACTTCCACAATCCCCATTCCAGCATCACAAACACCGGAAAATGCATCCACCAACATTAATCTTCACATACATTTACGAGTTTCTTTACATATAAAGAGAAAGAGGGGCAGAAAGTCCCACCCACAAATAAAGATTAGGAATTAAAAAAGCAAACACGACATGCGATATTCAGATTAACCACAACAAACGAAGTACATTCAAAGCTACAGCAATCTAGAAAACACAAAATCGCCACATGGGTATTTGAAATTCTTACCTAAGATCACATAAAGCTCAAAACTTGGGACCAAGAAAGCTCCACTCCCGACCAAAACTCGACGATTGTGGCATGGGGCAGAAACAGAACAAGCGTGTATATAGAAGGGCGTTAATACCCACACGTAATTATCTCTATACTTCCGGCCCCAGCGTCTCCGAAGCAATCAACGGTGACGAGCTGGGCACGGGAAGGAAGGCGGTTTTTCCTCGATTGTTATATAACGAGGGATAGTCGGGGTGATAAACGAGTCCAACCAGCCTACTGCAGTGCTAGTTGTTCAGTTTTCATTCGAAAGAGCTTTAAAATACTCCTTTTTAATTTAGCTTGTTTAATAAATTTACCAAAAATAAATAAATAGCTTGCTGAAATAAGTCTATCTCGAACGAGTTTTTTTTTTTTTTTTTGCCAATCGATAGGTGTATTATTGATACGAGAAATTACGAAACATCCAAAGACGCTAGTACGACCCTGTTTGTTTTGGGTTTCGAGATCGGCTTTCTCAATTATTACTCAAATTTCTCTCCAATCATTATTTTTATTTTTAATTATTATTCTTATTTATATCTCTATCTCTCTCTAATCATTACTTTTATATTTTCAATTATTACCTTATTTCTCCCTCTAATTATTACTTAAAAATCAAATCCAAAAACTAAACCAAACAAGTTCACAATTAGGTTTCGAGTAACTTGAGTTTTTATATTTTACCAGTCGAACGAGCTCAATAGTTGCTTGTTTTAAATGTTATAAGTCAAACGAGTCGATTAAAATTTTGTTCGAGTTTGGTTTAACTAGCTTACGTGTTTTAAGAAAAATAGTATCAGGAGATTTGTGACAGACCATGGATCCTACTTTGATAAGGACTTGGCCTCCATTCAGCTTCTCTCCATTCGCTCAAGTTCGCTTCTTGGTTTTTATGCGTTCACTTAAAATTTCTGACAATTAATTAAATAATTAAAATCATTTATTTAAAACATTTAAAACAAGTCACTATCCAGCTCGTTAGACTTGTAAAATCGTTTATTTCGTAGTGTAGTTGATAAGTTCGTTTGTGTTGAAATTCAACCTGATCAAAGGCCAATACTATATTAACAAAACAGCATTTGTAAAAGAACGGCACGATAAATTTTAAAACTTAGATTGTTTATTTATTATTCTAATAAATTTATTAAATAATTAAGGTCTTTATCGATTCAAACTATTTTTGATACGGATGACTTTCTCAACGAGAGCTACGAGATGCATGGTTATAATGATCGTACCGAATTCCGAGTGAGGTCACAAAGACGACCTAAAATTGGATCAAACGTGACAAATTGAAACTGGATGGGATCCGAATCCCTTTGATAGCTGAGTCCTTCTACTGGCACACCCATTTGGTCACATACCGACCACACGGTCCACACCCACTCGTGTGGGACCTACTTTGAGGTCTCACACGAATAATCGGAACCGCTCAATTTGTTAAAAATATTTTTTGAAGGGTTTCTGAAAAAAATTAGCTCAATCAGATATCAGGAAAAGCTTGATAAGTTTTTGCTAAAGTTTTGGTCCGTTCGATGCAAGAACTGAAACTTTAATGAATAAATCGAGCTTTTACGGGTATTCAATGGAACTGGGTTTTTCCAAGGACCCTTAAAAAAATATTCTAAACAAATTGAATGGTTCCGATCACTCGTGTGGGACCTCGAAGTAGGTCCCACATGAGTGGGTGTGGCTGGTATGTGGCTGAGAGTATGTGCCCTAGACTTTCTGTTGATAGCTGCACTTAAGCGTCTGTCACTGGATAGCAAGGGCCGGGGGCAAGTTTGACTAATCTGAAAATAATGGGGTCAACTTGCAATCATAAATTTAACAATCAAGTAGTTTATCTTTTACATGTAATTTAATCCTGAAAATTATTAAATTAATCAGATATCAACTCTCTTCTGTCAAAAAAACAGATCGGATTATGCAGGTGTTTGATCGCTTTTTTATTTTAAAAGTATGATCACGCAAGAGATAAAAGATTCAGATTAGAGAAATTGACAGGAAATATACCCACAACAAACAATGTAACCCTTATCGAAATGGACTGGGGATAAGTATTCTCCATTGAAAGATATATAGCATGTCATTGAGATTCTTGCGTGATGTTATTGACTATGCCTGGGTTTTTTATTTGAGCACTCATTCAGGTAAGTCTTGTGGTTTCATAAATTTTGCAAAAACAACTACACAAATGTATAATTAGGTACGCAGTGTCAGCTTGTTTTAAGGCATGGAGCGATGTTTCAAGCAAGGCCGTCCTAGACATTTTGAGAGAGCAAACTTTAACGTTAGGGACACTTATATACTTTACAAGCACCCGATAAACAGTAAATCACTTTTAAAAAGGAAAACATATTATGATGTAGAAAGATTAAATTTCCGAAAGTAGTAATTGTTCGTTACCAAGCCTGGATAAAGATGCAGAAATTTGAAACAAATATTTCGTTCTCTCTTATCCTCTTTTCTGGTTCCCAGCCGTCAAGGTCTTGGCTTGGGGGGAGGCGCCGCCTCTTTCCCTCCTCTCCCCCTGCTTCCTTCCTTCTCTTCTCCTTTCTTTTCTTTATTTTCTCCTCTCTTTTTTGTAGAATCTTGGAGGCTGGCTTGGTGGCTGTTGAGGGCGGCTTGCAGCGACGTGCTTTGGTTTGGCAAGAGATTGTGGGATCTGTCCGGCGTTGGCTTGTTGGAGCTGCATCCTCTTGTCTCGACCTCGCTTTCTACTTCTTGATCTGGCCGCCGCCAGCCTTATTGCTTTGTGCTCCCGCTGATTTCACTCCTCGAGTTATGCCTTTCTCCCTAAGTTTGAAATTAGCTCACCGGGGACCAACTTTCCTGAAAGCTTTTTTTTCATTTGCTTCCTCTCCCATTGGTATAGAGCTACTCCGTTCCTCAATGCAGTTTTTGAAGAGTTTTTATCGAATAAAGAAATAGCTCAGACGTCAGTTGGCTTACCTCAATTAAAGTCGGGAAGTCTTTCTATAACTTTTTGGTTTTGCCTAATGGAGTTGTGGCGTTCAAATGGTTGGTTGTGGTGTTCCTCCAAACGGGTTGGTCTCTTGGATCAATCTCGTGTGCTTAACGATGATGTGGAGCCATTGTGGAGGTGTGGTCATCAGGGCAGTGGTGGTGGCTGGGTAGTTTACTGCAATTTTATGGTTGGGGTGCTTTGGTTGGACTTGGCCCATTTGAGGTTTCGGACCTCTTGTGCTTAATGTTTTATCTGGGTTTTGACCCATGGGCCGTCTCGTGTCTATTGTGGTTAATGTTTCATCTTAGTTTTGACTCATGGGGTGTGGGGCTTTAGGCCTCTTAAGTGGACTTTGTCTCATTGGATGTCCTCGATTGGCTATTGATGGGTCTCAAATTGGGTAACGTCCTTCTTGCCTAACCCTTGAAAGAAAAAAAAAATCCAAATAAAAAATTGTACATTAGATTTTTTGTTTTAATTTCTGTTTTATTTGTTTTCTAATTTAGTTTTTCGTAAAAAAGGAAGTGAAAACAAAAATATGTTTGTGTGAAATTATTTTCAAAAAAAAAAAAAAAAAACATAGTCGGTTGGAGGTGTGCTCATGGTGGTGGTGGTGGGGTGGTGGGTGGTGGCGGAGGTGGTGGTGGGTGGCGGCGGTGATGGTGGGTGGTGGCGGTGATTGGGTGGCTGGTGGTGGGTGATGGTGGGTGGTGGCGGTGATGGTTGGTGGTGGTGGTGGGTGATGGTGGGTGGTGGCGGTGATGGTGGGTGGTGGCGGTGATGGTCATGGGTGGCGGCGGTGGTGGTGGGTGGTGGCGGTGATGGTGGGTGGTGGGTGGTGGTGGCGGTGGTGGTGGTGGTGGGTGGCGGTGGTGGCGGGTGGTGGGTGGTTGGCGGTGGAGGTGGTGGTGGGGTCTCGGCGGGTGGGTGTCGGCTGGTGGTGGGTGGTGGCGGGTGGTGGCTGATGTCCTCGATTGGGTGGTGGCTATGGTGGGTGGGTCTCAAATTGGGTAACGTCCTTCTTGCCTTCTCCTTGAAAAATAGAAAAAGAAAAACCCAAATAAAAAATTGTACATTGGATAGCTGACAGACTCAACACTTAAAAGCATTCTTATGATATAAATTCGACTATGATTACTATCATGAGATTGTGACACAAGAATGGATTTGATTTTGGTAGTAATTGTTCGTTACATGAAAGTATGACTGAAATATCACTCTTCTTACATGTACATTTTTAGCAGCAAAAAGTAATTTTTAGCATCAAAAGTAGTTTCCGTAGACAATGGGCACAAATTGTTGTTATACCTAGTAACAACCTAGAAATTTTGGGAGTCCAAGGCTCAAGCATTCCTCGTCTGATTTCAGAAGCACCCATGTTGGAATGTCCAAAAATCCTTTTTCTGGCCTTACCACCACAAAAACTATTGAAACCTTGCCCAAACCTTTTCTTCACCATACCGTCTTGCAAACGAGAGGCTAAGACATTAACATACAGAATAGCAGACAAACAGAGACGAGCATATAAAACTAAAAGAAGCATTACATAAGCTCTAAACAAGAAGATCAACCTCAATGAACCTTTCTTAGTCCAGATAATGGCCCCAAAGCCGACAGCAAATACCGCAACTATGTAAAAGATGTAATCCATCACAAAGTCTAGATTCAACAAACAAAACTTAGGCTCCAAACATTTATAGTTCATCAAATTTCCTAAACAATAGCATTCGCAGCACTAGCAATCCTCGGCCACAAATCAGCGCACTCCTTTCCAATTGGTCCTGTTATTGCAGATCCTACAAAAGCAGAAAACCAAATGAGAGTGCCAAAAAAAGGCCCAAGAGCATGCAACACCACATTTGAAGGCACCGAATTATTGATAAAGAAATTTCATCATTTCATATATGATACCAAGTTATCTACTGGGCCTACTCCAGTCAGAGGATGAGATGTCATCAGTTCCCCAGATCAGTGACAGAAATTTATCATAGTAACTAAAACTACAAAATCAAAGTAACAAACCAACTTAATTCATAAACCTGTCCCTTCTGCCCCTAGAAAACTTGAATAGTCATGGTAAAGAAAGTCTTGAGCGCACAAAAATCTGGCTTTTATTAGGCAAGAATCATACAACTAAGTTGCAACTGGGACTGTTGAACTATTAACAAATCCAAACAGAACGTCATCACAACTCATATACAGATGACCATTGAGATCCAAACACAAGCTGAATTAGAAACAAAACACACTTGTTTTACGAGTACCTAAACATTAACTTTACACAATCAGAGGTGCATGTTCTTCCCATTTTTCCTAATTCAAGTGCACAAAAGATAAGTTCTAATCCATTTTTCTTTTATTTGCTATTCACATGTGTCCTATTGATCAACCCATTGATTATTCAAAATTGGGAAAGTGTTCCAATCCCATATGTATGATAATGTTTTGTGCCATCAAGCTACATATCACATACAGTTACCCCAAAAAAAAAGTATCAAAAATAATAAATACCTTTCATTTCTCCTTTAGGATTCACAATAACACCAGCATTATCTGCACATATGAGAAACAGAAGTATAGCATTCAGTACCACCTTTTAGATTATAACTAAAAAAAAAAAAAGTAATTGGCATTTGAAGCCCTCGCATTTCAACTACTGTAATTGAGAGTGGCCTGCTATATTAAGTTTCAACAGTGAAAAAACATCATTGATGCCAGCACACTTCAGCGATAAGAT
This sequence comes from Vaccinium myrtillus, assembly GCA_016920895.1. Classification (NCBI taxonomy): domain Eukaryota; kingdom Viridiplantae; phylum Streptophyta; class Magnoliopsida; order Ericales; family Ericaceae; genus Vaccinium; species Vaccinium myrtillus. The sequence goes on from CM029275.1 coordinate 4,131,449, forward strand.
ATTGTGACCAAATGAATGCATTAGCCGCATAAACATAAATGAAATTTACCAGCAGACAGGTAACACAATGCAACAGTTGAACATCATGCTGTTTAAAACTGGCAAATAAATTCTTCATATATGCTTCCTGATATGAATGACCAACGTGTAAAGTAGTCATTCACCTAATCAAAGAAGCAACATTAAAGAGGGGTAGGACTGTAGGACATGCAACTTCCAAATCTTCAACTATGAAATGAAGCCTTACCCATACTAGGAAACAAACAAAGAACGCATCGCATCAATCTACCACAAAACTACAAAAGCAAGGCTCTTAGAACTGAGCAACACAAAATCTGATAGAAGTCTACTTCACGGATTACTAAACAGCCTAACAGCACAATACAGCACCATGGCTTATGAGCATCTCCCAATATTGACAGCTTATCAATAATGAGATTCATTCTAATTAGACATTTAGAAAGTGCCTAAAGAATAACGAATAATTGCACCTTATACAATGATGTCAACTAGGGGTGAGCAAGAAACTGTCCAACCCGCCCAATCTGCCTGCCCGACCTGACCCGAAAGGCTACAGGCGGTTTTGAACCAGTATACGGTCGAATACAGGTTGGTTCCCTCACTGAAATTCGGGTTTCAGGTTGGGTGGGTTCATTTCAAACCCGATAGACCCGACCTGACCCGTACATGTGTTAAATTACATGTTTCCCACCCTACGCCTGTCAAGATCTCCCTCTCTCTAGCAATAAACTTAAACCTAACATCTCTTTTGAGACCGCCACACACCCTCGTTCTTAGTATCTCAGAAGAATAGCGCACGGTGACATCGATCTGAAGGTGGCACAATTACACCATGGTGACCCACCAGCCACCACCTCTCTCTGTGTTTTTTTTGCTGAACATATCTGTCTCTGTAATGGAGTCTCTCTCTTGAAACCCATATTTTTAGTCACCAGTTTTTGGAGAGAGAAGACTAACCTGTAAGACAAACCCATATTTTTAGTCACGAGTTTCTGGTCACTGGTGTGTTTTAGATACGGTTTGATGTTTTCCAAGGAAAAAATACTACTTTGATTCAATGTGTTCAAACCTCAAGGATTCTAAAGGCAAATCCATTTCTGTCATGGTTTCTTGCCCATTAGTGGCCCAAACTGAAGACCCGACCGACCCAATCCGCAAATCGGATACAGTTTCTCAGACGGGTTTGCTAATCTATTCAGTCGGCCTCGGGTCCGGAAATATTCAAACCCGGTCGGGTTGGGTATCGGATGAGGCCCAACCCTACCCGGCCTGTGCACACCCCTAATCAACAGACTAGAATAATCGCAAATCATCAACCACCCAAAGTATCTCCATCAGAAAAAGGCTACAGCGCCTTACTAATAAGTATTCACACAAGATAGCTCAGTGGTTGAGCTCGCTCCCCTTGGATGACATCCATCTATAAGGTAGGGGAGTTCAACTCCCACCAACACCTCCCCACGGACCCCACCCCCATGGGATAGAAAAGATGCAGATAATTGCCTTTGTAAAAAAAGGAAGAGTACTCAAATTTGACACACAACATGCCCCCCATAGCTTACAAACAGGAAGAATACAATTATAAAAGCAAAATAGAAAGCTCTTATTTACCACCAGGCACCAGCTAAAGAAATTTTTCGCCCTAAGTACGCACGAACCGGCTATATATATAATTGGATCCGTTTGTTGATACTTATCACATTAACTTAACAAAAGTATCAGCTGTCGTAAATTTTAATTCACAAAGTATGAAATGTGAAGCAAATGACCTTCGAAGTACATGAAGACGCCGTCCTTTCGGCGCCACGGCTTGCGCTGTCGAACGATGACAGCCGGCATGACCTTCTTCCTCAGATCAGGCTTCCCTTTCTTGACAGTAGCCATGACCATGTCACCGACGCAGGCCGACGGCAACCGGTTGAGCCTCCCCTTGATCCCCTTCACCGATATGATGTAGAGGTTCTTGGCCCCCGTGTTGTCGGCACAGTTCACCGTCGCCGCCACCGGAAGACCCAGCGACATCCTGAACTTGTTCCCCGCCGAACCTCCGCGACCTGCAAAAAAATTACACAAACGAAAAGGAGGTAAGTCGTTGATCTGCTTGGTTAACGAGTAGACGAGACGCAAGTTCTGGAGGTGTGAGATTGGATCGAACCTCGCTTCGACATTGTGCCGTCTCTCTCTTCTCTCTCTCTCTCTCTCTCTCTCTCCGGGGAGTGCTAGGGTTTTATACGGAGGTGGACTGTCTCTGTGCTAGGGTTTTGACAGGGCTTTTTTTGGGTCTGTAATAGAAGGGCTGAAGTTAGCGTGGGCTGAGTTTTCCTAATTTTACAACTAATTTGGGCTGAGTTTTCCTAATTTTACAACTATTTATTCAGGCCCAAAGTTTAGGTCTATTCATATAGTAGTGGGCCGGTCTACAGAAAACAGAGCCCAAATGCGTTTATGTAAACCTGTTGAATTACTCAAGTACCCTCCAATACGAACTTAGGGGGGGTGTTGTGCATGGGATGCACAGCACCGTGCTGCTGCCCCCCCAGCATTTTTTTGATGATCGGAGACATTCACCACGTAGACCTCGTCGAATACTACAAGTGTAGAAAAAATCAATTCGATCGGATATCTTTAAGTACGTCATCGGAACACAAATACTTTGAAAACAAATGGAACACAAATGGACACAAACATTGGATCAAAATCACTTTTTCTTGTTATTTGTGTGCCGATGAGGCACTTAAAGATATCCGATCGAGTTGATCTTTGGCAGACTTGTAGTATTCGACGAGGTCTACGCGGTGAACGTCTCCGATCGTCAAAAAAATGCCGGCGCCGCCGCGCCGTGGGGCTGCACAGCACGGTGCTGTGCATTGGGATGCACAGCACCCCCCCAGGTTCCCTCCAATACAAGGGAATGCCGTCGAGTCCTTAGCCACATAATCCTTCCAAATACACTGTGCTTGTGCTCTCAACCCTCGCACTGCGCTCAAGCTTTCAATCCTCATATTCAAGAATTTTAGTTTTTTGAGATATGATTTATAGATGCGCTCGCGCATGCACACGCGAATTATGTGACTTAGGTCTAGTAGAGTTTGGGATGACAATGTCCCACTATAGCCTCTTCCGGCAGGGATGCAAAACATTTTCAGCAAGACTGGTCCAACAAGAATATGAATTGATATTTTAAGTCAGTCCAACTTTAAAATTTACACTTTCCAAAGTCATCGTTAACAGTAAAATGAACGTGTTAAAAAGAATTAATCAAATCATATACTCTTAAAAACAACCTACTTATGTTCCCATCCATAACATCAACATTGGTTATGTTTTTGTCCTTTAATTGCCTAATTAATGCATTATTCTAATTTTCTTACTTTTAGACCTTTTTTAAACTTTTAGCACAACGGGAAATTCCCCATACTATCAAACCAACTTTCAGTTGGACCAACTCAAGTATAAATACAGAGAAGTGCAGAGCAGACATTATTCTACATGGTGTCAAGCACACATCTCAGTTGTTCAAAAATATTTTAAATTGTCAAGATTTTAAAGATAAATAGAAAAGAGAGAGCGGAAGAAATTTAAACGGTCGAAAAGTCAGGCTTGGCACGAGGTGGCCGTGCCCACCCGACACTAAAAAAATTTCCCTAAACATTACACTACACAGCATCCCACTTGTAAATCGTGCTCAGAACTGTATTGAAAAACTACTACTGTAGTAAACAAGGGAGGAAAAAATGCCCTGCGCTTCCCTCCTCACCTCTCCCCTCCCCAGGCTCCCCTTCCCCACCACCACCCCCACCAAAAGGTCCAAAACCCATTTCAAACCACGCCACCCTTGCCCTATCATGTCCCTAAACCAAAAACCACCACCAACCCCAAACCCTAACCTCCTAACAACCATCACCAAACTCCTCTGGGGCCCCTCCCTCCCACCCCAACTCCTCATCTCCACCGTCCGTTCCACCTGGTCCGCCGCCTGGCACCTCATGATGTCCCAGCTCGCCCCTTCCGACCCAACCGGAAACTACACCCGACCCACCTCCCAATTCCGCTCCAGTTCCACCCAATTTTCCCGCCAAAAACCAAAAACCCTCCATCTCTACGTGGGCCTTCCCTGCCCCTGGGCTCACCGGACCCTCATCGTCCGGGCCCTCAAGGGTCTGGAAACCTCCGTGCCAGTCTCGGTCGCGTCGCCGGGGTTGGACGGGTCGTGGGAGTTCCGGGATAGGGCTATTCCGGACGGGGATAGAGTTGTCCCGGGTTTGGACAGTGCAAATGGGTGTAAGACCCTAAGAGAGGTTTATAAGCTGAGGAGAGGAGGGTACAGTGGCCGGTCCACGGTACCGATGCTTTGGGATGTGGAGAGGAAGGAGGTTGTGTGTAATGAGAGTTATGACATAATTGAGTTATTCAATTCAGGGTTAAATGGGTTGGCAAGCAATCCTGATTTGGATCTTTCGCCGCAACCTTTGAAGAAAAAGATCGATGAGTGGAATCAGATTATTTACCCAAATGTTAACAATGGAGTCTATAGGTAAAATGCCAATGATGTCCAATTCCTGGTTAGCATTTGGGAATGCATTAGTGAAGTTGTATGTGATATATTGTATAGAATTATGGTTGCATATGTGCTTGAATATGCAAAATGCCAACTTGATCAAAATTCGGGTTCAAATTATACTGGATTATGTTTAGAGAATGTGTTAATTGCATTGAATTATGGTTGCATACTTGCTTAACATCCAAAATGCCATTCCATATGGAAATTCAGGTTCAAATTCAATGTGATTGTGTTTATTAAGTTGTATGTACAAATTGAATTGAATTTATGTCTTTACGGTGGTGTGTTTGTGAAGGTGTGGATTTGCTCAGAGTCAAGAAGCATATGATTCCGCGGTAAATGAGTTGTTTAGCACATTGGACATGTTGAATGATCAATTGGCCAGCTCTAGGTATTTGTGCGGAGATGTGTTGACGCTAGCAGATATATGCCTGTTTACAACTTTGATTAGGTTTGATCTGGTGTATAATGTTCTGTTCAAATGCACAAAGCGGAAGCTGATTGAATATCCAAATCTTCATGCCTATATGCGCGATATATATCAGGTAACAACTACTTATATGGTATAGTACTCAAATGGTTCATTTTATATTCTCGAAGGGTGAGTGTGTATCTGTCTTGTGTCTGTACATGCTTCTGAGTGGACATTTTAATCCAATTCAAATATAAACGAGACTCGTCTAGCTGAAAAATGAAAACGGTGAATTTAACTTAAGGTGGAAAAGGGATTTTTGTTTGCCCTTTTCTTGAGAGAGGCGGCTCTTTACATCGTAAATTGGTCATAGTTGTATAACTGGGTGGATAGATGATCTTTAAAAAAACTAGCTACTGGATTTTATTTCAGATGTTTGAAAAACGGGTAGATGACTGCATTCTGAATGAATTGCTGACTTTCCCTCCTCTTACGCCTGATTAGTCTGGGACTCTAGTGTCTCTATTTTGTATGGCACGGAGATCCGGTTGTGTGAAGAACTTAGTTCTGAAGACTAATCTTCTACCAAATTTAGTGGTAGAATTTGTCACTTGTATTGACAGATTGATAAAAGCCCTTCTCAATTCCCTCATCCTATCATATAAAGACGTATAGGATACTCTGGTTCATCCACCCATCTTTATTGAAGGTGATAACCAACTTCAATGGTGAGATAACCTTATTGCTGAATCCTGCTGTTTTTACAGTCTAATCGAGTAATATCTTGTTCAATCTTGATTGAAAAGCAAACAAACTGTTTCTGTTATTGATTGAAAGTGGATCCATTGTAGTCACTTTTTTACAAGATGTGTCGCTCTTTTATCAAGTCATATCTTGTTGAATATCGCAAATTCTGTGCTGCATGGCTAAGTGGTGCATTTTCATTCCCTATGCAGATCCCAAAGGTCGCGGCAACTTGCAATTTTGGAGCAATTATGGATGGTTACTATAAGATTCTTTTTCCATTGAATCCAAGCAGCATTCGACCTGCCATGCCTTCTGGCTGCGAGCATGAGTTCCTCTCTCAGCCTCACAGTAGGACATCTCTTTCATTAGTAGATAAAAATGTACAGGTTCCTGTTTTATAAAGCTCACTTTTCAGAACAGTGTTTGGATATAGATCCCATACCTCGGTAGATGTTGTTAAATTGTCACAAATGATGTTGTAAACAGTTCTCCACAACTTGAGCTTAAGGATTTCAGCCTATTGGCCGGTGTCTTGTCGACTTTTCCAAACAAAGGTATTGATTGGGTCATCAGAATGGGTCACGGTGAGACCAAGAGCCGAGCCATACTAGAATAGTGAGAAGCTTCCTCCATAGAAAATCGGCGCAAGTGATTGGCTCAAAATGTTAGAATAAATAACTTCTTAAGTATTAACAATTTCAAAAAGGGGAAAATTTCATGATCATTTGCAGCACAAACGATGAAACGAACTTAGATAACATAAGCAACCATTTCGTGGAAGACCCCATTTCTCTGCAATCTAAAAAAATGGAGTGCATCGTGGGTCCACAATCTTGCAGCAAGTCATTCAATGAATTCAAGTTTTCCATACTGCGAAGAACACGTTACCTACAGAAAAATAAAACAATTCTCGCAACTTGTGTTCCTTGATCTTTGCAGGATCAGGCATCAGTAGGGGACATGTAATTCCAACAGTAAGTGAAGACGGAGTCCTCAATAAAGCGAATTGCAAAAAACGTCGTTGGCTGGAATTCCAAGCAAACATACATGCCAAGAACAAGTTATTTCAACTAATGGAACATTGTCATTGATAATGAACCGAAAAGGCCGAATAAGGTGGCGAAATTCCAAAGTTTCCAGCCTTGCTTAAAAGCAGGCGGACTGAGGCCCAGAAATGAGCAGAAGGAACCCCATAATTTTGGCAGTCACTCTATGGTACAATACACAATAAACAACGGGCATGGAGGCAGAAAAGCTTATGAGAAGTACGGAATTGATACAATGCTAAATGCCTGCTTATGCTGAATGCAGCCACAGAACCGGACACATCCTAGAAACTAACGACTTCTCAAAGCTTTGAAAATAACCTTGAAACCCAGTCAACTGAGAGGTTACAGCCTTTGGGAGGGGAGCCGAGTTATTGCAGCAGACCAATTCTCCTCACGAAAAGAAAGAAAGATATCATTAAACCTCACAAGTGAAAAGGCTTCATGAACCTCACACGTTCATCTTCGAGACCCCGCGGATCTAGATCCTGTGCCAGAGAACATATCATGATTAGCAGCAGCTGAATCAGAGACAATTTTGCAATGGGAGTGTATCAAAATTAGTCAAAACTGAATCATCTATCCCTTTAAGAAGTTATATCTGGTCAAAACTGAATCATGTATTCCCTAGGTTATTGGGAAGGACAGATAAAATGTAAAGATTTACCGAGGACAATGACAGACGAGAATAAAATGGGAAGTGGTATAGGAAAAAAACAACCGACAGACTGAAAGTACAAAAATATTTATACTGATAACGAACAAGATCTATCCATTTGACATAATAAATCCAATTATGCCACATTTCATACAAATAAACCCAAATTACTGTAAAAAAGTAATCAAAAATTCAATTGCCACAACATGTAAGCACTTACTACTTGAGCGTTTGATGTTTCGGCAAAACTTGCTGCCACAACGGCATTTAAAAGCCTTGACTGGATGATCGTGATCATCGAAATCAATACCATAATCCTGCAGATACAACATTTACCATCTCGTTACAAATAAATAAAAATCATCACATATTTTCTGGGGATGAAGCCATCAACCTAAGTTTAAAATGGTCATAAATAAGTAATTTGTTACTCCTATTTTAGTTGCCAACCAATTTTAGATTTTTTGGGGGTAAGCAAACAAAATTAATGTGAGACAGGCACGAAATTGTTATTTTGGGCATGTAAGCACAAAATAGATCGAAGGTATGAGGGAAACATGAACTCACAGTACAGGATGTAGTATGTATAGTCTTAAACATATCAGACAGTCCAGTTAAGCAAGATTTCCAGAGCAAAATCAAGTATCAAGAGCCTAATCTTTGTGCGACCATTAGTCGAAACTCACACACTCTTTAATTTGGTCGTGCTCATCTCATAGACTGCATGAAACCCACTTACCCATGTAAGTTCCTCCATCGCTTCCACTTTTCTGGTTGTGAAGAAGGCGAGCTGCATGGAGGGAAAACATAAACTAAATTAGATTTTCAACCATAAATAATTGGGCCAGCAACGAGTTATTTCCAAAGACAGGAGGAAGCAGTCAAGTGTCTGAGGTTCCATACATGATAATAATGATGGTCAGGGGTCTCCACCTCCACGGGTATCTCAACCAAGGTTGAATCAAAACATCTGGCAAAATAAGATAAAAACTATTTAACAACTAAAACCCAAACGTGGGTTTAACTTGATAAAGATAAAGAAGAATTGAATATATGAAAAAAATTAAAAGATACAGTGTTCTAGTCTAAATGAAAGTGCAAATTTTGATAGCTATACATTTCAGTTGAAGGCTAAATTCTCAGTAAAACAAAATAGTGATTGACTGAGGAGTAGTCAATACAGGTCTTTCAGAACACAAAGATAAAGGCATAAAAGATTTTCCCTTTAAAGAACTTACCTATGATTGATAAACCTCGCAACATTTCCATAATTTGTTGCATCCAAACAGAGAGCGTCTTCATCCTTTAAAACTCCTTCTGAACCCCAATCAGCATCAAGCAGCACAGGGTACGCATGCTCCTCATTTTTGCTTTGCGAGACTCTCTCATAAAGTTCTGAGTTAGTTAAAATTTCCCCAACGTATTCACAGACAAATGCACCTTTTGGGAGCTCCTCTAGGGTACGGAGACCCCATCCTTTTCCTCCAGGAGTCATAAACACCTGAACATGGGGATAGGAAGGCAGTGGTAGAAATCATAGAAACTATGCATGAAGTGTAAACAGATGAGAGATATTACTCAAGAAAGATTTCAGAATATGTAAACATCGCAAGCCTCACATTTGAAGAGGACCCTTCCCAAAATGATACTTTGTGCAAAATTTATTTCATAGAGTTTGAAGTTAAATAGTACTGTGAGAAACCATATAACTGCACTAGCAACTGGCAAAAAAAACTTAAGATCCTTGGAGCAGATTCTCACCTGCAACTTGCGGTTTATGCCACGCTGTACCACCCGATTACCACACAGTTTATTGCAGCCACATTTCCACCAGCATTCTTTTATGAACTTCCTCACCAAGTGACCCTTGCAAGGTTCTGGAATATCATCATTTTTGGATCTTTCCTGTGGGCATTCCTTACAATAAAACATGCAATGCTTTTGAGGATCACGATTCATGGAAATACACTCTTCCAAAAAGTCTTCTTTGACCAAGCCTTCTAAGGTATACACAAATTCACCACCAGTTTCATTTGCGCAAGCACATGGTGTTGGTGATGATAAACAATTGCCAAAGCAATTTGAACAACAATTTTCTCCAATCCGAGCCAGTGAGAAATTTACATAACCATTCTGAAAAACCACATTTTGTGGTATATACTGGAAAGACGGTGGATACTCCTTGTTAACATCATTTACCAATGGTATTACAACGTTTTCTTGTCCTTTTGCTATATCATTAGCGTCACGAAGAGAGAGTTGACGCCGCTGAACCACCCCCATACTATGAGAATTCGCATTTTCAAGCCCGTTCTGTTCATTATCCTTGTCAATTTCACAGCTGTTTTCAGTGTAATTCTTATCTGTTTTTGTGCAGTCATCCATTCCGTTGGATGATGGTGGGAGGATTGGAATTTGAGACCTGGCTTCTTCAGGTGCACTGTGGGTACTGATTGATCCATTAGAAGGACCGAATGGCTTGCCTCTTGTTCCTGTATCCAGTGCTTTAGATTCTTTCGACAAAACACCAGCAGGAGTTGCATTTATTGTTTGCTGTTACACATGGACAAAGTCAGCACCAAGTTCTAAGGAAACAAATTATAAATGAAAAAAAAAAAATCACCTCTCCAGATGGCGTGGAAGCAATCTCTAAGTTGCAAGAAGACTTTGCAAGTTGACGAGTGATTCTCCTTTCAATTGATGAAACGGGAATACCATCACTTCTAATGTTTCCATTTGCGTATTGGGATGAGACGATTCCAGGACCATCAGCTTCTCTGATTGAGCAATTTCCACCTGAAAAGTTTTCTCTACTTGATGGCTCTGTAAAATTTGAGGAAACAACGTGGACCCAACAGAAAGGCAAAAATATTGCAAGGAACGGTACAGTAGAGGGGGTTGTCATCTTCAAATAGATGCCCCAATCAGCAGTAACACGCTAGTATCTTAACGGGAAAGCAACCTTAGATTAAAAATCGAAGTTAAACCACATGAAACAAGATATACCTGGAGGAATAGCTGCAAGAGGAACCGCGATCTGCGGCAGCTCATCAGTGAGTGGCTCATCTTTAGGCTTGATTAAAGTACTAGAATTATGCACCCCCTGTTTGGGTGAAAGAACAATGCCAGGATTCACTGCAAGAGGCGACCTCTCAGACATTGATTTTTTGTCTCTTAGAGCTGGTTGAATTGAGAGTGGTTCCTTTCCTTTCTCTTTGAGTTGAGTGCTGCTGGCAGCACCAGGCTGAGATGGCTCAGATCTTTCCGGAATTGACAATAGTGGCTTAGACAAGACAGGTTGTTTCCCTTTGTTTCTAACAAGTGGCGGGGGAGACAAGGAAGGGGATCCAGCTCCTATATTTGCCACATTAGACTGAAACGATTCTGTACTGTCCTGTGACTGTTGGAGAGGAGAAGTTTCAGGTAGTTTATCTTCCTCTGGTTTGGGCTGTTTTAAGGAAGTTCCACCCGATCTGGGGCTACAGTTACCAAAAGAAGGTGAAGCATGATCTTCTTGGTGCCTTGAGCGCAGCCTTTTTAAGGGACGCTCAGGCTCCTCGTGTGGCTCAGCTTCTTCCTCCATGTCTGCTTGCTAATCTCAAGTGAAAAGAAAAAATAGAACACAAAATAAGAGAAGAAACGATAGACATGAAAACACCAAATGAAAAATTGGGGAAATTACGCAAGAGGATCCTGAATAGGTACAAGGAATAGGCCACGTACAACGGCATTTTCACGTTCATTCTTTTGATCCGCTACCTGAAAGATCGGGTAGTAAAATTTTACAAGAAACGTCAGTGGACCGTATACAGTATAAACAAATAAACAGGAAAGGAGCCAAACAGACTGACTAATAACACAGAGATGGCTGTCAGTCAAGGTAGAAAGCGTATGTGTGGACGTATGTGGTGTGTGTGTGTATGTGTGTGAGAGAGAGAGAGAGAGAGACCAACCAGAGAGTCCTCTTGTTCAAATATAGCATCTGCAAGAGCTCTGTAATTTTCTTCTTCAATAAGTTCCCAGTTTTTGTCATACAGCTTTAGAAGATTCTTCAAAACTGGTTTCACTTTTTCTTCACTGATACCGAGAACCCTCATGGCACGAAATGCACTCACAACTTTTGGATTCGGTGCCATTGCTTAACTCGAAGTCGATATTCTCTAAAATAAGCTCCCAATCATCCAATGCACCTAAAAATTTTCAGGATAACTAAACATATCTCAGGCAAAAAGAAAACAGAAACACACAAATGCATCATGTAATGCAGTCAAATAACTAAACAGCATATAATAATCCCATCAATGCCCTGGTTATGGAAAGACAAGTCGGTAAGAAAATACAAATATTCCTGTGAGTTGCCCTTGAAAGTAAAAGACTGAGCTGAAAATAAGTTGATTTGGTATGGTATCTGAATGACACAGACGCACAAGCTCTGATAAAGAATTATTAAAGTTATGCAAGCGTTATCCGAAAAACAAGGACGAATCATAGGTGTGATCCTATCTTTTCAAGCCGTCAAGCATACAATCAAAGACTACGAAAAATGATGTTGGCATGCCTATTATTGTTGTGAGCAAGAAAAAGGGAAAATATTGATCCGTTGTCAATTGAGTGGCGCTATATTATCTATCATGTTAGACGTTATCAAAACACAGAGACCAAATCTCAAACAAAGAAACCCCCACCCTGTCTATACTAGGATTATGGAAAAGACTTGTTTACAGATCAACCGACAAAACCCTACCTTCTCACACCCTGTTCCCATAACTCACTTCTAACTATGCTAACAAGAGAAATACTAAAAATGAAAGCCAGCAAAGGATAAACCCATCCAACTGAGAAAAAAGAATAAGAACCATGATAAGAGTTCAACATCCTAAACTAGTCTTCTTAAACACAAGTTAAAAATCAGTCAAACCAACTTGAATAATGAAAGTCTAAGTCTAGTTTTCAAGAAGCTGAGAACTATCTATTTATTTGTAAGCACAACTTTATTAACCTTAACTCTGCAATCGCATACTTGGTGGTAGGAAAAACAAGGAATCAACTTCTAGCCAGGGTATTTCCAATTTCTACTAGAAACAAAAGAAATAAATGCACTTCAGGAATTCTTCAAAATTCAAAACGATACAACAGTAATGGCAGCAGGATACAAATTAGCCCAACTTTTCTTTACCAGAAACATAAATGAAGAATATAATTGCCACACCTCCAGATAAGGAATATACTACTTGTCAAATCCATTGGCTTAGATAAATGCAAAATCTTTAGGCTCCTTGAAGAATGGGAGCTTAAATAAGCCCAATAATTCACTCAGCTCAAAAGAGTCTTCCTTTTTGGTTAACATTCCGAGCAACCGAACACGAAAATGCATGCGAGAGTGTTGAAAATACCAAACAAACTATAAATGGTAGCAAATAGAGGCCTCCACCAAATGTGGTTCAAAGGCTGAAGAAAAAAGAAATGTAGTAGGCGATCCAAAGCCCTAAACCCTAGAAAGAAAGAACCCAATAGCGAATAGACAAATTAACTTCACAGTTTTCGTCGTTCGCGCAAGAAATCAACAGTCATTACCAATTATTAACTTCACAGATTTCTTCAAACTTTCATTCGAAAAAAAAAAAAGCAAAGAAAAGTACAAAGAAAGCTAAAAATGGCACGAAAAGGAAACACAGAGACGAAAGGGGAGAAGGTGTGTACCAGCATTTCCGATTTGAGACGAGTGAAGGGAGGAGCGAGCGTTCGCGTGTGCTCGCAGTAGGGCACGGAGCGAGCAGGAGAAGAACGGAAAATATTTGGAGAGAGAGGAGAGAGAGGCGCCGGGCAGAAAGTACTAATCTCTATGTGGCTAGACAAAAACGATAACCACGTTCGTAATGGGCGCGTGGAATACGGGACAAACGCAGTAGAGCCGAATGTGGTGGGGCCTGGTTGTTGATGAGAAGGCGCGAAGACTCGAGTGGGTTCGGTGGGCGCGTGGGATAGACGTGTTCGAAACAGAAAAAGTGAGGAAAAAGGTGAGAGCGTTGTCATCGATGCAGTACGAGCCAGAATCTGAGGACTGAGGAGTGAGGAGGATGAAGCTGAAGGCTGAAGCCCGTGGGCCGTGATCCAACAAAGACTACGAATGTACTAGTACTTATGTTGCATCAAATTTGGGCTTTGGGAATAAAATAAGCCCAAAGGCCGAAAAGTAAACTAGTGAAGAGGAGATCGACGGGGAGGTCGATTATGGTTTACTAACAACTAACTCTATTGATATATATCGAATGGGAAAAAAGAAAAAAAAAAGTGAAGTTTTGGTTGGTTCTTTCAAGCCCGACCAAACTAAAAATACGATATTCAAATATAGTCATCGTAGCATTGTGTTTTAAAAAAATAAGCACAAAAATTCATAACCAAATGAAATAAATATTATTGTGTTACTTGTGTCGTGTATACGAGAAAACCCTTTATGTTACCCCTCCATATTCCTTCCATTGCGTTGATAATGATTTATCATCGTTCCTAATTAGGAATGGATATTTTTTTCACAGCTACAGATGGCAACGGAACATGGCTGGGTGAATATGGCTATCCCTGTCCTCGATCCAAAATTCATATCCAATCATCATCCCTGCCTTGTTCTCCACTGGTTTTTTCTTTTACAATATATCCCCACTCCAAATGAGGAACATGAGGATAGAGAAAGAAGGGCGGATCGAGCGAAACTATGTTAGCGTTCACTCTTCCGACGACATTACAGGAAAGTGCAATTTTTTAAGATAGACGAATGCGATCAAACCTATAGAGAAAGATTACCATAGTACCAGAAGATGAACGGACAAATAGGAGTGGTGAAAGTGTGTTTCTATTCCTTCAACGTTTCACATCTGAAACCCTAACACAATCATATATGCAAGGAAATCATTTATGTTACTCCTTAGTATTTCCTTGCATCGTGTCGATAATGATTTATCATCATTCCTAATTAGGACTGGATTTTGTTCTTACGAGTAGAGATAGCAACAGAGCACGACATAGTGAATATAACCCATTCGGCCGTTCCCGATCTGCAAACTCATATCTAGTCATCGCCCCCACTTTGATATCCACCGAGGATTTTTTACTCTTCATCCCCGCTCAAATGAGACACGGGATCTCCAAACGGGGGAATGGAAATTTGTGCGGGGGGGATCGAGCACGAGTGTTTTTAGTAATCCCCCACTTGATCGTTCCGGGTTTTTTACTCTTCATACGAAGGCATGATTTGAAGCGATTTTCGGAGATAGACAGATTTGATCAAACTACTTTGTGTGTGTGTGTGTGAGAGAAAGATAAATTATTAGAGTACCAGGCGACATACAGACAAAGAGATGCGGCGAAGGTGTGTTTCTATTCCTTCAAGGCTTTACTTCTGAAACCCTAAAAAACTTAGATATACAAGGACATCCTTTATGTTACTTTGTTTCACAACTAGGGATGGCAACGAAGTGCGGCGGGGGTGATTATCATTGTCCTAAGCCTCGATCGGCAAACTTATGTTCAATCATCGCACCTACCTTGATCTCCACTAGGATTTTTTTTTTTACCCTTTCATCCCCAATCCAAATGAGGAATGAGATCTCCATATGGGGAACGGAAATCCAATGAGGGAGGGAGGGAGGGAGAGAGAGAGGCGACTTGTTCTGACAACAAACGAAAGCAATCAAACTTAGTGCGTGTGTGTGTGCGTGTGTGTGTGTGTGTGAGAGAGAGAGAGAGAGAGAGAGATTACCAGAGTACCAGACGACGAACAGACAAAGAGGGGCGGCAAAAGTGATTCCTTCAAGGTTTCACTTCTGAAACCCTAACACAACCAGTCTCACATGCGCTCTCTTTCCACTCACATTCTCTTATATAATACTCTTACTTGGGCCTTACTCATTGGGCCTTACAAAAACAATAGGTTTACATGTATAAATATATGCGTGGAGCACTAACAAGGGGGAAAACCGGGAATTTGGGGCAGGGAACAGGGTTGGGCCGATGTAAACCCACCTTTTATCCTTTACTGGAAATTTTTTAATAAATTTATCCCCATATCTTACCTGATTCTCGAAATAGTTCTTGAATATCCAATCTATTTGGGGCGGCGAATGGAGCATCGGATTGAATAACATTGTCATCCCTATATATTCACAACTCCATCTACCTTAATGAACTTCTTGAATAATGTATTAGTTGGTCGTTATTATAATTTATTTATGAGTTAAAACAAGTGGATATCTTAACTAAATCCAACTCAACCAGGGCCGCCCTGGCCTAAAGCGGGAGGTGCATCCGCTTTAGGCCCCAAAAATTAAGCAAAAAATTAGGAGCTCAATTTCCATAGGACTCGTACATAGGTTATATATAAACTATTATGTGATTTAGCTTAATATGGGGGCTAATTCAAGTAGTTTGGGCATGTATGTTTGAGCTAGTTGTCCCACGTTTAACTCCTTAGAGGCCCATTTGGCCAAGTGTTATTTTGCCTTGCTTTTTGATTGGATCTAGTGTAAAACAAAACTCTTGCACCACATAATTTATGCTTTAGTGGTTTTAAATGTTACTCAAGTCCAAAGTTCAAATTCTTTACACACCATAAATATTTTGATAGTTTATTTTAATATTACGTTTGTCTTTTAACATCAAATTTACAAATAAATAAGTGTGACAATAAATAAACCAAAGTAATTTATCTTCACTCACTAATTGGAACAACCCCATAGTTAGTTAGAGGGGAAAAAACGTAGCATGAGCAGTATTTTGTTATGTTTAGTTTATTTTTTTCCTAATTGTGTAAAAATTCTAAACTTAAAAGAAAAATATTTTAGTTAAATTACGAAAGTAAAATACCTTGTTTAATTTTTTGGGGCACTTAAATATTGGTCCTCCGAAGCACCTTTACTTATGTTATCATCCCGCACTAATTTTGGAGTTATGTTTTCATCCCCAAATTCAAATAAAACAAAATTTGCCCTTTGTCGATATACTATACAGTGGTTGAAAAATAGGACGATTTGCTAAATTTTGGGGTCCTTCATATGTTATAACTGACATGCATATTTAGTGGAACAAAATCCCCCAATTTTTGTATTAGTTCTTTTGTTTCCCAGTCTTGGAACCATGCTCAAATACTTTCTCTGGCCAATAAAGCCCAATCCTCATCGTAACGCACTTTCTCGATATCCCTCTCATCCCTTCCCTTTTTTCAGTTTTTCAATCTCTGCCACCCATTCTCTTTGATTCTTCTTCTACCCAGATCTTATTGAATAGATGTGATCGAGTTGCGAAATTAATGACGCCTTGATCAAAAATACTAATATTCCGAAATCTTCCTTTCCTTCGTACGCGATGACGTCTTCCTCTCTCACTTGTCTTCGTTGGAGATCTAGAAGGATAAAATAGCTCTCAGTTTTACACCGCCGTCCTCAATCGCCGTCATCCATGCTGTCCTCCATATCCTTATCCATTGCCGTCAACTTGCTCTATTTCCATCAAATCTTTCTTTAAAATGTCTCAACCGCCGTCGATTTTCTTTGATGGTATGTTTGGACAAATCATCTTATGTTCATGGCAGGCTTTTGTTTATTGAAAAGACATGATTGGCTTTATAAGTTGTATAAGGTGTGTCATATTTACCTGGTTGTTGAATGGTATATTTACCATATTTTGCTGACTTACTTAATTATTTGCCATGATCAATAAAAGTGTAGTGGACAAACTTTTTACCACGATCCAACTTGTTATGAATGATACATTTACCATATTTACCTTGCCTTGTTTGTTTTGTTTTGTTTATTTACCATGGTCACTGAAAAATATGTGAAAATAATATTTACCATGATTATTGGAAATTATCATCAAACAATTGTCAACATCATAAGATATGGTAAAATTTATTTACACATCAAATTTGCAACTACCATGGTAAAACCTCAAATAGGGCAATGTAAATATGGTAAAATTTATCTTTCCTAACAAGTTCAATCATGGTAAAATATTTTTTCACTTCCGTTCTATTAAAACTTTTACCATATCAGTCCCACTATCTTCTCATTCGAAATTTATGTTTACATGATCATTCAATTCCGGCAATTTTCAAAAAATTCCCTAATTTTTGGTTCTACTCACTTGAGTTATTGGGAATAAATCATTTCACTCAATTTTGAATCTCCTACATTTCAAAACTTCCTTTATTTTAGGCAATAGAATCATCCCAACTCATTTCGAAACCCCCAACAATTTCAATTAATGCATAATTTGCGGCAGTCGTAAATATAAAAATCCCTAAAAATAAGGAGCTGGTTTTGTTTTGTTATATATATGTCAAAAAAGGACAATAATAGTAAATCACATATAAAGAGGATGAAAACATAACTCCTTGAAGTGGACGGGATGAAAACTTACGCGGTATCCAGAAAAAGGATGATTATTTAATGAACTCTAATTTTTTTTACCCTATATTAGCCACCTATGGTATATATTTTTTTTTACAAAAACTTAGGGTCCATTTATTAATTTCGCTTTAAGCCTCCAAAATTTGAGTCGGCCCTAAACTCAACCCGTCATTTGGTATTACTTTTCTCTCACCATCTTCGAGATGTTGTGGATACGACCAAAGTACTGGTCCTTTTTAACTTTGTGGACTCATCTACTTTTTAGAAATGCAATTTTGCTAATCACTAATGGTGACTCACTTTGAGGTAGTGACTCCCTAGTATTGTTTAGTGAGATTTGTCGATGTTATACTTTGGCCAGGGATGGGACTACATAGAGGGGTGTGTGTGGTATGGGCTACCCGCGGTTTTCACACGAATGGACTATCAACGTCGTAATAACTTGATCTAAAATGATAATTTGAAGAATAAACAATTCAGGTCATGAAAATAATATCTAGATGGATTTCATTTAATGACCACAAAAGAGTTTAATTAAGGCTTATACGGATGGTCCCCAAAGTATTAACAAAGTGTCACTTTAGTCCCCAATATACAAATCGTGTCTATTGCATCCCCAATATTCACAGTGTGTATTTACTTGGTCAATGGGTCTAACTACGTCCGTGTTTACTGTCAAGTGCAGGGGTATTTTCGAAAGTCCATCTCAAACCCCCCAACACTTCTTCTTACACTTCAAAACCTTAACCATACCCATTCTACCCATCCCTATCCCTAAACCAGATCGTCACATTTCCCACACCGCAATACTCGTCATGCCACTTCACTTTCTCTCTCCATCCATCAATGACATCTCTATGTTTAATCTCAATTTCTCCTCATCCTCGTCCTCTTCCTCATCTAATCCCCAAATAATTCCACCCAATCCCACCATCTCCACGTCTCTTCTCATTTTTCCCCAATCATAAACTTTTTTTTTTCCAAACCCTCAAAACTTAACTCATCCATTCAATGTCATAGTCCTCCACCACCAATGCTGCAACAAAAGAAGAGGACGATGAGTCAATGAGCATCGACGTCCTCCACCGCTTTATCCACCCCAACCTCAGCAAATTGACCGGCTTTTTCCACTACAGTGTCTTTGAGATGAACTTCCCCATCCCCACATGTGTGTGTGTGTGTGACAGTGTGAGTGGTGGTAAATTCACTAACCTCCCTTCATCGTCGTAATCAATTGTTTCCTCGAGTAATTAATTCCAATAACACCCCAAAAAAATAAATTAGGTGATGATGATTTCCTACATTGCTTAGAGGATTTCTGATATTTCGTAGGTTTTTGTTTAAAGGAAGAAGTAATTCCAGATTCTATAAATTATTAGCATTTGCAATGTATATCTAGCCGGATGAAGTGATGGGTAACTATTAATGAAGATTAATTTAGCACAACTCAGCCTTTTAGTGGCAAGTAGATGCAAATAGTAATTTCTTAAATAAACCAGACTGTGATGAATTTCCCCATTGATCCCCACCTTTTTTTTTGGTATTGCATTTTACTTGTGGGTCGGCTCTGCCTCTGCGACGAACATTGGGATTGATGATGCCATTTTTGGCCCCTCTATGAACGGGGTTCTTCAATGGTTCATCCGACATGCTGGATGATCCAAGTCGAGATCAATTGCCTACAAAAACAATGTACTTGACACCAGTGGGGTGTCGGCCAACGAACCTCCGATGCCTAAGTTAGTAGAATGTAGGAGGAATGTATATAATCGAGCTAGAGTAGAGTAGTTGATAGAACTGAGCTTTAAGGTTTCTCTAGAGAAAAGAGTTGAATATGACTTTAAGTGTAGTGGCCTATTTATAGGTGTTATGCCGAAGCATATTTGGTATCGACTTGGCCTATTTTTGTGGAGGAGGTTGGAGAGTATCCCAGAGGAGCTTAACGGTTATGGAGGCCTTAACCGCAACGGGCCGTATATCTTGGAGGAGGTTATTTGAATCCTAGAGGAATTGTAGTGCCTTCATCCGCAATAATAGGGATAATGAGTTGCGTCTTGGATATTCGGGAACCCGTTTGACTACTCGATCGTTGTAGATTACGAGAAAAATGTGTGTTTGTTAGGCCAAACAACTGGTCCGACCAGAACGGACAAACCGATTTTTGCCCCCTCTCCATAAATGAAGTGGATGTGCGTTTATATAGGCATGAAAGCTAGAGTATAAATAAGAAATATTCCTTAAAGATTCTCATGAATATTTCCCGAGGATAGAGATATTCCCAGAGGATATGGACATCCCTGGAGGATTATTAGGATTGTTATGATCATGAGTAACCAATATTTGCATTTCCTAAGGAAGTGGAGGGTTTTTAGGATTTATCTTGTTTTGGAGATAAGGTTGGTTGAGATTATGTAGCAATCTGTTACATAGGTTCTGGCGAAACAGATCTAGCCAGACCTGTTCTGGTCGGATGATGTCTGGTCGGGTCGAACATTCTTGGTTGGATGATGTTTGGTAGGGTTAGACATTGCTAGTTGGATGATGTATGGTCGGGTCAGACATTGTTGGTTGGATGATTAGCGGATATTATGTTTGGTCGGGTTAGGTTAAGCAAACTAAGCCTAATGAGCCCATGTTATGCACTCATGGGTTTGGTCAGGTCAGAACCTTTACAACCAGCACAAGCTTAAGTCCTAAGGCCTAACTTGTCTGAACAGGCTATTCCAAGGGACATGTCACTATTGGTGCCCAATTTGGACCTATTAGGGATCGGATTCTGGAAGCCAGTTTTGCGTAGTCTTCTGGCAAGTCTTCACCGTCATTTGTCAGAAGACTATGCAAGAGTATCAATTTGGACCTAAAAAATTAAGTATAAAAAAATGTTAAAATATATAAAAAAAGATGAAGAAAAAGAAACCCAAAAAAAGTAAAAAAGAAAAAGAAACCTAAAAAAGTATTAAAAAAAATCACCAATGCAAGCAGTGGGCTTACGTGATTATTGATACTCTTATTTTTATTATCAAAATGTTAAAATATATCTTATGAGAACTAAAAATAAAAAAATAATAATAATAATTTTGAGTCAAAGAAAAGAAAGTTTCAAGAAAAAAGTAAATAATTAAGTTATTTTTTCGCTCCTTTAAATTTTTGTTATGTAATATAAACTCAAATAAGAAAGAAAATAAAGTAAAGTTCGAATTTAAGGGAATTAACATCAATTGACCGTCAAAGTTAACCCCGTTAGGCCTTTTTTAACAACAAGGGAGGTATCTGTCAAATAATTTATAAAGTAAGGGAGGGCAGTCGAATATCAGAAAGCAGAGTGGAGGTTAGTGGAACTAACCCAAACCTCAGGGGAGGTCACTGCAAATTAACCCTATCATTTTATAAATCGAAATCATGTAAGTGCTATTTCGCTATCTGGGATGGAATGAATATTCATGATGTTCAAAAGTACTAGAACACAAATGGATTAATCGTTAGTGTTTTGTTTTCTCTCTCTCTTGACTTGAGTTTTGCACGAGATTTTCTAGTGACATTTCATATGGATCGGATCAGGTAACATAAAAGCACATAACAAATTTCATTAAAATGTAGAAACCAAGAAAACATATCACATTAATTAGTAATAAGGTTACATTCATTTCAATTCATGTGCATTAACTTTCTGGTACAAAGTACCATCGGATCTTTTTATTTTTTTTTGAAAAAAATACTCTCTCCGTCTCATAAATTTTAGCCTACTTTTCTTTTTTGACTTTTTCAAAATATAGAGCCAAATTAAAATTTTCAACAAAGGAAAGTTAGAAAATTTCATTTCTGCCCTTGAAACACTTTTAACAATCAAAACAATAAGACCAAAAGAAGAATAATTGAAATTTTTAACTTTCTGGCAGCAAGATTTTTCGCTTTCCGGAAAACAATTTAAATTCAAAACTTGATTAACTTCTATTTTATCAGAGTCAACTAATGAAAGCCAAACTTGAAAAGTTAAAATTTTTGGGTAACATTATTGTGTACTCTACATAAAATGTTGAAATTTAAAAGTAGGCCAAACTTTTTGGGACTGAGGGAGTAAAAAACATTTAGCATCGAGTGGGCATGAGCACTGCCATGTAGTATCCGATGTGCATCTCGGCGAACAGTCCAGATTTCTTCTATTCTCTCTTTTATTTTTCTTTTTAAAATTTGGGTCGAAATGTTCGCTCGGACACCACGTAAAATGGTGCCCGCTCTGAAAAATTTCTTCCATTTTTTTTTTCTTTTCTGTTTTGGTGAGATAATTTGTTTATCACAGTCAAAGATTTAAACTTCTAGTAACTCATAAGCTATCCGATTACACCTTCTTTTCTTTTATTTATTTTTTCTTGAAAGACTCTCCGATTACAACTCATTGTTTACATTTGCATGAGTGTAGCTTCGGAGCACGGTCACGATGCTTTAGATCATTTCGACACCACATCTTAATAGAGTTCATACACGTAGTTGTGGATCTCACAAGATTACAGAAAGTATTAGAGTGTCCGGAATACTACGAGACCGTGCTCTTAAATTACTCGATAATTACACCATTGTTACACATCCTACGCAGAGCTTGGGAATACTTAATTCACTCATCTTGTCATAATCACTGCATAATCTCAATCAAACCCAATTACATAATCCTCCATAAAGCAAAAACACTACTGCTAAATCTTTTTCACATTAAATGAAGGGAAAGGCACTCGCAAACCAAAGGGTCCAAAACCCTTTACAAAGGGCACAACCCACCGTCATTGATCAAACATCCCTAAATAGAACCCACCAAATCCCCCCTTCCAAATCCTTCCAAAAAACAGTCATGGCTTGATCACAGTATATTCAAATCCCAAGATGTGCCTATTTTCATTTCCGTCTTCATCATCTCCTACCACCACCCTCTTCTCTCTCCTCTCCCTCTCACTCCTCGCCACCACCGTAATTTCCGCAGACTACACAACCCTCGTCTATAAAGGCTGTGCCGACCAAAAATTCCAAGACCCAACTGGGGTTTACGCCCAAAACCTCGAAACCCTCTTTAAAACCCTTGTTTCCCAATCATCCACCGCCAAATTCTACAAAACCACCGCCGGTGAAGCCCAATCGGCCATTACGGGGCTGTTTCAGTGCAGGGGCGACCTCTCAAAATCCGATTGCAATAACTGTGTTGGCAAAACTCCAGATATATCAAGAAAAGTATGTGATAACACAATTGCTGCTAAGGTCCAGCTCACCGGGTGTTATATGAGGTATGAGGTTTCTGGGTTCAGTCAGGTTTCTGGTACTGAGTTGCTGTACAAGGTGTGCGGGTCGACTCGGGCGAGCGGGACCGGGTTCGAGGACAGGCTGGGTTCGGCTCTTGGGGAGATAGAGAAAGGGGTGGCGAGTGGGAATGGGTTTTACACTGGGAGTTATGAGTCGGTTTTCGTGTTGGGTCAGTGTGAAGGGGATTTGGGGAGTGGGGACTGTGGGGATTGCGTGAAGAGTGCTGTTGATAGAGCCAAAAGTGATTGTGGGACGTCAATTTCAGGCCAAATATACCTCCAGATGTGTTATATTAGCTATACTTATTACCCAAATGGTGTGCCCAGCGAATCAACATCAGGTAAATCACACACTACCCGTATCATATTTATATGTATATATATATTTTTTATAACCGGATGTCCGGCTAGCATGCACATACCTCGATTAATTTCGAGTCTTGAAGATAACGACTGGACATAACCCGGTAGTCTCCCCATCCCATTTTGTTGGTCCTTTTTTAGCGTTCTCCGTGCCATTCTTCCATTGCTTATACCATGACTTGGAAAGCTGTATTTGATAGGAGTATAAGTTTTTTGAGATATCAACAAGATTCATATTGCATATGGAACGTAATAGTATTAATTTTTAAAAACATAACCAATTTTCTGTCTGGGTGGGATAGAACGAGGGACCGACAAATGGTGATGGAACAAGTAGTATATGTTTTCTTTTATATATCTCTCTGTTTTAGTGATTGCCAAGTGTTTTATTGGGTGTGTAGGAGGAGGAGGAGGAGGAGGAGGTGGAGGAGGGGGAGGAGGAGGGAGAAGTCCCCAAAAGACAGTGGCTATTGTTGTGGGAGGAGTGGCGGGGGTTGGGCTTGTGATTGCGTTTTTATTGGTTCTGAAATCTGCGTTCATGAATCGAGGAGGTAAGTATGGAGGATGAGGTTAGTTTCCAACTTCCTACTCTGTTTTTGTGCTATTCCTTTTTCCAATTTCCTTGAATGTTTTGCAATTTTATCTTTTATAAGGACAAATTAATGTGAAGTGAACCCGAGATGTTCTCGTAGTGGTTAATCTACTTGCCTCTGCGAGGCTTATCATCCGAGGTCGCAGGGTTGATATTCCTCGGCAATGATTTGTCCGATAAACTGGACTAATCTCTAATATGGAATGACAGAGTACCTAGATTGATAAATGGTGATTAGATTAGATTGTCATGTTGTTTTTGTCATCTTCAAGTGAAGCAAACGTGGAAGGAACTAGTCAAGAAAAGAATAGTCAATTCTTATTATCTTTCCAGCACTAAGTCCCGAGTTCGATTCCTCTTAGATACTAAGAGCAGAATCTTTTGGAACAAAATTTTCAAGTAAAAGCTTATGCGAAATGACTATATTATGATTCCAGTTGACAGTGCGGCCTAAGGTTGCGGTCGGTGGGTCAGCTCCAAATTACCAAACTAGGAATTTCATTCAGTCCTCCTCGAGCACTTCCGTATTTCATCCTCCCATATTCAACTCATAACTTTTCACGTTGAAGTGCCTAATTTTTTATTTAGAAGTCATAGACGCTGCACATACGGATTATTTGTTCATTTTTCTAGGAATAGTTTAGCAAAACTTCCTCCCTAGTTTTTTAGCCGAGTGCCTAACTTTTATTTTAGAAGTCATAAACGCTGGAGAGATGAATTATTTGTTCATTTTTCTAGGAATAGTTTAGCAAAACTTCCTCAACTAGCCTAGCGATGATAGGGTACATGAAGAGTTTTCCTGAAAACGTCCAGGAAAGAGAAATGAACGTTTTTTTAGAAAGAGAATTGAACGGTTTAGATTCTTCCTGTGAATCTGAACTCTGAACGTCCAGGAAAGAGAAATGAATAGTTTTTCGGAAAGAGGAATGAACGGTTTAGATTCTTCCTGTGAATCTGAACCATGTATTTCTCTTTTCTAGACGTTTTCGGGAAAACTTTTTCTATATCCTAACGTTTTTATTTTTAGCCTAGATATAGAATCTGTATGAATTATTTCAGGTCACTGAATTGCAAAGTTTCTTGTTTGTTTGTGCAGGGTGAGACTAGTGTTTGCTGAGCTGCTAATGTTAGAGGTGGGGGGTGTAAAGGGTTGAGAGAAGATTTTTTATTTTTTTGGCCTTTCACTCAGTTTTGCCTTGAGATATATCTTCCACTTTTTTTCTTTCTTTCCTTCTTTGGAACCAAACAGGCCTCTCTGTCTCGTAGGGTAGCCATTTACTCCTATTTTAGTGATAGTTTTACCTTTTACTTTTGAATGTACATGCACAAATTCAATATAGCACATAGCTTTTTTACTTTGCTTTAAAATCTTTTTCCTCCACTTTACCACCATCGAGAGTAATCAGTTTGGCTTCTGTTTATTTGTTTCTTATCTTAGAAGAAAAGGAAAACACTGGAATCTTGCAAATCATTGAGTTCTAAATAGATTTGGGGGCATAGTTTTAAATAGCAGTATCAGTGGCTTCGTGAACCACCGTATCGAACGATACGTCGCGGGAATCGGGTGTAACGGTTGCGAATTATTTAATTTTTTTGGCCGTATCTGCTGAT
The DNA here is from genome assembly GCA_016920895.1 of Vaccinium myrtillus. Lineage (NCBI taxonomy): Eukaryota > Viridiplantae > Streptophyta > Magnoliopsida > Ericales > Ericaceae > Vaccinium > Vaccinium myrtillus. Next base: position 4,157,145 of record CM029275.1, read on the forward strand.
AGTTACGATACGGTACGTACCCGTATCAGAGCCTCCAAATCTCAAGACGAATCTGTATCGGCCGATATTCAAACCTATATTTGGAGCATAAGACTGCTAAGACTTCCACCATCGAGAGTAATCAATTTTGCTGCTGTTTATTTGTTTCTTATCTTGGAAGAAAAAGGCAAACACTGGAATCTTGCAAATCATTGAGTTGTACTAAATTGATTTGAGAGTATATAATAGACTGCTAGATTTCACCCACTCCGCTAAACAAAATATGCTAGTCATCAACGAGTGACCTTTGTTCATCTTTTCTATTTTTAATAGGCGAAGAAAAATATTTATTAATAGCCATGAAATGGTGGATACAATGATTAAAGAGCAAAGGCAAAAAGGCATCATAATGCATTTCAAGGCATTTAAAAGTGCAAAGTATTTGACAAGCAATTTCACAGCAAAATTACTCATATTCGGACATTATACGATGTCTAAAAAGTTACTCTTTTTTTTTTTTTTGTCATTCGTTGATCCTAATCTACTCTATCCTAGGGGACTTGGGGAGGGGGATGGGTGCTTACGGAAATCGAACCCTGCCCATGTGCATGAGAGTATAAGGGAGGCACCAACTGCACTTCACTCCACTTGCTCGAAAAAGTTACTCTTATTCGTTGAAAATGTCACAAATAGTTACTAGTGTCTTATTCTTGCGGGTGGAATTAGCCATTAGCGGTGAGCGAGGATTCTGGCGGGGCTGATGATCAGATGGGTTTTTATTTCATCATAATAGTGGTCGATCTGGCAACGGGGCAGGTTGGGGCGGGTTTTGATGATCCCGGCTCCGACCCTAAAATTCCTTAACCCACCCCTAGCCCGCCCCTAAACTGACCGGGTAATTTATGGGTACCCCTGCCCCCGCCCCTATCGGGTATTGGGTTTACCCGCCCCACCCCTATTTTTTTCACATCTTAGTAAATTACTAAGATATACTCCACTTTAAACTCCAATTAGTAAGCACAAATGATAAAAGTTCACAAAATAACTTTTACAACTTAACCAAAATCTACTATCAAATGTTGTATTTTAGTTGTAAAACTAAAATTATGAATAAAAATAAATTTGATGCATATAAGTGAGAATATAATTTGATATATACGTATAAGAGTATATAAATATAGTTATACATCTATATAATAAGGGAGCTCAGGTTTTGAATTTTCAATATTTTAGACCCTTGGATCTTAATCCAAGGGCTCATATTGCAAGGGAATGACTCAGATTGCAAAGGAAAGCACTTCAATGGCTGAGAGTAAACTTTGACAGTGAGGAATAATTTATTGTTCATTTAGAAAATGGGAACTCTTAGTAGAGGTCAAAGTTTTAAATCTGAAGACTTAAAGAGGCTAAATGAACAAATGATCAAGGACGAGAGAAGTGCATAGCCAAGAGTTTCGTAATGCGCAAAATGGGAAGTCGACAAAGACAAAGTTGAAAGTACATGATCATCGACAAAGTTGGGATGCTCAAAATTTTTATTTGTTTTGATAATTGATGCTCTATTTTGGTTAATTACCAGTGGGACTAATCATTCAAGTTCAACCGAGCCGAGTTACTCAATGTTCCATTATGATATATGAATATCTTTGAAATCTAAAATTTTATTGGAAAAGGATAATAACCGAATACGCTTACCATGAGTTCTCAGGCACATTTATATTCGCTATTCCATATTACGCAATGAATTATGATTATTCTTTCAACTTGGAATCCTTTTGATCTCAAGTTGATGGTACTTCCCCCTTGCCACATGTTTGCCCAGGTTAGTACTCAAGAAATTAATTCGTTTGAAAAACAAAATTGATTTGCGTTTGCTAATTGTTCGAGTAGTGCCTTTAGGCACGGATATTCGCTATAATTCCATGAGTTTTGTCACTTAAATAGATATAGGAATTGCTAGATTTAGATTTTGAAAAACTGCAGTTGGAGGATGCACTTAACCATCTAATGAGGTCACACTCTTTTCTTATGATATTGGATTCTGTTGTAGTGACTTTTTTTTTTTTATAAAAAAATTAGAGTTTGAGGCCATTTTTTTTTATTGTTTGTTATTTCCTCCAAGGTTAATGCAGCTCTAATGTTTTTAAGGTGCACGCTAATTGTTCGAGCGCACGCTAATTGTTCGAGTCGTGCCTGGCACGGGCATCCGCTAGTAGATATATATGTCGGGGCGGGTAACATCGGGGCGGAGTGACCATACCCCTGCCCCTACCCTAACCCTGACGGGTTTTTCAAAATCACCCCTTGCTCCTACCCGTTACCCAAAAAATTAGTAAAAAACCCTACCCTATCGGGGCGGGGTAGGGTGGGTTCGGAGCAGTGCGGGTTGAATTGCCTCCTACTCGATCTCGATGACTCACGCGAGGCTGGTGCTGGGCTTGTTTGATGAAGATGGTTTTGTGTTGGGTGATGCCGCCATTGGAAGTAAAGACGGTTTTGTTTTGGGTTTCAAACTTGGCTATTGACGGGCCGGTCCAATTTGATAGTTTGGGTAGTTTTTTGGGCTAATACTTCTAAAGCCCCACAACTATGGCCTTGTATCACTTAATCCCCATCAACAGTAAAACTTGAATAGGCAAGAGACCAAAATTCGATGGACCAACATGTAAACAAGAGAAATACATGAACGGCGACAAGTTTGATGATGTCGACGTCTCCGAGTATGTCGTCGATGGAACGGGGGAGGATTTTACTGCTATAGTCGTGGGGGAATTTGATTGTTTTGGTGGTGGTAATGGGGTTGCTATTTGAGATAAACGGGAAGAGAGAGATGGGGTGAGGTTAGTTGGACACGGAAAAGAAACTGAAAAACAGAGAACAAGTCTAGGTCTAGGGGTATTTCCGGAATTAATGTCGGCACATCCTTACCGGTATTTTTTGAGAATTTGGTTGGAGTTGCTGGGAATTATTATTGCCAAATTGGACTGGCCCGTTAATAGCCCTAAAATGAATCAATTACCTCATCTGTCGAACTGTGATAAAGTATAAGGGAAATGATATGGGTACACCACTACTACACACCACATGCATACTAAGGTGATGTGGTGGGGCTTCTCCTCACCCACCACATTACCTTGATGTGTATTTGGTGGCATGTGTGATGTACCTATATTGTTGCAGACATAATCACCCAAAGTGGTCAACTAACTCAAAAAATATAATAAAATGACAACTATACCCTCTCATTAAAAGATTATTTCTATACAGAGCAATTAATCTTACGGTTACTCAAGGAAGATAAATGCTTTTTATATCTTCGGAATAGTGATCTATACGAAGCCGGAGGTGCTTTGCACTGTGCTGTGCACCCCTCGGCCGTCCGATCGTGTTTTGGATGACCCGGATGTGTTTTAATTTTTTACCGGTAGAAATGAATCAAAATTAAATTAAATTAATTTTTTTTTTATCGGCAGACGTCCGACCATTTTTATATCGAGTCTTTAAAATAGACTCCTTATCTGGACTATATAAATGTAAGAGATCCACCAAACCAAGACTCATACTAATTTGCTTCAGTGTTAGTGTTTTTATCTTTTCACTTGAGCAGGAATTGAAACAGATTTGATCTTCTTCTTTGGAGTTTTTTTTTTCCTTGAAATTGTTGGTACAAATGTTAGTGCATTTATCATTTTCCTTTATCCATTTGCATTGTGTCTTTATTACTCCTAGTTTTTTTCCCCGACAAATGAAGCTGTAGAAGTTTTCGGTTTGCTTTGGCAAGAAAACAATAAATTAGTTTTTTGGTTTATTCGTTTTGTCTTTCTCCAAATTTTTTTTTACGTTTGTTTGTATTGCGTCGAGTTTTCGTGGATTATTTATTTGTCTCGACGAGAGAAATCTAAAGAGTCAATTTTTTTTTTTAATAAAGCCAAAAATATATAAATAAAGACAAAATGAATAAGCTAAAAAACTGGTTTTTGTGGGCTCCAAAAAAAATTCAAAAAAATACCATAAATTTTAAAATATTATTTTAGGGGGCCCCGTAAAAAATCAACTCAATTGGAAATCAAAAGATGTTTTACAGATTTTTTTCCCCCCGCGTGGTATACGTACATGATTTGTACGAAATCATGCGTACAAACAGTTTTTTCGTAGTTTTTTTGGGGGGCCGGTTTTTTCAAAATGAGGAAAACCCAGCTCCCACGTGTAATTTTGATTAATTTCCATATTCCTACGTTATCTTTTCGACTCCCCTAGATCTTCTGTGTCAGTGACTCACTGCAAGCCCGTCGACCCTCAAAATCACCTACTATCAAAACTACCAATCCACCAACCCTCGAATCAAAATTCAACTCTTGATTCCATTGACTTTTGTCCATTCTTCAAAATCTGAGGCGGCTCCTCAAATCAACGGTCCCGATTTCACAGGGTTACTAAACCGCCATACATCGCGTTACATTAAAGCCATCTTTTAAAAACAGACAGTGCAGTGAACCAATCTCTCTCTACTCTCTCTCCAGATCTATTCCTCTCTTCGTCTTCCATCAGTTTACTCTCTCTGGTCGTGAACCCTAGGGTTTGAGATTTAGGGCTAAAAAAAAAATTATTACTTCTGTTGATCTAAGGATCTAATCTGTGTTCTGAGATAAGGCAAAGCTAAGCTAAGCTAAGCTAGGGTTGTGAGGATTGTTTTCTTCTTTACTTCTGTTGCGTGCTCTGTTTAGAGAGCAAAAAAATGGCGAGTGGGTACCCAGGCGTTGTTAGTGCTGCTCAGGTGATTTAGTCAATTGGCCAATTCAGTACTATTTGTGGTTATTTTTTTTTTAAAAGAAATTTTAAACTGTGTTTTTTGTTTTAGGTTGGGTCGTACTTTGCAGGACAGTATTATCAGGTTCTTCAACAGCAACCCGATTTTGCTCACCAGTTCTATACTGATGCAAGCAACATGATTCGGGTTGACGGGGATTCGACTGAGTCAGCTTCGTCATTGTTGGTAATGTGCTGGATTTCACTGTGTTTATTGATTGACCACCTGTGTATCTGTCGATCGTTTAATTTGTTCTGCTGCATTTATCCTTAATTCCGGACCTTTAAGTTAGGTATTCACTTGTTTCAAATAAAAACAGAAAGGTTAGAATTTATGTCACAAGTTTTTGTGTTGCAGCTCCATGTCACTAGATTGTATTGTCCTCGCCCAATTTTGTTCGCATCATGCATCTTAGAAGGGATGGTTGTTCGAGTCTTACTGTATTATTTAGGAATTTGCTCCATTCTAAAAGTTATCAGACTATAGTTGTCCGATTTTTCCATGTTATGGAAGTGACCAGACGAATTTTTGATTTGTCGAAATCTGAAACTATGCCTAGTCAAGATTTTTTACTAGTTAGATCGAAGTAACGAGGGATGGGAGGGATGCTTTTTTAATTCAGATTAGCTTCTTCAGTATCCAGAACGCCTGTTTGTTTTATGGATATGAATACAGCATATAGTCATCTATTCATACTCTGAGCGGGTCTGTTGTTTGTGGGCTTGCTTCATTCAGCTTTCATTGTTCATATTATGGGGCTTCTTGTACTTGACCCATGAATATTTTCTTTTCCTTCTGTGCAGCAAATTCATACGCTTGCCATGTCACTTAATTTTACTGAAATTGAGATCAAGACAATTAATTGTCTTGAATCTTGGAATGGCGGTGTTCTTGTGGTTGTTTCGGGTATCTTCAAAGCCAAAGATTTTAGTGGCAGGAGGAAGTTTGTGCAGACCTTTGTGCTTGCACCTCAGGACAAGGGTTACTTTGTCCTGAATGACATCTTTCATGTGATGGACGAGGATGTGTCCCACCAACATACAGTGCCCGCATTGTCAGAAAACAGAATTGATCCCCAACGACCTATCTCAATTCCTCTTTCAGAGCCACCAGGTATTATCGCTTGTCTTGGATTGTAAATTTGAATATTAGTTTTTTATTATTATTTATAATTGAGCATGGTAATGGTTTTTGCTGTTGGACTCAAGCAATTGGTAGAAGGCCAGATGTCTCGGCTACTTCTGTTGTGTTTTTTGGCTTACCGAACAAGTTCAATCCCGTACTACGTGGCTTGGATATTAGGATGTGGGTAGTTTGAAGAGTATAGGAGATCAAGGGTTGACCATTGGAATTGTATGTGTCAATGTAATTGTTTGGCTGATTTTACATCATAAAGTTCTTCGTTCTCTAAACTTGTTGAAGCCAGGAATTCAAGATTATAAGCATCAGCTCCATGATTCTGTTGATAGGAAAAGTTTACTAGTAAATGGTTTGTAAACTATAGGACTTCTTGTTCGAGTAGGAAGATTTCGGTTTTTCTCGTTCCTTCTCTTCGATAAGAATAGGGATTTGAAATGATACAAATTCCTCCAGTTGTGTTCTGCGAAGAAACTGCCTAAGCATACTTTCTCGGAAACAAAGAACTTTTGCTGCACGCATTTGTGGTCTTTAATGGGTAGATACTCTCTTTCTTTAGATCGCTTACTTGAATTACCAAAAGCTTTTGAGTTTAACTGATGGTTCTCTTTGCATAGTTTTTTTCTTGGTTATATTTTTGTGGCTAACTCGATGGTTTTTGCAGTTCCTGACTATGGCTTAGAGGAAGAGGCTAGTGAGTTTGTGAACTCAGTTCATATAGATGGGGATGATGAAGTGGATGGCTACAGTGTTGAAGACCAGCACCCGCAACAGGAAGAGTTTGAAAGTGAATCTGAGTTGGAGGAAACCCCTGCAGAAGATTTATCTGTCGTGGAAGCTCAGCCAGAGCCTGTGCATTCTGTTGTGGAGCCCGTTGGAGAGCCTCCAAAACTCACTTATGCTTCTATAGTATGCACTTTTTTCCATTTTCTGCATTTTCTTTCTGCATCTTTCTTGTTTTCAAACATCAAAATACCATAGCGCTATAGCGGGTCTTCTCGCCCCCACGGTTTTAAACAAAACGAGGTCGGACTGTTTGGGTAATTTTGGCTTTCTTAGATCCCATGCCATTCATTATATTTTCCCTGAAAATTGAAAAGAAATTATCGTGCCCCTGGTGGAGTCCATCACTTGTACATTGATGGATCACCAAGCATCTACACGCGTATGCATGCACGTCATCCACAATTGGAACATACAATCCTTTTATGTAAAGTTTTCTGTTGAGCATTTTATTTTCACTTTAGTTGGTGCTTCAGTGCACTTATACGTCTTTTTTCCACGTGTTGTTTCAAACATTGAAACTTGAAAGCTGCGAGCTCCTAAAGGGCAGTCTGCTCCATCAGTCACTCCTCAGCTGTCTTTTACGAAGAGCACCCCACCTGCATCAGAGTGGCATTATCCACAGCCTACTACTTTGCCGTCGAATGTGCCTGAGTCTAGATTGGAGGTACCAGAGGAAAATCCATCGCTAGCTGAAGAAGGTGATTTTTGCCATTTCGTTTAGTTCCCCTTTGTGTATTGTTTGACTACTTACTACTGACATAGTTTACATCATCTTTTGTTTAACTCTGCCAAACGGTGAGGGCTTCATTATTTCTTATAATTATTACTGCTCGTCAAAGAAGTCATGAGGACTACTTGTGGCAGTACTACTTGGTATGATGCACATTACCTAAGCATATTGTTTGGAAGCTGGAGCAGATTTTTGGATATTTTGGACCTGATCATAGAGTTCAGCCCTCCGAAAGCTCATCTTAGAAGCAAGTTCTTTATTTGGAATCTGACCCTTCATTTCCATTTTAACTTGGGAGAAACCAGAAAAAGAATGTTGTCCACAAGAGAGAGAGGGAGAAGTTATCGTAGCTGATAGAAAAGATTCTACGTAGTTGGGGAACATTAATGTTAAGTGGAGCATTGAACAGATGCTTGATGGGATATGGACACGGACATTCTGAAAAAAGGGACACGGACACGGCGGGGGACACATCAATATAGATATAGGGGCCTGTTCCCCTCACACTTAAAAAGACACAAAAAAACACTCGATTTTGTTTCGGGCCCCACTGTGATGTTATGAACCTTTGATCTTGTTTAAATGAGTAAAATAGGAGGTTCTGCAAAAATTCAGTTCAATCGGATATCGGTAAGTGCTTGATCCAAACAGTTTTGCAAAAACTGTGACATGAACTAGTGTTTTTAAAACTGTTTGGATCAAGCACTTATCTATATCCGATTGAGCTAAATTTTTGTAGGACTTTCTATTTTACTCATTTAAACAAGATCAACAATTCGGAACATCACACTTGTGCCCGGAAGAGTGAGGTGTTTTTTTATGCGTTTTTTTAAGTGCGGGGAACCGGCCCATATATATATATATATACAGTCCACTTCCTATCAAGGATCCCGTACGCTTTTAAAATCCGGACCTCCACTTTCTGGATCAAATTTCGACGAACATTTAAAAAAATACAATTTGACCCCTGAAAATATAAAAATTTCAGATTGATCCCCAAAAATTTCAAAAAAAAAATGCAGTTTGACCCCTTCCTTGTCCCTCACACGTCTCCGCCGTGTCCCCTACAAAAAATTCTAATAAATTTGGGGACACGCCACGTGGCGTGTCTCCGTGTCTAGCACTTCAATACAGCGACCTCTAGAAGTGTCAGTGCTTTATAGTTGATGGGTATTGTTTGTGTGGCAGTTTTCTTGTGTTTTTATGGGTGGACTAATAACATGAATTGACTCATGACACAAAATTGTGTTAGTGTGTGCCTGTTCTTAGAGAACCCAGACTTAATGCTTCTTGACTATATTTCTTGTATTTAACGTCTTCAAATTTTTTAGACTGACAAACTCCAGGTTGATTATTCATGACATTCTCTTTCAGGTGAATTAAAATCTGTCTATGTGAGGAACTTGCCATCTACCGTTTCTGCTGCTGATATTGAGCAGGAGTTTAAGAGCTTTGGAAGAATCACTCCTGACGGTGTGTTCATCAGGAATAGAAAGGTAATTTTTACTTTATCCACATTTGAGTAGGTGTTTATGTATTTGGATCTTGCTAACAACTGCCCTCGTGGCAGTGGGTAAGGTGCAAAAAGTTTGGATTAATTGACGACTTCAACACGCATTCAACTCTTTGCAATCCACTTTTACTTAGTTCTCTACACGAATTACATATTGCAATGCACTGCTTGCACCTTATTCACTGCTTGGTCGGTCGTGAGATGTATACTTCAAAGTAGGGTTAATTACGCGATGGTGAATTGGGAGGTGGACCTAGGATACATCCTATTGTCTAACTAAAGTTTTGATTAGGTCGTATTAATGTAGTAATGAACAATAATGCCCATGTTAATGAGTAATATAGACATGTATATTCATGTCTACAATCATATCAATAACAAAATCTTTTCATGTAATCAAGGGAAAGTAATTATAGGAATAACCAAATCTTTTAACTTAATCATTGAAGAGTAAATATAGAAATTTAACCATTTCAAAAGAGTATTAAAATAGAAATTTAAGATTATATATTCGGCTCAATGAAGAATGACAAAAAACTGTTCCTGTGGTCTCTCTCTCCCCCCTCCTTTTCATACTCTGTTACCCCATCTTTGATCTACTCTAGTACGTTCTCACTGTAAGAAAAGAAAAACAGAATTGGAGGCATGTATTGTTTGTTAGAAATAAATGCATGCAATCCAAAAAACACTTTTATCACCAATGGGACCTAATTTTGCTATTCATAGTCCTTCATAATTTACATTATACTTGAATGTCCACCATACCTTTGCATCATCACCCAATGGTATATTTAGACTCTAGCAGTAGTCTTCCGTATAGATTGGTGTGTGTTGTCCAACCAAACTAAACCTATGGTGCAGTTATCATGTATATGATAATTTTATCATCCTTGTTTGTTGGTTTGATAAATCTTTCATTTCGGTAAATTCGACATCCTTTTGTGCTTTCTTGGTTGCTTATTTTGTTGTTCTGATGAATTTATATCATACTTCATTTTTTCTTTGTACACTTCATCATTCTGGTTAATTTATCAGCTTTATATTTTGTACGAAATTAATTTTATCATTGTTTACAAAATTCATCATGTTTTTTGACTTGTGCTTTTGTTTTTGATATTTCATTTTGATGAGCGTGTATTTGGCGGGAAGCATTAGAGTCTAAGGGCTTTCGGAGAAGTAGGAGTAAAACTGAGTATATGGTTTCCAAGTTTAGTGTTACCAGAAATGCGTATGAAGAAAGAGTGATGATTCAAGATCAGGAGATACCAAAGAGTAACCATTTTAGATATTTAGGCTCTTTTTTTTGGATAATTATATTTAGGCTCTTTTATTAGTCAAGATGGAGAGATTTCAGATGATGTAACCCATAGGATCCAAGTGGAGTGGCTCAAGTGGAGAAGCGCCACTGGTGTACTGTGTGACAAGATGGTATCCACAAAGTTGAAGGGAAAATTCTATAGAACTGCCATAAGACCAGCGATGTTTACGGGACAGAATGATGGCCTATTAAGAAACAACAGGTGAACAAGTGTAGCGGAAATGAGAATGTTGAGGTGGATGGTAGGTGTAGTACCTATAGAGGAGAAGTTGAGGGAAAATAGGCTAAGGTGGTTTGGGTATGTACTGTAGACTGGCAGATGCAGTAGTTAAAAGAACGGATAGGATAGCTTTGGGTAGCAATGCGCTGGGGCGGGGAAGACCCAAATTGACATTAGATGCGGTAGTGCGCAGAGATTTGAATCCAATAGGTTTTCTGAACAAGCAATACTTGACAGAGCTCAATGGAAAAAAAGAATTCATGTAGCCTACCCCAATTGATTGGGACATAAGGCTCGGTTTGGTTTGGTTATTTCGATGAGCGTGTAATTTTTGTAATCTTGGATCATTATTTTGGATTTTAAATGTTTGGTAATTTTTTTTTTCAAACTAGAAAATTTATCAGTTTTGAATAATGTTATCATTTTCTTTTGATTTTCAAATGTCAATAAGATTTTGTTGAAGTTTGGTCATATGGCTCCGGAAAAGCTATGGTGTTATCTCATTGTGCGTATTTTGTTAACTTATGTATGTGATAAATTTATTATTTTGTAAGAATTATCAATTCTGATATTTAGTAAAAGCTTCTTCCTATCTATTTTGATGAATGTATCATGTTAAATAAATATCAATTCCGATAAATAATGAAAATCGTTGTACCATCTATTCTTATGAATATGGAAACATGTTTTTATTTTGAAAATATTAGTTTAATGGATGGCTAGTTTTTTTAATTTGGAAGCATTTTGTGTTTGACTAGCTTTTTAATATGGAAACGTTATTTGATTCTTAACTGCTATTGATCTTAGAAATACTTGAGGTAATCTTAATTTGGTCTGACTAATAAAAGAATGATGTAAATAAGTGAATGCAGCAATATTTTGAATTTGAAGATCTCATAAAAACAGATTGTTTTATAAGTTTTTATCGAATTTTACGACCTCTCTACGAATCCCCTTTTAAAGTATACTTGAAAGGAATCTGATATGGCAATTGATGTGCAGGATATTGGTGTGTGCTATGCCTTTGTTGAGTTTGAAGACCTCCAGGCTGTTCAAAATGCTGTCAAGGTTCGGAATATTCTTATTAGTTCTTTTGATTAATAGATACTAGTCCCAAAGAAGTGTGGATGCATTTTCGTTTGATGGCCGTTTTTTTATATTATTATTTCGTGTTTTTATCTTCTTGTTAGTAATGTATTCAAGTTGTGAACTTGTCTTACGAAGCATGGTTTATTATCATGAATCTGTTTGTCTGCAGAGCTTGTGGAGTTGTGGTAAACTTTGAAGCTAAATGTCCCTGATGAGATTTATCATTAGATAATTTGCTTCATAATGTTGCCAAGCTACATGATTACTTGTCAACAAAAAGTAGTATGTTTCTCTGCTGTATGATTTAACAGTATCCATAGATGACTAGATGAGATTCAACTTAGAAAGTCCTTCACAAGTTTGACAGAAATGGCTCTGAATCATATAAGAAATGTGGCCATGGGGTCCCCCCCCCTCCTTTTTTTCTTCTTGTAAGTGAGATGGATATGGATCGCGGAATAAGAAGTATGTTATGAAGATGCTACCAGGGGCGCAACCTTGTACAAGCTGAGTATATATGAACAGAAAGAGAACCCTAGACTGCACATATCTCTAGAACTCTACAAAAGATTATAAGAAAAGGGTAGATCCTCTCTACACAACAGAAACAGAGTAGAGAGCACCATCCCCTTTAGGACATTAATAGAACTCTCTCTTCAGAATATCCGAAGTTTCTTTCCATCAAAACTGCACCACAAAACAAAAAGGGGCATTAGATTTCAAACCTCATATTCCACACTTCTGGCAGGACCGGCACCCATGCTGCCAAAAATAAAAAAGAGCCTCTGCGGAATGCGGCCTTACCCACATTCTTTGTGTAATATAACTTCCTATCAGTGGTTTTATGTTACAAGTTTTATTGTGATCGTCCATGATCTTTTATTGTGATAAGGCTGAAAGTGTCAATTGTTCCTTTGGTTGGACTCTTTATGTAATCACCTATTTTTGTTCTTGAATTTCTTTTTCTAGGCATCTCCAATACAGTTGGCTGGGAAGACGGTCTATATCGAAGAGAGGAGAGCAAATACCAGCGGTGTTGCTTCTCGAGGTGGCATTATGCATCACAATCTGCCTTTTGCTTTGAATTTTAATTTGCTGAAGTGGATCTATTAGATTCTTATGATGCATGCATTTGTTGCTTCGTTATTTCAAACTGACCCTTGTCACATGTGTTCCTATCTGTGTTCTATGGGCATGTTTGGTTGTCGGACTATCTTTAGGACGGATCGGATAAGATGCGATTAAGGATGGGTATGGAGGGGACAAGTGGAGTCCATGGGGTAACAGATGGGATTTTGTGAATACTGGGATTAGTTGTGCTACGTTTGGTTAGAGTGGTATAAAGATGGGATAAAGATGATTGGGATCATTTTTTACCGTTGGATGAAGAGGGAGATAATCCGGGAAAAGGGGACTAGCTAATACCACCCTCCGCTAGTTTTATAGCTAATACCACCCTTGTCCAATCATGCCCTTAATCCCATGCCCCCAAACACCGGACTATGAATAAAAGGGAAAATTGTGGGCCCACCCCTTAGTCCCACTCTTATCATGCTATCCAACATGCCCTAAGGTGATTCTATTGGGTTGAAGTTGCATCTGGTTGTCTTGGTCTTTTGAGAAATAATTTGGGAGTAATTGCGTGCTAGCCAAAGTTGGCGCAAGATTAAGAAAGCATTTATTTTAAGATCGAATCTATGTTCCACTGGTATTGATGGCTGCATCTACTCCCAATTTTTGTTTTAACAAATAGGATGCACAATATCATATCTAACACACTTTCCTACTTTTGCTGACATCCTTTTGCCTTCCATATTGTCTTGAACAGGAAGGGGACGCGGCAGAGGAGGTTACCAATCTGATACTGTCAGAGGTCGTGTTGGTGGACGGGGTTCTGGCAGGGGATATCAAGATGGGGGAGACTTCAACAAATCACGAGGCAATGGTTTTCGTGGTGGGTTATAATTGAATGGTCATAACACCCCAGTTCAACCAATGGCCACCTCCGTATTCCTTATCACACATTTTGGGGTGTAGGTAGATTGGTCACTTGGGGTCTTCAAGCCACAGTTTCTTTCGAGGCTTTCATCGAACATGTATTCATGGTGTTTCCGGTTTTGCATAGATGCTTGTGAGTCGTGAGAGACATGTATGTTCTATTTTTAACCCCATTGGGTTCATGTATGCTTCTTTCCCCTTGGTTGTTCTTTTATCTTGCAATTCAAGAGGGAATACTTACATTTTTGAGTGACATTGTGATTCGGATTGTCGTGAAAAGCTGGTTTACGGGTGGTAAGTGTGTTATTCTCATATGGATTTTGTCTTCACCATATTTCAGGGTTTGCTATAGTAATATACTTTGTTCCACGCCTTACAGATGCTTTACAGGAAACTGATTCAAGCCTATAGCCGCCCGGGAATGCTTTTGCGGTTTGTATCCCAGTGGCTTGGCGTAAGTTTGAGTCGCGAAACAGACTCTCCTAAAATGAGTAAAGGTATTTACTGGATTTGTCCTTTTATTAGCCAAAACTAACCGTAACCATATAGTGCAGTGCAGAGGTTTTAGCCATCTAAACTTTTTGCTAGAGGTATTGGTAGATTTTGTGAGTGTTAAAATTGGAAATTGGTGTTAGAATACTTTGAATTGTGAGTTGTTTGAAAGTTGTTTTTCTGCTTTTGTAAGCGAACGCATCGCAACTAGGCTCTGCTGTTGCTCGTTATACTTTCAGAATTGAAACAAATATACTTTTCATAGAATTCATAATATACAACCTAAACAAATGATGTAAAATCCTTTCTACAATGATTGGGAGTACAATGACAATATCTATATTGACTGTAACTGAGATGTCATGAATAACATTATGTTCCAATAGTCACACTTGTTAATAGAAATAGATCAAAACTGATGAAATTATTTCTTCAATCTAAGGAGACCTCATCTGCGGATGACATATCGGATGATTTCTGCTTGTTAAACTCGATAATGAACCCGATAATCTTTTCTTTCTCCTTCTCCAATAAGAACATGGGCTTTGGCCATTAAGCAGTTGCAGAAGCCATGGCTCCATTTTGGAAATGCGAGGGCAAAACACAGAGATCATCTCCGTCCTCATCTTCCTCTGTTTCCCACAAAAAACTGGCATATGCGGCGTGAACATGGCTGAAACAAACAAAGAGAGGAGTAATTAGATGTTTCACACGTACGGTGCTTCTCGTTTTCGTTTCCTTTTTTCATTTTTCGTTGTTTGCATCACACAGATGTTGCTTCTCGTTTTCGTTTTTATCTAGTATAAGAAATTTCTTGAAAAGCGGTTCATGTTCGGAAAATTTCCTTGAAAACAGTTTTCAGAAGCAAATTTATGAGAACTGGAAACAAACCTGTCCTCAGGGGCAACATGAACTGCTCGTTCAAAGTAGCTTAAAGCTCTATCTTGATCATGATGGAGCTCCCACACCAGTTTAGCATATTGAGAAAGCACATCTCCATCCTTGGGATCTGCTAAGATAGCCCTCGAGTAATATTCCTCTGCCCTCTTTAAGTCTCCTTTGGACTGCCCAAACAAATATTTGAATGGTTGAGATCAACACAATTTTATTTTCAAGAATTTCCCAAGGAAACAAAATAGAACAGAAAACAAGGAGCAACGATGGGTGAACATATACTAGTATTTTTGTTAACAAATGCGGACACAGATGAGTCTGGAACCATTCGATGCATGTGGGTATTTATTATTTTGTGGGGTTCATATGCGTCACATGATTTGGATACATCTATATCTTGATTTGTGCATACAGAAAGTTAAAAGGGACTCACTTCATACAGAAATTGAGCATAATTCCTCAAGCACAAAGGATTGCCTGGATTTTCCTCCACCAGCCTCTTGTAATGCTCCTCAACACCGGGCTGGTTCCCTTCGCCGCCGCCTCCACCACCACTACCACCGCCCCTGCGGCCCCCATTGTTATGATGACCTCCACCACCAAAACCCATATCAAAACTTTCAACTCCAAGCCCTCTTGCAAGATACATCTCTGGACTACTATGCTCTTTAACCAGAAGTCTGATTTCCTCATCCAAATTCAGTGCTCTGTTTCTCAAACCCATGTGTTTTTCCTCCCCTCTGATAGAATTCTCAAAAAACCCACCATTGATTTCCCCTGATTCTCCTCTCTCCAACCCCTCATCTTCTTCTTCTTCCTCCTCCTCATCCTCACTGTCAATTGCGTTTTCGTACCTATTCCTCGCATGGTGAGAAGAAAAAGATGGGATTGTTTCCAAATGGGGGCAATTCGGTCTACGCGAAATAAACTTTCTGGGTGGCTTTGAACTAGTGAATTCATCATCACTTTTGCACGGGTCACTGGCTATTAAACCTTCCAGATTTCCTTCAGACTGAGCTCTTCGGAATCCATTGCCGGAACAAACAGAGAAATCAGAGATGGAAGGAGATATTGGAGAAGAGTTGATTGAAAACTGCGTGTAATTTAGGGAGCCGGAATGGTGGAAAGCGCGCTTCTGGTGCACGGTGTTTGGTGGGTGTTTGACGGTGGCGTAGGGGTCGGAGTTGTGGTGGTTGGGTGTTTCTGAGAAGGAAGAGAGGAGGGATCCAAGAACTGGTGTTGATGAGCTCCTAAGCATCATTTTTTTTTCTTCTCTTTTGTGATCTTGCCCTGCCAGTTTTATGTGGAGGAGGAGAAGATTTTAGCTGTAGGACAACAGAATCTGATAGAGATATAATTTTAATATTTAATAGTAGCACAAAAAGATTGTTTTGATACTGGGCCACCCCACCTCAAGCAAACGCGTGGAAGGAGTATAAATTAGTCCGGTTCATAAGGACACTCTTCATTACTAAGAAAATATTGGATTCGGCCCTATGGTTGTGTTTATATACCTTTCTTTTTGAGGTGTGCGGTTTTAGGATTCGACTCCTATAATATGACCTTGTTTCCCAAACGATAAAATCGGGATAAAATCAAGATTTGATATCAAATGAGAAGATGTTTGATAAAATATACTGTAAGATTTTTGCATTCAAGTGTTAATTTTATCAAATCTTAATTTTATCGTTTGGAAAACAAGGCAATATATATACATGATGTTAAAAAATCCTTATAATAATTTAATTAGCATATACTAACATCCTAATTCCTATCCTATAATCCGGTGACAAAAATGAATATTACTAGTGAGTCACCTCCCAACTTCACTGCACGGATTTCATAGCAAAAGTCACTGTAAAAAGTTGGGAAGAACATGAAGCTCATGACTATGAATACCCAAAAAGTGTATGAACAATTATAATGTTGTTGGATGCAGTACTTGGGAAAACATTGCAAGAGAGAGTATGAGAGTTTCCTTAAAGCCCTAAACAAAAGATTTATTGTTAAGGGTATATAAATTCTTGAGATACCGAAATACAGACAGACACAGGTGAATTTAAAATCGCTCGATACACGTTAGTCTTTCGTGAATCTACTGCAAAACTTATGGGAATCGAAAGATTCCAAACACGTATGTGGTCGAATTCGTGTTCGGATTTCTCTGTCTTTTTTTGCCTTCCACAATACATGTAGACAAATAATATTGTCAATCTTTTGGAGAGTATACATATATAGCATTCAACCAAAATCTCAAGAATTAGAGAAGAATGAAGTGCACACATACCTTTTGAGATGAATTAAGAATTTTCTAATTTTCCTCAACCAATTGCTTACAGAGCTGCAGAAACTTCTTTTAGAAATCTCAAACTCTTATTTTTTTTTTTCCCTTTCAATTTACATATCAGCATTTATATACACATATACCACAAATCAGGAACAAATTTGGACGGTGGAGAGTGCACCAATCCAGTTGTCAATTGTCCTATGAAAATGTCAGTTTGTACTCTTGTTTAAGGGATGAAGGTTCACCACTTGTTCTTTCAAATGGAACTTTGTGCTCCGTTTGGATGCTGCGAAAATACCAAATTTGATTATGCAAAGAGTTGACTCCTCAAGTACTTTCACATAATGAGGTATAATTAACAATAATACTACGGGTACCAACCCGATGGTGCATAGATCGGTGTGTGAGACTTACTTCCACATCTCAGATAATGATCCGAGCAGTTCATTAATTTTAAAATAATTTTTAAAGTCGTCTCATGAAAAAATTAGTTTAATAAGATAACGGTTAGTACTTAATCCAATGTTCCATCTTTTCATTCAAAATTCAGCATCTTACATTCTAAAAAAATAAAAATAAAAATAGAACATTAGATTAAATATTTATTTTTTATTTTTTGATTGAGCTGGTTTTCACGAAGGAACTAAGAAATATTTTAAAAATTAATCAACAAATCAGATTGTTTATATGAGACTCAAAAGTGAACCGCCCATACCGATCTGCGCATCCTCGGTGCACAATATCCACAGGGTGGAACTGATCAGGGTGAGTTTCCGAATGAATTTTATCAAAATTTGATAAAATCAAGCCTTTGATTTTATCCATTCGGAAATTGAGTTGATAAAATCTCAGATTTTTGAATGCAAAAATCTAAGATTTTATCAACTCAGTTTCCGAATGGATAAAATCAAGGCTTGATTTTATCAAATTTGATAAAATCTAGATAAAATCCATTCGGGAACTCACCCTCAATTCATTTGCCGGACCACAACCACGTTGTGCACGTGAGACACGTGAACCCCCTTTTTTTTCTTTTCTTTTCTCTTTGCATGGTCCACCCAGAAGTCCTCTGGACCATACACGTGGCACCATAGTTCTCGTTTGGAGAATTTGTGTAAACACCATACCATACATGGCTGGTCCCTTTGTTGGATTTTACTTCAATAGTTAGATTTTTTTGAACGCCCAAAAGCTGCTATCACCCAAATTTCGGAGTTTTCGGTTGGGAAAAACGATCCTCAATTTATGAAAGATCCATAAATCTTTATAAATGGATATTAACAAGAACAAGCTAAAAGGAATAACGACAAAAGAGTGTTTTGGACTACCAAAACCCCCCAAAAAAATAAAAATCTTATTTGAATGCAATAATTGGGGGATTTTGGGGGTGCGTAGGGAGCAATCCCGACAGTTAAATGAATTTTAAATAAAAAAATTTCACACAAAAAGTTTTTCATAAATTTTAAATAAAACTCTTCACAAAAAAGAATTTTTTGTTCAATTAAAAAAATCAAACACTGTCACATTTCGTTAGGTACATTTGGTATATTTATAAAAGTTCTTAGACACACTAAAAATTGGAGACTCTTTGTTCAATTAAAAAAAAATCAAACACTGTCACATTTCGTTAGGTACATTTGGTATATTCATATGATGTGAGACACTATGTTTGACTATGAATCGTAGCAGTGAAGATCAGCCAAAGCTAATTATACTGTATGCGTTCGAGAAGAAAAAATAGAACCAAAAGAAAACTCAAAAAGCAACTACTTTACTTAAATTCCTGGTTGCGATGTGAAAAAAATGGTACTATATCATAAAACCAATGCGTGCACGAAAAATAAATGAACAAGTAAAAAAAGACACGTATCGATTAGCTCCGAAGCCGCCTTTGTAGTCTAGCCAAATTACTGATGCCATAACATGGAGGCCAATCTGTTCGTTTGTCCAAGATCTTGAAACATGCATATCTGGAGGTATTGCTAAAGAGCATTATACCAAAAATTGCCCAAAATCCAAAGACAACACCAACCCCCACGCCGATGTAAAAACCTTGTGTAATAAACTCGTCCTCATCTTCTTCTTGAATCTTTTTCTCATTCCCAGCAGCAATAAGTGGAGGCTCGTCCCCTTTTTCTTCCCTTGGGCACTTATTTGGAAGTGGAACCCCACGAAGTTGAGGATTCCCAGAAACATTGAAGCTTTGCAGTTGAGTGCTTTATGCTTAATGGGATTTTTCTAGACAAGTTGTTGTTTGACAAGTCCAACACGCTTAGAAAATTTAGACGAGCCAAGGTTGCAGGAATCTCGCCGTAAAGTCTATTTGCAGACAAGTCGAGAGATTCCAACATTTTCATTTGACCAATTTTTTTCCATACTGCCCCACAAAGTGCGACTGTTGCACTTTGTTAGAACTTTTATCTCGCAATAAACACAAAACACCAACAAATGTAAGATGCGGAACAAGACATGGAAATTATAAACACGATCAACCAAAATATATAAGATAGTAGAGTTAGGGAAATAGAGTGTGAGATCTATGGAAGGCACGACAAGTCGCTATCCTAAAGCCGTATTCGCCTCCCTTCGTGTAGGTTATGACGGTCGAATACCACTCCAAGATACGACCCAGAAATCTCATAGTATGTCTCCACGTTACACGATCCGCGGAAGACGGGGTGCCAAGTCTTTCTCTAATTGCCCAGAGGATATAGAAAATAAATAGTGAGAGGAAAGAAGAGAATTCAAGAAGTCAAGATGTTAAAAACCCTTGTAGGATAATTCTATATTTATAGAACTCAAAGTGACTCTTCGCAAAAGTCATGTCCCTTATATGAAAAGGCACAACCCATAAATAAACCTATTTATTTAAATTTATAAAACTTAAATTCCCAACACACTTGACTCCTATCCATTTGCAACAATCTTTTTTACTTGAAGAGAGAACGCCATGACCATCTATGACAGGGTCTTTGAACTTGAGGAGAGCTTGTTTTTCACTCTCTATGCAACTGATTTTGGGATTTGAAGTGAGTCCAGAGGAATGTTTGTTGCATGCAAAGAGCATAAGAACAAACACTATGAGTATTTTAGTACTCAACATGGTGGCCATAGTTAGGATCAAAATCAAGCAGTAAATTAAAAACACAACATTCCAAATTTCCAGTGAGGACTTGTGCTTAATATTCTTCTTAATTTCTCTTAGCCATGGTATAAGCAGTTCTTATATACTATATAAAATGTGTGTGTGTGTGTATATGTGTGTAATTTGTATGTATTCTGAGGAAGCGGGGGAGGTGATGTGCACAGTCGTGTTGTGTGTGTGTGTGTGTGTGTGTGTGTGTGTGTGTGTGTGTGTGTGTGTGTGTGTGTGTGTGTGTGTGTGTGTGTGTGTTTATATGTGTGTAATTTGTATGTATTCTGAGAACAAATTTTCTTGGGCATTTTACGTGCAGACCCCTGGGAGTCAGGAGTGGACAAAGATTTTCATTGACTGTGAACTAGTGTGTGTTTATATAAATTTTGTATGTATTCTGAGAACAAATTTTCTTGGGCATTTTACGTCTTGTAACAAAGATTTTTATTTACGAATTATGATTGTTTTAGTTTAATCAAATTTTGCTCTTAGTAATTTTCGTTTTTAGGAATTATATTTTTTAGCTTTACGTAATTATGATTGTTTTAGTCTAATCATTCCTCTTAGTTAGAGGAATTAGAAAAGTATAAAAATGTGGATCGAAGTTGAAAAAAAATTGCAGAGGATGACACTGAAAAAAGAAGAAAAAAAGACATTGTTTGTATTTTTTTGGTCTTCCCTGATTTCTTTTTCTTTTCTTTTCTATTTTTAAAACTTTTTAACTTTTTAAGCCTCTCTCAAAAAAACAAAATTCCGAAACACGGAAGTTTCACTTATTGTGAATAAAGCTTAGTCGCATAGTCCTTCATAATAGTCTTCACTCGTGTTATTAATTCTCGCTCCGCGCTTGCGCTCTCAATCCTCGCATTCACGAATTCTAGTTGTTTGGCAAGTTTTTAAAAGATGCTTTAATGTTCTCACTCACGCTCCCGAACCCGCTCCCACACGTATTATGTGACTTAGGAACGAAGGAAAGTTTGGTGGGAAATCACCTTTTGACACATCTTCTCCACCTTTTTGTTGACCCATTGCGTAGAGTTGACGCGGGTCGTTTTGAAAAGAAGTTACTTTTTGAACTGGAAGGTATGTCATTAATAAAGGCCCAAAAGCCAAGAAGTTACTTGACGGGGAAAAAATTAACGGGATTACTGGGAAAATCTTGGGGTCCCTCTTGCATAACTTTTTGGCAATTTGTTTTTTTACATCAAATCCTTTTGGTTATTGTTTGTTAATTTGTAATAGATTTGGGTAAAAAATTTTACATCAAAATGTTCGGTTGGATGAGAGAATTAGAAAAACATGAATTTTAATTTTTTTTGGAGTCTTTTTCGTCATCTTGTATGAACTTTTTTCAACTTTTGTTTATATTTTCATTACACTTCCGAATGTGACGTAAAAATTTAAACCAAATCTAGTATTTCTAAAACAAGGTGAAACCTTTTGTCCCACTTTGCCTAGTTGAAACAAGGTGAAACCTTTTGCCCCACTTTGCCTAGACTCATCCCAAATAAGTTCCAAACCCATGACTAAAATGAACATCTGTACTCCTTCCGTTTCGTTTTGTTTGTCAAGTAATTTATTTAGGTATGTCTCAATATTATTTGGAGAAGTTAATTGTATTTCTTCTTAAAAAATTAAATATTTCTCTAACTGAGCAAATAGTATAAAATAGAGGGAGCATTATAACAGCTAGATCACAACAATTACGTACTTAACAAATGCTTGACCATATTATTCCTAAAAGATTTTTACCATTGAAAAGTAAAACTGCTAATGCTTGAATCTTGATACCAAATGGAAACTCGTTGCCGTATATATAATATACTATAGATATACAGGGCTGATCCTATCCAGGATCGTGGATTGAGGCTTCAATCCAGGACATGAATCTGAGCCGTCCGTGAAGATCGCACGGCTGGGAAAGAAAGATGAAGTTCGCGGGTCGTGTGTAGGGTAAAATGACCCGGGTCATACTAAACGGGTTAAAACATATCGCGGGTCACCCAACCCTCCCAATTTCCTCAGGTCGCGCTTATTTTGAAAATCAAAAAACAAGACATTGAGAGAGGAGAGAGAGAGAGGCGACAGAGATGAGAGAAGAAACCCTAAACACAAATCGATCAAATGAGAAGATCTAGCCATCTGGTAATCGGTTTATCTCTCTCTCTATTCTCTCCTTACGCATACATTTCTCTATTTGTCATCGATTTAACCCTATTTTTTCTTGTTTTTAGCAAACCAGATATGGTACTTGAACCCGAAAAACAAGATCTGGAACTTGAACATCTGTTTATCGATTTAACCAAGGTCAGTCATTTGAAACCCTAAATCATATATCTTTCGCATCTATCTCAGTAATTTTTATGCATAGATCGACATATCTAGATGAGGCCTTCTTCTTGTACAAATTTTTCACGTTTGTCGTATTTTTTAAGTCCCAGTAATGTTCATATCACTCTATTGGGACTTGCTAGATCTATTTTGTTGTTATTTTGATTTGTTGGTCAAAATTCCCCCAAGGCTACAAAACTTTGCCTTAACCGGGTGATTCATCTGCTAATTAGCAGAGTTTGGTAAAATTTAGCAGGGTTTACAATCCTCAAGTGAAAAATGACTTGAGGATTGTAAAGTACTCGGGAGGAATTAGCAGATGAATCACCCGGTTGAGAAGGTGCCGCTGATAATACTTCTACATCATCGAAGCCTTGCATTCTGAAAACCAAAAAAAAAAAAAAAATTATTCAGAAACTATCACACGAAACAAAAATAACAGAGTATTCAATGTATATATGAGACAAAAATAAGGCAAAGTTTGGTAGCCTTGGGGGAATTTTGACCAACAAATCAAAATAACAACAAAATAGATCTAGCAAGTCCCAATAGAGTGATATGAACATTACTGGGACTTACAAAATACGACAAACATGAAAATTTTGTACAAGAAGAAGGCCTCATCTAGGTATGTCAATCTATGCATAAAAATTACTGAGATAGATGCGAAAGATGTCAACTCAAAATCTTCAATTGAGTGAGTGATGCCCAGAAAAGAGGAATTAGAAAAGTATAAAAATGTGATGGCGGGACAGGTGGGTAATTATGATTGTTTTAGTCTAATCATTCCTCTTAGTTAGAGGAATTAGAAAAGTATAAAAATGTGGATCGAAGTTGAAAATTTTTTGCAGAGGATGACACTAAAAAAAGAAGAAAAAAAGACATTGTTTGTATTTTTTTGGTCTTCCCTGATTTCTTTTTCTTTTCTTTTCTATTTTTAAAACTTTTTAACTTTTTAAGCCTCTCTCAAAAAAACAAAATTCCGAAACACGGAAGTTTCACTTATTGTGAATAAAGCTTAGTCGCATAGTCCTTCAAAATAGTCTTCGCTCGTGCTATTAATTCTCGCTCTGCGCTTGCGCTCTCAATCCTCGCATTCACGAATTCTAGTTGTTTGGAAAGTTTTTAAAAGATGTTTTATTGTTCTCGCTCACGCTCCCGAACCCGCTCCCACACGTATTATGTGACTTAGGAACGAAGGAAAGTTTGGTGGGAAATCACCTTTTGACACATCTTCTCCACCTTTTCATTGACCCATTACGTAGAGTTGACGTGGGTCGTTTTGAAAAGAAGTTACTTTTTGAACTGGAAGGTATGTCATTAATAAAGGCCCAAAAGCCAAGAAGTTACTTGTCGGGGAAAAAATTAACGGGATTACTGGGAAAATCTTGGGGTCCCTCTTGCATAACTTTTTGGCAATTTGTTTTTTTTACATCAAATCCTTTTGGTTATTGTTTGTTAATTTGTAATAGATTTGGGTAAAATTTTTTACATCAAAATGTTCGGTTGGATGAGAGAATTAGAAAAACATGAATTTTAATTTTTTTTTTTTGGAGTCTTTTTCATCATCTTGTATTATTAAGAAAAAGAAACTACAAATACAATATGTGTAATAAAATTATAAGTTCTCACCTTTTGCTCTAAAAGAGTACTATAGAGAGGGACTATTGTAACCCCATATTATCATTTGGAAGATTTGGAACCAGACTAGGGCCCCGTGGACATATCTCTAATCTAATTTTTGGGGAACCAAGTAAAAATTCGGTGTTTCACGGTTTGCTTGTGGTTGTACGGTTCGAGGAGGGAAAATATTAGTGGCCTTTTTACCAACAGAATGTCAATAAGAAATACAAAATGCCCAAGCCTGATATTTCTTTTGGTTTGCAGATTGTAGCTTCCCCTTGGATTGAATCAAATCGATACATTTATCCCATTTCTCGGATCAAATAACAAACAAATACTCCC
Organism: Vaccinium myrtillus; assembly: GCA_016920895.1. Lineage (NCBI taxonomy): Eukaryota > Viridiplantae > Streptophyta > Magnoliopsida > Ericales > Ericaceae > Vaccinium > Vaccinium myrtillus. The sequence continues at coordinate 4,181,827 of CM029275.1, forward strand.
TAGGATGATCATAGTACTGCACCACCTACGGGCGTATAAAATAATAAAAAAATATATATATAAAAAATAAAATAAAAAAAGAATGAAGGGTTTTTACTGCATGATTTACCTAAAAAGTAGTAGGATTCTTAACCTCTAAAATTCGGCTACTCCAACAAAAATAGATGACATAGACAATGGCTGACTAGTAGTCACAATTAGCCACCATCTTGAATTCATATACCCTAACCCTACTGCATAGAACTCTTCAATAGTACTGCAAATCTTGTCTGCAAGAGAGAATTTTCTATGACCCCAAAAGGAACGCATGTATCTCAGCCCAGCTAGATACTGTGTAAAGAATGCCAGAAGACCCCTTCCAATTTGAAGACCGGCCTTCAATCACTTCTTTCTGTTTGTTCACTAGTCCGGAGAACAATGGGACAAAAGACACGCCGAACTGGTTTCCTACTCTCCTCAGACTAGAACTAGAACCAATCACAATGCCAATATCTGCTTTAAGAAGGCAAAGTAAGTCGCCAACCGAACCTCCAATGTAAATGGTTAAGTGCTTGCCAATTTCGTTGTTGCCCTTTGTAAAGTCGCTGAAGGCTTGAAGCTTTTCTAAAGGAGACTCCACCTTCCTTATGATTTCACCCGTGGTAATAAATTCTTCATAGGCCAACTCGTTTGAATGTACATTCCGAACATTTAAATCCCCTGCTCAACATGCAAGAAGTGCAACTCTTATTATTCATCCAAACACAGGTTTTATCTCTTGGAATTTCATGCTTTTCAATTATCAAGTTCTTAGAAAGCAAAAAGTGAATAATTTTTTACATATGCAGAGGTTCCAGAAGCCTTACTTGACGAAAAAGCAGAGCGAATGAGATCCCCACACCAACAGCATGAGAGCACATGAATGTCTGTCTTCAGATTTTCACGTTTCACAATCTCTTGGAAAAACCCTTCGCAACCATCCTGCAGAATGAGGTGTTCACCAGCCCGTTTTAGGTCCTCTAGATTCAGACCCTTCAGTACACCAGACTTGATCACTCTTGAATTTGCCCTTTTCTCGAAATCAGATAGTTGCTCGCTTGCTCTACATAGACCTTCATAGTTGAATTCCTCCACTGTAAAAACACAGACTGTTTGGATCCATATATACCGGAGAATTCCTATCTTGATAACATTTATGCAGTGTTTGGCTCAATGCAGTGAAGCTAGAATGGAATTGTTATTACTTATTCCTTTGTAATTCTTTACAACGTTTGATTGGCCCAAAAATGATGGAATTTCACTCACCAACTTAGGTGGTTGGCCCCTTCATTTAGAGACCAAGGTATGCTCTCATTCCATTCCATTCCTTTCCAAAACCATTCTAGCAAACCAAACACTACCTTATAGTTCTTGACGTACGAATCAAAAAGTGATACATGAATCAAGTAAACGTTACTCATTATACCTATTTCAGCACCCATGATGCTTTCGATGCATTGTTCATACTCTTCAGTGTATTGGCTGGAAAGAACACTCCATGTGCTAAGCAAATCAGCGGAGCACATTTGACTAAGTTGGGACTCACATCCATTCACATCAGTCTTCGGTGCTGTTCTAATTGCCATCTCTGCCAGAAGGGCAGAGGAATCAATTGCAGTGCATGTCATGTCAAAATCACAAAATATGCTTAGGCTTTGTTCTGCGGGGTCATGAGGGCGAGAAAAAGGTACTATAGTTTGCTGAAGAATTGGTTGAGCAGAAAAGAACTTCACTTCAAGTTTCATGGCTCGATCATAAAGTTTTTCGATGATCTCGAGCTCTTCTCCAGTCAAACAAACGCTTAATTTATCGAGTAAGTCTTCAATCTGAAGTGCCGCTTCCTGAATCCAGAACCACAATTATCAACTCTCAACTTTTACAAGGAAAGATTCTTTGGCTCCGTTTGTTTCGACAAAAAACTGTTACAAGATATAACATTTTTCATGCAACATGATTTCACAGAAAATTTCCAGTTCTTGGTTGGCAAGTGAAAAGTAATGAGAAAAACAATGAAACATTACTCAATCTCAGCAAAAGCATTTTCGTAGAACAAAAACAAAAAGCAGAACATTAACATTGGGTGTACAATCTATTGATATGAACCCCTTCTGGCCCTCCATGACATTACATTACCAAAAAACAGATGTATAGCAATTGTCGTACGACTACATGTTTCCCCGTCACCCGGCGTCTCTCTCCCCCCCTCTTGTGCGGGCCTGTGGGATTTTGGGCTGCCAATCACGAAGGGTGAAAAGGCTGTAGAAGGGTTGACAACACTGTGGTAAAATAACTTACGGGTATTCTAGGAGGAAATTGATTTTGGCCATATCACGAAAAGATTTTACGTAGCAAAATATTTTACTTACTTTTGGTCCCACAAAACAATGGATAATCATTAAAATGTCTTGCATGAGAACTCTTTATGTCGAAACAAATGTTACCGAAGGCATAGTGACAATAATTACATCACTAATCTGACAAACCTCGAAATTTTGGGTGGAGAGACTGTTAAACCACTTCTTATAGATGTGATTGCTTTGATCAGGATCTTGAAGAGCAAGGATCTCGTTGGTTATAAAGGCATAAAGCCTCAAGCAGGGTCCCACAGCAGCAAGTGTATAGGCTGCTAATTTCGTCTTCTCAAAAGGAGTCGCAATCTTACCAGGAAACTTTTCTCCTTCAACTTTCCCTGAAGCTGTTGCCAGCAAGAAATCCGTAAACTTCACTGTTGCCTTGTCAGAAATGATTTCGCTTGAAGTTCGAAGCCCCACTCCTGCATAATAGGTTATTTAGAATACGTACCCAAATTAATCACCAAGAGCTTCAATAGACATGAGTCCAATTTGCAACATCAAAAATGAGATTATATTTTTGTCGATCAAAAAAAAAAAAAAATGAGATTATATTTTTATCCTATTTTAGTAGTTGCTGGTATCCTCATACAATAGCCACATCATGAACCTCAGTTCGAGCAGTTTTGAGCGAGAGAATGAACAAGAGCCGCCACAGATTTAATAAAATGATTTCATTCGTTAACATCCAATAACTAGACAAGATATCAATCCCCCAGGCATGTGCATAAACACAAAGCCTATACATCAACGAAGAACTGATTCAAACGAAGACTAAGTACTTGAGCTAAGGAGCAGAAGTAGAGAACCATAATATTTTCTGTCTGAGATATCAGAGGTCAGATAGTAATGGCGTAAAGGACAAAAAGTTACACCTACCAGAATATTTAGTAGATATGATTTTCACTCCTTGTACAGAAGTATACTAGTCCATATTTCATCACAAAATAAAACTCCATGCCGATAAAGCTTCAATCATTAAGGGATACTCAAGGCTCCCGCTAATGTAGTGTCTAGGTAAGTGTTGGATGTTCGCTCCAATGATTCCTTGTTTAATGCCCTAGATTACATCTATTTCAGTAATGTGTCGGTGACCAGAAAGTATCCCATGCAAACCATGGGAGAATTGATCTATAGCCTTGCTATTAACATTTTTATCTAAGATTTTGAGTTGACAACTTGTGCCAAGTAACCCCAAGATGGTGGCCACAATGGTAATCAACTTGCCTTGATGGGGCCACCCCAAGGTCCTCGGTTTGTATTTGGGGCCACCCCACCTCATGCAAACACGTGGAAAGTGCTGTGGGAGGGGCTGGAGAGATTAGTTCGGTTCATCGGGACACTCTTCATTTCAAAAAAAAAAAACTCACGTGCCAAGTTCTTATGCCCCTTGTTCTAAATTATAATATTAGAGAAAAAACCTAACAATTGTTCACCAATGGAGAACCAAATAGCGATCAAAACCCAAATCAGGGGTGGCCCGTCCATTAGGCCAGCTAGGCAATCCCCAAAAGACCGCAATTGAAAATTTTCTACCTGACTAAATGAAATTTGCTTTTACAGAGTTAATTGAGTTTTCCAGCATCATAGTAAGGATGTTAGAGGTTTGGCTTCTTGAAGAGGAATCAAGAACAGTGATTCTAACCGTTCGCTTGCTATAAGATGGAAAGTGTCTCCCAGGATTTGTGCTCCTTGGGCTAGTAGGTTCTGCAGTTTTGTTGAGTTTCTGTGCTTGTACTTTGGATAGCATTGTGTTAAAGGAGAGAATTTTTCCTTGTTTGGCTTTGACCTTTGTATTCTTTGTATTTGAGCTCTATAAAACATACAGTTAACCAAAAAAAAGTAAATGGATGGTGAGGCTTACTCGGACAGTCTCTTTATGGGTATTGAGCTTCTTTGAAACGCGTTTTCTCAAATTGCGGATTGCAATTTTGTCATCGTCATCGTCTGCACATTCTTCAGCCAACTCATACCTAAATTCCACAATGGATAAATTTAGAGATACGTAAAAAAACAACTATTACCAGTAAATGTACAGCAGGTATTCATAGTCATAGATAAAGGGCCGTCCCTTAGACGACAACGCAGTCGCTTCAGCACCCAATCAATGCTCAGTTTACCGCGAAAGCTGACCTTTTGGAAGAATTTGAAGATGTGATAGGATAGTGATTTTATCCTTTGACAGATTTTAACTAGACAGTTAAATTATGGAGGATGAATCTTCTGTACCGGATGATAAACTGAATTAATTAAGTATGAATAAACAGAAATAAAGAACCATTTTTAATCAACATAACAATGTAGTTTTGCGGTTAAACTGTAGAAGCTGCAGAGGAGATTTTGTAGTGCGCATCCAAGCTGTCCATCTCGCCGCCAATGAATAGTTAAGATATGTTTGTTAACTTTTTAAATTGTATTTCTAAATTGTTTCACTATAAACTACTGTAAATTATACTGTAAGTCTTGTTGGGCCCGGAGCGCCATCATAGATTTGGTTATACAATGTCACTCCCCGCAACGCTCTAAACAAACTTGCACGTGCGATGTCGAATGTCAAAAAAGACTTAATTGAAATCCTTCCCAACACCAATTTGGGTTTAGGAGAGACGGTGGAAAAACGGTTTGACAAGTGGTATCAGTGCTAGAAGGTCACAGGTTCAAGTCGCGGGAGCATCATCGTGATCGTGAGGGAGGGAGGGATTGTTGGTCACCAATCACCATATTTTATCAGTTATTAAGTACACCTTTCTACCTAGTACACTGGGTCTCGGGCTCGTTTCGACCAAAGAATGGAGACTCTGCTGTCCTTGCGGGACGGGAGGTCTCGCCAACTCTCAATCCAAGCCGTCCACCTCGACAATTAATATTTTAGATGTGATTCTTAACAGAACCATCGATTACACCGCACTAAAGTGAAAGTGGTTGGCAGGGCCGGCCGGCCGGCACTCAAAGACAGCAGAGTCCCTAGTCCCGAAAATCCCTAGTCCCGAAAAATGCATGGGCTCAGAGAGAGAGAGAGTGAGAGAGAACTTACGCCTGGGAAAAGGCTTGAAGATAGAAGATATCCTGAGAGAGAAAATGAAGAAAAGATTGAGGATCCAATCCACCAGAGGCTAAACAGACCACGAACGGGGTGTAAAGTGCGAAAACCGCTTCGTTCCTAAATTTGATCCACAGCCTCCTCGCTATCCCACCGCCTCCTCCTTCCAATTCATCTCCAACCACCGCCATTCCCATTCCCTTACGAATTCCTATCCGATCACACAACACTCGCGCCAAAATTATAATCCAGTTTCACACAATTTTTCACTTTAAACTCAGATTCTACGAGTAGAAATAAACAAAGACAAGATTTTGTGTTTGGAAGAGTTTTGGATCAAATAAAAAGGAGGTAATTTGGGTGTGAAGAAACCAAGGATTCTAGAGAGAGAGAGGGGAGTAAAAGTCATAGAGAGAGGAGGTGGTGTGTTGATTGTTGTTTACGTTTGAATTATACTCGGTCTAATTTTGCGGGAAAATGCGCGTGATACAGTTTAAGAGAGAGAGAGAGGCGGCGGAGTCAACAAGTTAAGGGAAAGACATGGGAGACTCGTGAGAGAGAGGTGGAAGGGATTATACGGTGTGACCGAGTCGGCGACCGTCAACGTCAGTCCCCGGTTGGATTTGGTAAAGCCAAAAAGGAGTGCGGGGGTTGGCGAAAAGACAGAAAGAAACAGAGAGGAGAATAGCAAGTAGTACGGAGTACTAGTTAGCCTCGAGCTTCTTGCTCGGGGACCCTTCTACCGGTACAGACCATATAGTACCGATGGGTACCGACGGCGCCGGGACCCCATTGTGGGTCCCAAACCGTCGATCCGATCCGTCCATTCATTCCAGAATTGAATTCCGAGGGAGTCGGCGCGGTAATCATCTCAATCGGACGCTCCTAAGTGCTCGATCCAAACTCACCCCATTTCGTTCAAAAAAATTTTTTAATAATTTATTGTGAATTTTTTAATTTCGATGTAAATGATACCTTTGAAAAAATGGGGAGGAGCTAGATTATACATAAGAAGGTGTAGACATTTTGACCGCCGGAAAAAATAGAAAAAGAAAAAAAGGAGTAGTCTTGGGTGAAAAAACCATTTTGGTTTTTTGTTTTGTCCTTATTCAATTTTTTTTGCATTTGTTAGTTTTCCGTCGATTTTTTTTGGTTTCTCGGTTTGTCTCGACGAGAGAAATCTAAAAAGTATAAAACTATTAGCCAAACTTAAGGTTTTGTGAATAAAGACAAAAAATAATCCAAAATTGTGGTTTTTTGGATTATTTTTTGTCTTTATTCACAAAACCTTAAATTTAGATAATAGTTTTATACTTTTTAGATTCCTCTCGTCGAGACAAACCGAGAAACCAAAAAAAATCGACGTAAAACTAACAAATTCAAAAAAATTTGAATAAGGACAAAACAACCGAAAGGACCCCTAAGAGTTGGTTGGTGGGGGAGGCACATGTCCTTGTACGTGTGCAAACCGCTTTTTTATGTCTTTTTCGTACGCCTCGTCGACGTACCCAAAGCGAAGGTATTCCAACCTTGCTGGATTTTCTTCCTTTTTCCGTCGATGGAAATTAATGTTTGTTACCTGGACATGGGGTGCTGGTGTACAGTCTTGGTATGTGCATTTGAACTGTTAATCTCTGCAATCGATGTTCCATTGACTCAAACTTATGTTTGAATATGAATTTGCCATCGAAGTACTTCAAGTACTTCACGCCGAATATAACTTTTATACATATACTAGTGTTAATTTGACGTGTGTCCCATGCTCATTGCTCAGTGTCGTGTTCCACGGGGTAGGTCACTCATCCCTGGATTGTTTTAGGGTGAGCACGCTTAACTGCGAAGTACCAATGAGTTTTGACGTCCACGGGGCTTTAAAAGCCTTATGCAAGTTAGGACATGATACATCATAAAAACTCCGTTATATCCAGGTGGGTCATGGGTTGTCGTGGGAATTGCTACTGGTAATATTAAAGTAATTAAGCTCTTCTCCAATAAAAAGCTATTAACCTCAGACATGAAAAATCAAAATTTCGATATCCCTAGCAAGAAGCGTTACACAATAATCCTAAATCAAAGTATGAGAACACGTGGTGCCCAGCACCCAATTCGAGGCGTCCAAACATGTTTTGGAAAGCTCGGATTTGATGGTGGAATTTTTGCAAATTTTGGAGGTAAATTTACCCCCTCAATCTGGGTCGTCCAAAATATGTTTGGACGGCTCAAATTGGGTGCCGGGCACCATGTGTCCTTACCCAATCCGCACACAAAATTTTCTCTCAAAGTATATATGGGCCAATTGAAGGCTGTAGTAAAACTTGAAAATAAAATTAAGAATCAACAATTAGGAAACATAACAAAATATACTCAATCTCTCATTCAAAATAGTGAATTACATTATTAATCGTTGAGCTTGGGTAAAAGGAACATTGGATTGGCCTTAATTAACTTCAAACAAAATAGGCAAAATATGCCTGTAGCACCTAAGCACAAGATATAGCAGTCCAACACCTCACAACACATGCAGTTCAAAAACACCTCACAACACACGATCACTATTTACAAATATAGTTGATGTTTGGAAGACTCCTTAATTTTTTGCCTTTTGATTTCTGCATTTTTTTTTTGTTGAAATTTTTGACATCCAACCTCTATAATTGATACTCCTATAATGCGAATTTTGATTTTTAGATTTAGAAAACAGAAGCCAGAAGAAGTAAAGGATATGAGCTTTTTGACTTTTCTCATTTTGGTTAACTTAAAGACCTACATATGGTATTTTGTACATTTCATCAAAACACTACTCCTATTGCAAAATGTATTATGTACATATTCTCATACGCTCCACATGTTCATAATACATTTTAGCTATAATCCCAAAAGAACTGCACCAAATATATGGAAACCAGAGCACACAAACAATAATATAGGAGAAGCACAAATCGGATGTCAAATCGCAAACCTTCAGACGCATAAAACAACCAAAAACCCTAAATTGACACCTACTCTCTCACACACAGCTTAGGAACAAAATAAATAGAGAAAAGATGAAATTTTCTGAATAAATAAACATTGAGAAAACAACCCAAAATCTCATTAGCAAAAAAATCAATAAAGAAAGGGGGGAAACAGAAAGACGACCAACAGATCTACCTATGGAGAAGAAGATTATCAATTCCTAATTTTAATCATCCAATTCATATCCTTCACATCATTTGCTCGGCAATCAAGTCCAAGTTCCTCTTCTTCTAATTGATACCCAGGAGATGGAGACGGCCTAATCGATTCCAAATTTCGGATTGATTTTGATTCTGATCGTAGAGAAAAAGGACTATAGAACGTGGGAGAAAGATAGTGGAAGAATATTACTCCCTCCGTGTAGATTTATTTGTCCCTCGTTGAAACCGGATAAAAAATTAGTGATATCTTTAAATTGGAAAGTAATTATATATTCAATATAGATATTGTTTGATTGAACTCGTTTAGTTCTATAAGACAATGTTTTTTTAAAATTACATAAAATATTATAAATTATAAGATATAATCATTTGAAAAGTGGCACGAACTCTCAAAATAGATTAACAAATCTGGACGGAAGGAGTAGGTGGTGAAGCGGTGCACGTCTCTATTATTTGGGGGTGGCAAGGCTGGAAATAAAACACATAAGAAGGGCAAAATGGGAACTGAAAATGCAAACCACATGCAGTGCATAGAATTCTCTTATTAGTAAGTTATAGATTTGTACTCAAAGGCTAGAGATGCTCTAAATACTTCCGAGTATCATTGGAATCATGGGCATATCGCCCCCATCTCCAATAGCTTCACAAAACATTCTTCCAAATTATCATAGGGTGTCCCGATATTAATCCAACGCGAATGGAAAATGGAATTTGTTAAATTCCCGACTAAATTGGTACTATGACAAATAGTGCAGGATTACTAATTCCAGACTCTTAATCCTATCTATTTCAGTCCCTCAATCAAACGAGGCCTTTGTGTATGCATAAATAAAAAACGTTTGCAGAAGCGAGAGAGTAAAGTATGGAGTGTGCAAGCAATGAAGGAAACAAAACTTCCATTTGATGTAATGCAGTAGGGTCAAAACACGCAAAGAGAAAAAAGCACATGGACTGTCTAGCCCTCTATATGAAGCTGAAAAAACTTAAAACCTACTGCAAATCATAAACCTACTTTATTCCGCATTTCGCCGCACCATTCTGCTTTGCGTAATTATCATCACTCCGTTGGCCTTGATTTATTTCTTGACACAGAATATCCGGCATATGAATTCCTCAAATCGGGAAAATTGTAGCGTACACAGCCCTTCCCTTTTATCTGTTGCCGGACTGAAGCAGCAGCAGCAGGGTTGACACTGCTATCTGCTGCTCTTCTTGATTGTACTCTTTGGTTTATTGGGCATGCCAAACATAACTCAAAAGTCTGGGATGCCACTTGATCTAGATGAGTATTCCGACACCAACTTAAGGAACATGGAAGACTTGTTTTCTAACAATCGTGCTGGAGTATCGTACTCTGCAACTCGACCTGCAAAACATCCCAAAATCAAGTTTGATGAATCTTGGGCAATAAGATAACATTAAACCACCAGGGAACTCTGAGCCAAAATCGGATATACAACACCATGGGTTTTACAGTGGTAAAAGAAAAGACTTGGGCTTAAATTGGCATGAAAAGTGAAAACGCCTCCAAGGCTCCACCCCACAATCAGGAAAAAAGGTGACGCAATATGACCTGTAAGTGATATTTGATCCTCAAGGGTTTGTGCACATGCACGCACGTGTCCGTGTGTGTGTGTGTGTGGGGAGAGAGAGAGAGAGAGAGAACAGAAATGAAGATCAATTAACAACTAAACGCTCCTCGGTGTACGTGATAGAAGAAGGGGAGCAGAGCACAAATACCTTGCAATCATGGCACATTCTGCTTGATGCTTATTAGCATTCAAAATGGGAAAAAGAAACAAACATTCCCTCTTGCAGATTAAGGCACTAGAACTCATCCTTCTAAAAGTCAGTTAGACAAATAGAAAAGGGGAAAAACTAACGGGCATTGTGGCCTTTTCTTTTCCTAACTACACCACCCTTTCCCGGGTCACTCTTCCACTCTCTCTCATTCTTTATCTCTTTCATGTTTTTCCCTCCCTTTTTTCGTCATCTCCCCACTAAAATAGGCTCATAATCTGAATAAATTCCATTGAGCAAAGTACCAATCGAGAAAAAGTGAATGTAGCCGTACGATCAAAAGCAGAATATGCACCTAGGGCGGCCAGTCATCCCAAGGTGAATCTGATTCTGTTCAATTCGAATGGAGCTTTCACTTTCCAACTAGATGGTAGTTCATAAAAGCATCTGAGTGACGAATTTCTACACTGGTGAGTTCTACAATCCAATTAAACTACAAATCATTGCTAATTCTACACTGACACTTCTATCTCTGCTAAATCAAATAAATAGGTATAAGTATCAATATACGCACCATCACTGAGGACCAGAACAAGATCGCTGTCAATCACCGTTGGGATACGATGAGCAATTGTGCACACGGTGCAGTCCCTAAACTCTGTTCGGATGATCTTCTGAATAAGGTTATCTGTGGCCGAATCAACCGATGCCGTGGCTTCATCAAGAACCAAAATCCTGGCCTGTTTGAGTAAAGCCCGGCCTAGAGAAACAAGTTGCCGCTGCCCAACGCTCCAGTTATCTCCATTTTCTGAAACTATAAATCAACAACAAATACACTAGGTTTGATTAACCGCATACAACAATAAGGAGAGCTTCCAGATGCAATGGGAATAAAGCTAAAATTTACCTGGCGTATCAAGCTTTTGCTCTTTCTGCCGAACTACTTCCCCAAGCTGAGACTTGTCAAGTGCCTGAGCCAAATGAAAATGTCACAATTGAAGGGACGTTTGCTAAGCAAGTCAAGCTGATAGTCCTGATGTGCTCATATGTTAAACTGGCCAAAAATTTCAAAGCGAAAAACAAGCAAATTTTTGCAGGGATTTGCAGAAGAAACCAAGAGTGAGTTCCAAAATGAATTGGAGAGAATAAAATACAATTCATCTCAAAAAATGTGGTTACTTGTGGTTTGGAATAACTTAAAACCACAACAGATATCCAAAATATTTGGTTGTTTCTTAACTACAAAACTTAAGGATTGGTAGTGAATTGTGTATTTTATCTAATTACCTCCAAAATTGAGAGAAGTTATTACACGCATGCAGGCATATACCAAAACGAAGAAAGAAAAAGTAAGTAGCTTAATAACCTGCCAAATTTCTTGGTCTGAGTGCTCCTGGAGGGGATCAAGGTTGCACCTAATTGTCCCTTCAAACAAGGTTGGATCTTGGGGAATGATACTCAGACGGCTGCGGAGGTCATGAAGACCAATTGTTGAAATGTCAATATTGTCAATAGTAATATTCCCAGCTGCTGGTTCAATTAATCTGAACAACGCCTGGATCAAAGTCGATTTACCACTACCAGTTCGCCCTACTATTCCAATCTTCATCCCACCAGGAAATTTGCAGGAAATCCCATGGAGCACTATGGGAAGATTTTCCTTGTAACGAACCTTTAGATAAAAAGATATTATTCAGATCAGATTTTGCTTAGTAGTCAATAGTCATCACAATAATGATTGATTAATTATCCAGTAAATTCACTAGATCAGGAAATCAGGTAGCTTCCTAATGCAGCTCATTCTAGAACCAGAATGAAGACATCAGCAAAAGTTGGAAGTCAACTGCATACCGTTAAATCTACCAGCTCAATGGTTCCACTCTCTGGCCACGACAATGGTGGACGAGAATTCTCTATTGTTGGTGGGGCTTCACTAGGGATTTGGCAGTACTGATGAATCCTTTCGATAGAAACAATTCTGTTTTCCAGCTTGCAAAAGCTAAGTATCCACCGCGACAGTCGCGCATTCAAATTAAGGCCGTATGTCACAGCAAGGCCTGCCATGCCTACATGGAAAAAATGCCTTTGGTCAGAAACTGCATATAATTGATGAAATGGTGTAACAATGACCAAGTGAAAGGTTTACATTTCCTGTTGTTGATTTTTCATAGCGACCTTTATAAGTTATACAACAAATGGATTTCAACTTCATCTAGGTAGATATTATTATACTTACTTGGATCTATACTCCCACGAGGAAAGCTCACAACTAAAACCATGCAGAAAGCAAATACAAAAGTAGAAAGTAACTCCATGCGTAGACAGAGCCACTCAATGGCTGCGATACTATAGAAAAATGGGCGAGCAAAACAATCAAGAAGATAAAGGTTTCTCTTCATGAATCGCTTTTCTTGCCCAAATCCCCTAATTGTAGCTGCGCCAGCAATCGATTCGCCAAAAAGATGGATGATTGGCGATTTCTGGATGCTAACAATGCGCACCAATTCCCTTGATGAAGCCATGTAGTATTTCTGCATGCAGATATTAAATATTAATAAGGTAATACATTCGCTGGACACCTTTTAGCCATCAAATTGAATGACAATTTAAAACTGCATCTACCCCAGCGAGAAAGAAACATTAAACAGCATTTATGGAAACACCACATATCAGAGTTTCAGTTTATGCACTTTTTTATTCTACATGTTCGAACAGCACCATACTTCGTTTACTAGGAAGGAAAAAAAAAACATAACACAAACAAATGAGAAATAGGATTAAATACTTAGAAAGGAATAAAAAAGAACACAGAGGTTGAGTTTTCAAAATATACACAGGAGAAATACTCCAGAAATAGGCTGATGATTGCTAGGGAACAATGTCGTGGTTTGCATCGAATAAGGAATATACTTCAGCATTACAGGTATAATACTGCAATAACTTGGAAATTCTTTTGCTCAAATGGAGACTCTTTCAGAAGGTTGTGCTCACCTGCATCCACAAGCAAGCAATGGCCATTGGGACAACAAGGAGCACGATTTGCCAGGTAACTTGTGTCATTACACCAACTATACCGAGAAGCTGGATTGTTGTCGAAGCAAACCCACCAAGTCTGAAAGGAATATCAAGGTCGACAACACTTTGATCAATAGACACCTGGAAAATGCAACAACAACAAAAAAAACCCTTTAATTGAGCGAATTAAGAATGCAAGAGACCAATATTTGTAATGGACATATCCTTCTGACAGAGCACATACTTACACGATTCAAGATCCTCCCGGCTGGAGTGAAGTCAAAGAAGGACATTGGTGCTCGAAACACACTTACAAGCATTTTTAGAAACAATTTTTGTGCAGCTGCTAGACCAAAAGTAGCTACAAGTACAGCGCGGACGAGTATAAACAAAGAGCTCCCAAAAGCAAGAGACATATAAACCACAAGAAGGACCATACTACTTGCCCTCGGTTTGTCCCCTGGAGTTTGTGGATTTGCCCAAGCCATCCACCAATTACTAGCTATTTGAAGCACCTGAAACAGTGTCTGTGCAAGAATAATGAGCGGAATCAATAAGCCTCTATATGCTGCAGCCATATATGACAAGTACACATTCATGCTAACTCTTCCTCTCTCCCTCTCCTCTTCCTGAACAAGCTGTTTTTTCTTTGAACGTTTTGCTTTCTTTTTCTCTTTAATTGCTTTTGGATCTGAAGTTGCTACACCTTCTTGTACTTCCTTCACTAAACTGTCAATTTTTTTCCCAGTGGAATCACATTTTTTACTTAACATGGCTGAGGCTGACCCATTGCAGAGGTCGCCTTCATCTGTCTCTAGAGAAGAGTGATTGGGAATATCCATGGATTCTATTGCTTCATGGTGAGCTGAAACCAATGTTCTAAAATCAGTTCCTGCCTGCAAAAGCTCATCATATTTCCCAGCCTGAATGATACGGCCTTCCTTAAGAACCTGTGAATGAGAGGAATCAGTTAAAGACTAAGACTATAATCTTTCCTTATCAAGCTCTTCTAGCTGAAAGAACAAAAGTGTTACGTGTTTATGCGCCATAGGTTTTAAACTTTAAAGGATAAAGCTCGAAGAAAAACTAAATAGGGAATGCTTCCTCTTTTTTGGATGGAGGGGTTTGGTGAGAGGGGAAAAAAAAAAAAACGAGAATCCAATCGCGTGTTTGGATGAAAAGAAAAAGTGAAAATGAAGAGAAATTGTGAGCGAGTAGGTCTATTTCGTTTCTCACCAAAAATGGTGAGATTTGGTGAGAAACCATATTTCTTTCTTTTCTCAACAAATCCCTCCCTCCAAATGGACTGTTATAGCCTCTTCCCTCCCTCCTCCTTCCCTTCAAATTCTCAAGTTTGTTATACAAGCCAGGTTCAAACCTGTATCACCATAGGGCTTCTGGCCCTGCCACTCATCCCAGAATAAAAGAGGCGTAGGACAATTGCACAAGTGACAATTGATACAGTATACAGAGGGGTGAAGACTGACAGAAACACGTCAGATATGCATATTTGGTTTGGTTGGCAAGGTCATAAATCCAGCTTTAAAATTTCAGAATCAAGTCTTAAATAAGTAATCTTACTAATTGAGAGTTCAACTAGATCACAAGGAGCCACTGTCATTGGCAAACACTGTCAAAATTTCAAGATTACTAAAATTCCATACCAGTATCAAATCAGCAGCAGGCAAAAATTCAACTTGATGGGTCACAAAAATCACGGTCTTAGTTGCTAGCGCTGTCTGTATGTATTCCTGCAGTTCCATATCGCATGTTCAGCAAAACTCTGACCACTTATCACTGCATGGTGGATTATGCAACAAGGAGCACTAACCTTAAACAATTCTGATCCAGTGTGCGCGTCAACTGCACTGAAGGGATCATCAAGTAGATAAATGTCTGCATCTTGATAAAGGGCTCTAGCAAGCTGCACACGTTGCTTCTGGCCACCACTCAGATTTATACCTCTATCACCAATGATGGTCTGATCTCCATGTGAGAAAAGCTCCAAATCCTTTTTTAGTGAACAAGCATGGATGACATTCTTGTACTTGGCCTTATCCATTTGGCCACCGAAAATTATATTTTCTTCTATATTTCCCGATTGTATCCAAGCTGATTGAGGCACATAAGCAGCAGAACCACATACCCTAACCTAAGCAGACATGCAAAGAAAAAAAAACTTACTTCGAAACGAAACTTTAGCGGAATGCGGAATTCCAATCTTTCCACTGAAATGCATAGAAACATAGCGTAATGCCATAAAACATACTGAAAGTTGAGATGCTTCAACAACTATTAAAAAATCCAACAATGATTTATCATACAGTTCCATATAGCTTCGACATTCCTTTAACGGTTCCAAAAACGTTTCTCTTTCCTAGCTGACTCAAACATTTTAGTAAAACAAAATTTTGATCATCAAGTCCCAGAGAAAAACAAGGTGACAAAGACAACAGAAAAGCTAAAAGCTAAAAAGCAAAACATACTTCGCCAGAGATTTTCGGAATCTCTCCGAGGATGCAAGAAAGAAAGCTCGATTTCCCAGAACCAACCACGCCACACACAGCCACGCGCATCCCCCTCTCCACCTTCATTCGGATGCCCGATAAGGTTGGATTATGAGAAGAAGGGTCCCAGCAGAACTCCCCATTCTCGATTTCTATTGCCATATTCGTGATGCCTCTTGGTACAACAATAGTTGCATCCTCCTGTAACTCTTCCTCCTGCAGGAATACTGATATCCTGTCAAGAGACACTTTTGTCTGAGCCATCATTGAAACCAGATCAGGAAAATTTCTAAGGGGTTCTTGTAAGATCCTGAAAGTAGCAAGAGCCGAGAGAACAGCACCTGCTGTAAGCTCACCTCCCAATAATATGGTAGTACCAAAAGTGACAGCCGAAACGAAAATAGGAGAGCTCCAAAAAAAGAATGTTATGAAAGCCTGAGAGTAAAGAGCTTTCCGAAGCCATTTAAACTCCACATTCCTCATTTCCTCTAGCTTCACTCGATACCTATCCTCCCAAGCTTGAAGCTTGAGAATCCTCATGTTCCTAAGACACTCCGAAGTCGTCCTCATTCTGTCGTCTTTGGCAGCCATTAAATTGTCTTGATAATTTTCCTGAACCCTTGCCAATGGAACTGTCACAAGAATGGAGATAATGGTCGCGATCAAAGTGGCAACAGAAGCAATCCCAACATTCTTATACAGAATAGCAAGAGCAAGAATTATTTGCAAAGGAAGCATCCAAATGTCATGGAGATACCAAGAGTAGTCCCCTACTCTCTGAACATCAACTGCCATGTAATTTACAATCTCGCCACTAGTGTGACTTTGCTTGGCCAAGCTTGAGAGTTTGAGTCCCTTTCGATACACCATAGCCGTCAGGGCGGATCTCACATGCATACCCAAAATGTCAACTCCAAGATACCACTGCCTAGTTGTTAAGGTCTCCACCAACTTTGATGTGAAGAATATTCCGGCAAGAATGTAACCTTCATGGGGAAAAGTTTCGTTTCCCCCTAAGTAATCCACAAAGTAGCTAATCATGTATGGACCGACATAAGAAACAAGAGTAGTCAAGCCAGCGAAAATGGCATTACGAGCTGCCTCCTTCCAGAAAGACTTGAGGATGGCCCAACCTAAAGAAGGCTGTTTCAGAGGATTTTCAGCTTTCAACTTCTCCCAATTCACATTCAAAATCTTATAGTTTGCCTTGGACCGATCTTTCGGTGCAAGGAGTGGAATGTCCTTAAGCTCAAGTGGTCTCTTTGCACCAAGTGAAAGAATTGGGTTCAACCAAGAAAGCGTGACCAAACTAAATAACCCTGCTTCATGATAAGTGGTTATATTAAGACACCCTGCTTCTTCTTCTTCTTCTTCTTCTAGAAGCAATGGTTCTTGCAGATTAGAGTTTCTACATATTCGTACACCAGTGACACCTCTAATTGCCACAAAACATAAGAAAACAAGGGCCGGGGTGGCGGCCAAGTTTGCCAAAACATGAGAATTCAAGTTCTTTGATCCTTCTGTTATAAATCGTTTCCCATCAACATATAAAGTACACAAACAAGTGATAAAGGACACAACCCACCAAGCCCTCAACAAAAGTGGGTATTTCTCAGAGGCCTTGAATTTACAGCCAAGGGCTGAAAAGCTCAGGACGGACCAAGCCAAACCCTGAGATGCAGGCAAAACATTAACGGCCCAATTCATAAATTTCCCCTTCCCGTCTATTATTAAACCAACACCATCCAACCCTAAAACTATTACTTGCAAAAACAGCACATAGAAGCAACAAAACACTGAAGCTTTGTATCCAGTACCAATTTCTCTAATCTGAATTTCGCCATCAACACTATGTAGAGTTGAGATTGAAGCTGAATTTGAATTTGAATTCAAATACTCCTTAAAAATTTGAATTCGACCAACACAAGTGTATACCAGTCGGACTGCTAAAATGAAGAGAAAAACAAGGAGCAATGACACGTTTATGCAAATTGAGGCAAGTTCCAATGTGGGTAAACCCAGAAAGGCACGTAGAAGATTGTTATGGGATGAAGGCCGCGCAGTGGTGAGAATAAACCAGAGATTTCATTGAACAAGATGCTCATACCCATAGTACTGATAATAGATATCAATCTCAGGGTGATTTGAAATGGGTTGGTTGGCGAAAAGTTTGTGATTGTTTAGGTGAGAGTGATTGAGTCGTGATAAGGGCATTTCATTTTCACCATTCGGTTAAAACCATTTAAATTGTACTCTCAGTTGCTCATGATTAAACGAGTGGTGACAAGTCATAGAGAAAAACAAATAGGTGTACTCGTCGGGTGGAGAATCTGCAGACACATTGCAGATGGAAACAAACTGATTTTTCTCTCTCTACAGCGCTCTCTCTCTCTCTCTCTCTCTCTCTCTCTCTCTCTCTGTTATCTACACAGAGAAATGGACTCGAAATCTGAAATGAGAAAACCCAATACGTGAAAATCCAAAAAGACTGACCTGGGTATGGGTGGAAACTGGGTAAGCGAGCCGATGGAGATTGCCGAGGCAAATTTTGTTATTGGGGGAGAGAGGAGAAGTAGCAGCTTTCAGATAGAGAGATTCTGTATAAAACCCAATTTTCTACCAATTCAGGCGGCATGCAGCTTGTGGGGATCAGTGAGCTGGAATTGACATTGTTATAGAGAGAATATTTATAAAACCACTGTACTATCATTTCTGTTACGTATGCAACTTTGATAAGTTGGCTGTGGACTTTACGTTTGTACCAATTAATTTAAACACGTCTCGACTGTGCTAATCTTCTCTTCTCTATATCGTTCCAATTTTATTGGATATTCTGAAGTGTCGTCTCAATTAATATGTGGCATCCAAGCTTACGGTTTGGATCCAATTTTGAGCAAAGCATATGGTTTGGGTCAAAACTTATGGTTTGAAGAAAAGCTTTCCAATTAAAGCTGAGGAAGTATTTTTCGTCTTTAGAAAAGCTTTAGCTGGATACTTTTACAGATTTACTGAGAAAAATGAAAAAACTTAGTTTGGGAAAACCAAATTATTAGATTCTTCATATTTTTTTTTTATTGTATTTATGGTTGTTTGGGAGCCAAATTATTAGATTCTTCATATTTTTTTTTTATTGTATTTATGGTTGTTTGAGAATGCAGTAGTTGTTTTCTTTAGATTTAGTTTTGTGTTGGGTTTTTGTGCTGGTGTGATCTTAGTTTTCGGTTACTTGTTTCGATCCATTAGAGTGGGCATCCATTGCTCATCGTGGTCGTGAGGTCGTCAGTGCCATGTTGTGGTAGCAAGTTCAACCAGCTTTTGCGCCCAAAGTTCGCCATGGCAGCGGGGGCTTGCACCGAGTGACGTCCTTGCTTGTGGTAGTGTAGGCTCGTTGGTTTTCGTTATTGTTCTTTCTCTCGTCAAGAGCCGCGCCGACGTGGTTTGTTTTAGCTAGAAATGTCCATGGATTGATCCGGATGGTCGTAGCAGCTGGCTTTTTTCCCAATGTTAGGGTCCGTATCAATCTTTTATGGGGATAGAAATGTCCAGAAATGGTTGCGGTTCTTTACAAATTGTGGATGATCACCGGTGTATGCAGGCAATCGTGTCTGTCGTTGGTGTGCTAATATGTTTTACGAGATCGTATTACAGAGTAATCAGTGTCTTTTTCGAATTTTTATTACCACTGTGATGTTACTGTCTTGTACCTCTCTAATTTGATTCTCGGATCCTTTTTAACGACAATGACAGTGACTACTTCTAAAAAAAAAAAATTCCAAAATGAATTCTCAAAACTACACTTTAGATGTATGGATTTCATAATAATCAGGCTTGTAGGCTTTTTTGCATTCCAATCTGAAAACCACACTTTGCATCCTGAAAAGACTTGATAACCCTTGTTTTTTTTTTTTTTTAATGTATTTGTAATACCAAGATAAATAACCAATGAAAACATGGTTAAAAACTCAATTTATAATATAATTTTTAAGATCATCTTCTTAGAGACACTGCTCAATGCAAAATATGTTATGCACATATCTTCCAAACACTCTATTTTGACCACAATACCAAAAATTCTACAACTCATCCTTCAAAATGTATATAAATAATAAACTTCAAAATGTATAAAATAATTTAATTCCAAACCTAAAGTATTTTGTATTTAATTCAGATAAGATACTTTCTATAAACAATCTTATTTAATTCCATACCTAAAGTATATCCAAATTGAGAGAGCAACAATTTCAATAGGGTCATTATAGTAAATGACTCCGATCAGCTACCCAACAATTAATAAAGGAAGCTGACTCAATTAGGACCACGTTAATTACGCACAAACAGCATGCTAAAGTTCTTTACAATCACAGGTATGTTTGTTTGACAGAATATGAGCATCAAATTGGTGACTTTAGGGGTAGTCAGGGGGTTTTAAATGACAGTGGTTAAACAATGCAGTGTCAATTGACTTTTATAGGGCTGCTAATCTTTACTTTGGTCGGTGTTCGATTCCTCACGGGGTGAGTCACTGTCTTAAGCGGGGGCCGTGGATCGGGTGTGGGTTTCGCCAATTTCCTCCGTTTTGGGTCAGAACGGGGTCCAGTGATTATCAGAGGGTTGTTCTCTATCAAAAAAAAAAATTTGGTGACTTTATAAATTTCTCGGTATCAATAAAATTTATTATTTTATGAGATTATATATCTCTGCATCAATAATTCTATCAAGCAAATAACATTAAACTAGGAAATCAATTTATTGGTCACTCTGGTTGAGTTTGCTTCCCAGTGTTTGATTCTTTGAGTGAGGCTGTAACACAGTAATTTCTTGTGAATTCTCCAATTCCGGCATGGATAGTCTGTCTATGACCAGATTAGAGAGGAGATTAATCGAGGTGCATCTATATTGGCTCGGACAGCCCTGACTGTCTAGAAAAAAAGAAAAGAAAAAAGAAAGAAAGTAGGTGATCAAAGAAGAAAAATATACATACGCTCCCCCGGACCCACTCCCAGCCACACTCTCTCTCATATGGAATGTGGGGCCCAGATGTGGGAACCACACCCTATGTGAGAGAGGGAGTGGCTTCCAGGGAGTGTATATATCGTCGTTCATCAAAGAAACCTTCAAACATATTGATTATTGTCACATGAACTATCAGATATCTAGATGTGAAAAAAGATTCCCGCCTTTTTACAATATCCAGATCTAAACTATTGAATTATTACTATTATTTATTGTAGCCCATATAAATTATTGTCTAACAAGAGTCCATCTTGATATTCGCAAAAAAAGAAGAAGACATTCTTCGAGGAAAACACGAAAGATAGACATAGGGATTATTGGCGTATCTGGCTGTTGGGAGCAATTCAGTGCTGCGCGTGTAACCTTGGTCGTACATTTTTGTTTTGGACGGTCCGGATTACGGAGAGAGAAAGGGGAGAGAGAGGGTTTCGATTTGAGCCGTCCAATACATTGTTGGATGTCCCGGATGCAATGTTCAAGTACCACGTAGGCTCGGCCAGTGGCGGACGTGATTTGAGTTAAGGAGGGGCCGAAATACATGTATTTTCATATTCATAAAAGGAAATTTTTTTGTTAGTATTTATTGCTACTTGCAAGGTCCAAATAAGAGACGATATTGTGTGCATGTGCGTAGCCACCGTTAAATTTTATAGAAACAACCTAAAAAATGATTGATAACTTGAAATTTTAAGAGTTTTTACCCTACAAAATAGAAATTTTAAGTTTTTTTTTTCCTTTTTCACTAAAGGGACTTGCAGTGGCCAATTCCATAGAATTTTTCTTAATTAACCTGAAAAACTAGTATGACACATGAGAATACTTGGAGTTGTGCAAGGGCCGGAACCCCCCCTACCACCCCCTTGGTACCGCCCCTGAGCTCGGCCACGTGGTACTCATTCGGTACCCAAATGTTTTTCGGCTGTTGGTGGAGCGTTCTTGGGTAATGAACAACACCATCGACCAAAGTTTTTATTTTACTTAATCAATTCATAGAGTCAATTACTTGCATGCACCTCAATTAGTTATTGAGAAATAAATTTCACCGTCCATGATACTGGGATAAAATTTCGTTGTAATTTTGAATACATAAAAAGAAATGTTATGAAATACTACATGGTTTTACAAATGTTTTTAAAATAAAATAATTTACTTGGCAAAAGAGATACTCCTCTGCTGTCCACTATAAGAATATATGCAATTTCAAACACCTAAAAATATATTTCTATATGTAATTTTATAATTTGTTTTATATCAAATTAAAGTTCTCATTGAGTACTTTAATTTGGTGGGAAAGAAATACTACATGGTTTTACATGCGTTCTTGGGTAATGAACAGCACCATCGACCAAAGTTTTTATTTTTTTACTTAATCAATTTTTAAACTATTTAAGAGAAATGAATTTTTAAGTCAAACACCCTAATCAATTGCCCGAGTCACTCAATTGTTCTTTTTCTGTTATTGAGAAAAAATTTCACTATCTTTACTCTTAAATTATATATAGGGTTCTCTTGGGATAAAAATTTGGTTCAAATTTTGAAACATTTATTTTAATCATAAAAAGGAAATAGTAAAAAAATTAATTTATATGTAAATTTTTATTTTTTCAATGCATTTTTCGAACTTACCACCTTTACAAAATGGTAAAAGATTAAAAATTAAAAAATTTAGTTGAAATACATACTTGAAGAGTGAATTAAAATTATAAACTCCATATCAAATAAGCGAGTCGATCTTTAAAATGTTGCATGCATCACCAACTTATAACATACACAATCGGTGAAAAAAGTGAAAGAGGAAATAGAATTGCAGATGACCTAATGTTGGTCGCAACAGTTACTCATGAGTGACCCGAGTAATTAATTATTAAGGTGGACATAATTAGGTAGCATTTCATTGACAATAATCCAAATCCTAGAGTTTGGAGAGCTATGGGCTTAAAATTTGGTCTCGCGTTAAAGAAATGGTAATTCCATAAAATGATTATTACGTCATATATTTGATTTGATTGCTCGCATTTATAATACGATATATTCATTTATTTGTTGCTATTGCTCGCATATATTGATGTATTGCATCGTATCAAATAATGAAAGCAAAGCATCAAAACAAATATTAACATCATATACTAGCAATTTGTGAGAGAATGACATGTCTCGATTTTTAGAAAAAATAATTTTTTGTTAGTGGAACACGCCCTTATTTTGTCGTCACTTCATTGAGCATGTGATTTTCAACTCTATAAGGCGTGCATGATTAAAACGTTTAGCTGCCGTTGGTTAAAGTTTTTAAGAGTTGGACCACAGAATGAGTCACGGCCCAAGGGTGTGAACCAGAATGAGTAACTTGTTGATGTTGTATTTACACACATTTATTAGTAGGTTGTAATAATTTTATTTTGTAGAGCGGGTGCGCGGAGGGTGTATTGGGAGATGTGATGGTCAATAGACGTGTCTATTGGGTAAAAGGCATAACTTAACAGTCATGTCTATTGAGTTTGGAATTAATAGTCATGTCTTTTGATAAAAGATATAACTTTTGATTACAAGAGTTAGGCCCCGTTCCACTAAGGCAGTTTTGTTTTAAAACTGCATTGATTTTTGTGTTCACACCTTTTTATGTGATGTATTGTGAGAGGATGACCTGTCTTGATTTTTTGAAAAAATTAGTTTTTGAAAAAAACTAGTTAGTGGAAATCTCAAAAGTTGTGACTTTTCATCAAAAGATGTGATTTTTCATCAAGAGTTGTGACTTTTGATAAACACATCTATTTGGAAAAGATGTGACTAATCATCAAGGTCTTGTTTGTTTGGTGGGATTTGGGGGTGGGATTTGGTAATGGGACCCAAAATCCCATGTTTGTTAACATTTTTTCGGATGGGATTTAAAATCTCTCACCAAGTTTTATCCCAATCCGTACGGGACATGGATTTTCTCCATCCATTGATATCCTGAGCAATATCCCAAGGATTTCATATCACACCCATATTCCAAGGGATTTCATATCCCATCCATTTATCTCCGGTCAAACAAACGAGGCCCAAGAGTTGTGATGTTTGAGAAATACATCTATTTGGAAAAGTTGTGACTTTTCATTAGCACCAATCCGTACATTATAAATAGTGTTATCTCCAACATAATTTCACATACATTCTTAATCCACTTCTCTCTGATCAGTTTACATAATTTCGTAGAGGAATTTTGGGATTTCTCCAGAATTGCTATTTGTAGATGTCATAGGTTTTGTTATATCCAGGATGCGATTTGCTAGGAACCCAATAGCAAACTCTTTTCGAGTAGGGGCAAATATCGTCTTAAAGAAAGAGATTCAGTCGTGCCTCAAAGCCTAAATTTGTTTCATTCTTCCCTCTATTCTGCTATTTTCCCTAACAGTTGAACCCCGTAGTTGATATAATTTTCTAGTTTGTTCTGTTAATTTGCCCATAACGTAACACTCTTGCCCCGAAGATTCTTAAAATTGACGATCCTTTGCCCAAACGCCAAATAAAAAAGAAGAAGAAGAAGAAGAGGGGGTTCGAGACTCTTCCTCTCTCCCCCTTACAAAGGCAAAAGGCAAGCCAAGACGGGAGCTTGTGGTTCATTTACTAAATTATGAAATGTCCCCCAGTAGCCAAACTTATGTAATGTCCAAGGGTTAAATATCTACTTATCCCTTAAACTATCAAAAAAAAATTTACTTCCCCCCTCAACTACCAATTGAACTCCCTTCGCCCTTCAATTATCATTTTATTCTTTACTAAGGACAAATCACGTTTTCCGTCCAAATTTTGTGACGGAAACCGTTAACCATTTGTTTTTTTTTTGTGAACTGACAAAAAAAGAGAGGGGTCAATATGAACATTTCTTACTCCTACAACAATTAAGCCAACATCCCCTTGTGCTCTTTATCTAATGAAGCGAACATATCAATTGAAACCACCTAAACTCTTATCATCTTGCTCCAATGAATCAAAGAGCAAAGCAGATGATTGCTATGTAGAAACCCACATTAGAGGAAATTGGAGATAGAGAAAAAAAAAGGAGACGAATTAGGGGTAGATGAGTTAGGCGTATACCCGTGAACAAATTGACGGATATTGGGGTGATTAGGGGTAATAAGGCGACGTTAATTCTTCAAAGCAAGTCTGTAAGTCCGTTTCAATCCTAGAAAATACACAGTCCCCAGTATGATTTTTGTCTACTAGATCTACTTCTACTGCGGTAATTTCAGTCCACTTGAGTATGTGATTTTAGCTGCATTTTGGTTTGTTGCTTAAAATGATAGTTTTTTTTTTTTCTTTTTCTAGTTGTGATGATTGAGAATTGTGTCGATAACTGTTTTCAGGAGTGATTTTAGGGAACTCAAACACTTTGAGTTTGGATTTAGGGTTGTTCAATTTAGTTTTCATGCCAGTCCAATGCAACTCCCTTTTCTGGTTGCTCTTTTGGAAATCCTTTCACTCGGACTCTCCTTTTGAGTTGTACAGAACTGATAAAAAGACTAATAAAGCCTTCAAACTAACTTTTCCGTCCATCAAGTGGATGGAAAACATAATTTGTCCTTAGTAAAAAAGAAAATGATCGTTGAAAGGGAAGGGAGTTCAATTGGTAGTTGAAGGGGGAAGTAAATTTTTTTTTGATAGTTTAAGGGGCAAGTAGATATTTAACCCTAATGTCCAACTAAAGAATAAAAACTTCACCTCTATATGTTCAATTGTTGCGCGTTTTGTCGTTGATTCTTGTCGCTGGTATATTTTATTCGATTTTCTTAGAGATGCGAACAAAAAATATATATTTGTGGAGATGAATTAGAAAGGAAAACAAAAGTATCTATTTATTGTTTTTGTACATTCTTATTTATTACAATATTTACGATTTTCTTAGCGATAAATCCAGGGGAACCGACGGCGCCGGAGACCCCCTTGTGGGTCCCCAACGGTTGATCTGATCAGTCCATTCATTCCAGAATTGAATTCCGAGTGGGTCTACGCGGGAATCATCTCAATCGGACTCTCCTAAGTACTCGATCCAAAATCACCCCATTTCGTTCAAAAATTTTGGAACGAAATGGGGTCATTTTGGATCAAGCACTTAGGAGCATCCGATTGAGGTGATTCTCAAGCGGGCCCCTCGGAATCCGATTCTGGAATGAATGGACGGCTCGGATCGATCGTTTGAGACCCACAATGGGGTCCCCGGCGCCTTCGGTACCCCGTCGGTACTGTTTGGTCTATACAAGTAGAAGGGTTCTTTTCTCAGGTCATTTGAAAGGCTCAAATTAATGGCCAGTGGCACAATGATCGTTTCTCTTCCGGTTACCTGTCAAGGTTAATTTTTGTTTGAGGCCCATAGGAATACAAATTAACAGAACCCAATACTTTGGGCTAAAAGTATAAAAATGTTATCGAAGTTAAAAAATTTCATATAAAACAATAGGAGTACTTTAAAAAAAAAAAAAACACACATACTGTATTTTTCCGTTTCCAATAAACTCTTTATGGCTTATTGGTCGTATTTTTTTATTTTTATAATTAAACTCCTCTGATTAACGAATGATTAATCAAAAAATAAAACGTGAACATAATACTTCATCTCATTCTAAATTTTTTGTCCATTTACGTGTATTCGTGCCATTTTTCAATTGCATGTATCTTTCAATCTATTATATATTTTTTATAATTTTAAAATTTTTGTTTAATAGAACTCACCAATAACTATCAAACGAGATATATATATATATATATATATATATAACATTATACATATGAAAATATAAATAATTTTTTGAAGTGTCATAAATAGTGAAAGTGAAGAAGAAATTTGGAAATAAAAATACTAGGGGACAATCGGCTTCTGTCTTGGCGGCAGATCGAATCGAAGCTTATATAAAACGCTGCAAAATCAAAATCCTAATCCAAATCAAAACCACCACTGTATCGTTTTTTACCTGCAAATTGCAAACCCTAGAATTTCAAACGCATCACCTCAATCAGTACTGAAAAATGGAAGAAGACGAAGCAGAGATATACGATGGAGTCAGAGCCCACTTCCCTTTAACTTTCGGTAAGCAGTCGAAGCCCATCACCCCTCTCGAAACCCTCCACAACGCCACCCGTCGCCCCTCCACCTCCACCTCCACCGCCAAAACCGACCAATCTAGCCTTAACGATGACAACAATAACACCACCAAAGGTTTCCCTTCTCTCTCTTCCTCCTCCAAATCCTGGCTGGACTCTATCAAAAACACAAACCCTAGCTCGCGCAACCGCTCTAACCCTAACCCTAAACCTAATGATGATGTGGTTATTGGGCCGCCTCGGCCGCCGTTAGATTCTGATTTGGTGAACGGTGACGAGGACGGTGACGATGATGAGGATCGAATGATTGGGCCGCCTCGGCCGGCGGCTGTTAACGAGGAAGATGATGAGGACGGTGATGACGGCGAGATGATTGGGCCGCCTCGACCGCCTCCGGATGGTTCTGATGTGGAGGAGGATTCGGACGAGGAAGGAGAGGGTCGGTTTCGGATACCTCTCAGTAATGAGATCATCTTGAAGGGTCACACTAAGGTAAAAATCACTTTTTTCGTTTATTCCAGAGACATTAGTGATTGGTGTGTCGAACTCATGTTATTTAACTTACATATGTATTGTAAGGGGTGCCGCAAACCAGTTAACTGAGCTGTTCACGTGCAGCTGAAGACTCGGCTCGGCTAGTTAGTAAACGAGTCAGCTTGAGCTTAAGTTTAAAGCTCGTTTAGTAAGCGATTGAGCTCAAGTTAGTTGTAACTCGGCTCATTTGTAAATAATTTATATAGGCTCATTTAGTGAACGAAACGAGCTCGAACATTTCGATACTAAACAAACCGAGCTCGGCTCGATTATTCGGGATTGACTCGAGCTAGAGCTAGGCTAGTTTTGAATATGTCAAGCTCGAACACTTCAAAGCTTGGCTCGTGCGCAGCCCTAAATTTTTTAAGATCATCCAATGCAATTTGTTGTTGTATGTTATTTTGTATCAAGAATTCGTTTTTTAAAATTATTCAATGATGTACTTCTGAGAGTAGTGTGCTCACTCTGTTACCCATAAAACCCAGTTTGCAGATATATTGCAGGGTTTTGCCCGTTCAAAAGATAATGCAGGGTTTCACTCACGAGATATAAAATTGTGAATATCTATTTGAGTGGTTGAGAGTTATATGGAGAAGATTGACTTTAATCTTGGCTGAATGAAATGCTGACATGTGCACCGTGTTTGTTACCATGGGGTTAAATCATAAATGTCGCCTTAGTTGAATAGACTTAGGTCGTCAACCACATGGTTTATAGTGTTGTCATGTGAGTGCCTCTTTTGCTATCCTTTTGGCAGGTTGTTTCAGCTCTTGCTGTTGATCATTCAGGATCTAGAGTACTTTCTGGTAGTTACGACTATTCAGTTCATATGTATGACTTTCAAGGGATGAATGCTCGCTTGCAATCCTTTAGACAACTTGAACCATCTGAAGGTCATCAAGTTCGCACTCTCAGCTGGAGTCCGTCGGCTGACCGATTTTTATGCGTGACTGGTTCAGCCCAAGCTAAGGTACTTTTAGTTACTGCTGAGCTTCATAAGATACATATTTTTGGATTCAACTCTAATCAAGGTCGACCTATGCATTTCAGATTTATGACCGGGATGGACTTACTCTTGGTGAGTTTGTGAAGGGGGACATGTATATCCGTGACCTTAAGAATACCAAGGGCCATATAACGGGATTGACTTGTGGAGAGTGGCACCCCAAAGCAAAGGAAACAATTTTGACATCATCAGAGGATGGTTCACTACGTATATGGGATGTAAATGACTTTAAAAGTCAAAAGCAGGTATGCACGTTCAAAGTTTGCTTGAAATTTTTGCTTGACGTATTAGAGTGGAACTGTATCTTGCATTTCCCATTAAATTTCAACTTGTAAGAGCTGACCAGGATTCCCTTTATAAGGAATTTGTCTTCACGACTTCACTCCCACTGCACATAGTTATCGCACTCAATAAATCATCACAGAGCTGGCCTAAATCCTAAAGTGCGCCGCTTTAGGCCCCAAAAAATTGACAAATTTTAGGTATGCTTCTTATTTTGATGCCCTCTATAATAGTCTAGCAACAAGGGCCCTATCTTTAATTTTTGCTTTAAGCCCCGGAAAAGTCAGGGCCGGCCTTGAATCATCATCTTCATTTGCCTAAGCTACGGAAGTGTCAAACATATAACAAAAGGTCGTATTGAAGAACTTGGTACAATTTCTGATACTTAGTTCCTGATAAAAAAGAATGTTATAAGCCCCAAAACCAGGGATGAAAACGGTTTGGTCTGGTTACTATTTAAATAGGCAAAGAGAGTTGCAGATACATAGATTTAATTCTACTCAGATTCTTATATTTAACATTCCAGTACATGCAAGATTGGCTACTCAGGCACATGGCGATTTTACAGGAAATTAACTTGCAAAGATTGTGCACACGTTTGTTTATGCAAGGACAACATATGACATTTCTCCCTTTCACCAGAGAATGGAAAAGCAAATTATAAAATCCAATTTTTTAAAATAGAAAGATCTTGAAATAGTTGGTGATGGAGCCCATAACCTGAGTTTGATTGTTTCTATTGTCATTTAAGAAAACATGAAATTAATCAGGATTAAAAAAAGAAAAGAAAAGGAGTGAAGAAAACAGGATTTCCTCTCATAAACAAAACAAATAATAAATATGTCCATTCTTGATTTTGGCTCCATAAATTCTAAATTTGGATGGACTGCAACTATTCTTCTTCCCTGAAGAATTTGGTGATTGATTTAGGAGAGCATAGGAACTGTGGTAACTGTTGCTTCTTTTTATTCAGTTTGTGCTGGTGAGTTAGTCGATATGAAATATGGTGTTTTCAGATTGGGTATGCTCCTATATGCGGGTTCATTACTGCAGCATTAATGCTGATATTGCTGAGGGTCTTAGTACCGACGGCTGTGATTATTTTAGGCTGATTGAGCAATTTTGTTTTATAGGTGATTAAGCCAAAACTCGCAAGGCCTGGTAGAGTTCCTGTTACCACATGTGCTTGGGATCGTGAGGGTAAAAGCATTGCTGGTGGTATTGGAGATGGTTCTATACAGGTACTAATTCGAAGAGACAAAATACAACCACACACCATGTGTGGGGCGCACACCATATGTTAGAGAGTTTGTCAAAGTGTGTATGGTTGTATTGAATCTGCTACTTCTTTTCGTATTTCCATAGCTTTGATTGACTAGATTTTGGATGGAAGGTTAAATAAGTTTCTGTGATGTTTGGAAGTGCATTTTCTTATTGTTAGCTTTCTTGCTATTATTCTTATGACTTATAATATACAGATATGGAACCTTAAGCCTGGCTGGGGAAGTAGGCCAGATATGCATGTCGAAAAAGGTCACTCAGATGACATCACTGGACTTAAGTTCTCAAGTGATGGGCAGATTCTACTCTCAAGAAGCTTTGATGAGACATTGAAGGTATTAATAGAATTTAGATGCCTACTCTTTTCAGTTGTTTGGGCTATGGTTATGCCTTCCCTTCACGTTACTTACAAGATGTACTTCAGGTTTGGGATTTGCGCAAAATGAAAGACCCGCTCAAGGTGTTTGAGGATCTTCCTAATCATTATGCTCAAACAAATGTGGCATTTAGTCCGGATGAGCAACTCTTCTTGACTGGAACATCCGTTGAAAGGGAAAGCACAACTGGAGGTTTATTATGCTTTTATGATCGAGCAAAACTCGAACTTGTGTCAAGAGTCGGGATTTCACCAACTTGTAGCGTTGTTCAGTGTAATTGGCACCCAAAACTGAACCAGGTAAACAAATAGCATTCTTATTTTCCCCTTAGTGATCCTTTTCTACTTGGTAAGTATTAGCAGTATTGATATAAGCCAAGGGAACTGTTGATATAGCGAGAATACATTGTTCTTCCTTGGCTCTTGTCCTCCTGAAATTCGGTGGCTAGGAGATCTTAAAAACTTTGAAACATTGAAGGCCTTGCCTTTGTTTCCATTTAAAATTTTCGTCTAATCTCCTGTTAGAAAATGAAAATGCTTTTATGCTACATGTTGCCTTATTGAAAATCTCTCTCTTTGTTTTCAAGATATTTGCGACAACTGGGGATAAACACCAAGGAGGAACTCATACACTATACGATCCAACCCTCAGTGAGAGAGGAGCTCTTGTTTGTGTTTCACGTGCACCAAGGAAAAAGTCGGTTGATGATTACCAAGTTAAACCAATGATACACAACCCTCATGCACTCCCCTTGTTTAGAGATCAACCAAGTCGTAAGCGTCAGCGGGAGAAGATATTGAAAGACCCACTGAAGTCTCATAAGCCTGAAATTCCTATAACAGGACCAGGTCATGGTGGAAGAGTTGGTTCAACGAAAGGAAGCTTGTTAACTCAGTACCTTCTTAAGGTATAGTAGTACCATTCATTCTCCATTTTTCGTAATTCTGTATGGCGGGAATTAATATATTGAGATACATGAACTTCTGATTTTGTTATTGCAGCAAGGAGGGTTGATAAAGGAGACGTGGATGGATGAAGATCCCAGAGAAGCTATTCTGAAATACGCTGATGTTGCAGCAAAAGACCCAAAATTCATTGCTCCTGCATATGCGCAAACTCAGCCTGAAACTGTTTTTGCAAAATCAGATTCTGAGGATGAAGAGAAGTGATCTGAATATGCTGTCACAGTTCATTCTGCCCAAGGAAGTTGTGATGTCTCTGCTTTTTGCAGAAGTTTGTTTTGGTTTTCTATTGGAGTGCTATTTTACGGCCACCTTGATAGGTTTTCATCTTTTTCCCTTTCCAATCACATTCGTCTCTGCAGCTGAATCTTGGACGTTTCACCCGTGTATCCAGTTGGCGTGTTATCAATGTTGTATAAAGCTGTGACGATGCATTTCTGTTTCAGGATTGTATGTAGAATAGATAAATGGCTTCTCCTCCGCGACTGACTATCCAGTTGGCGTGTTATCAATGTTGTATAAAGCTGTGACAATGCATTTCTGTTTCAGGATTGTATGTAGAATAGATAAATGGCTTCTCCTCCGCGACTGACTTTGATAAATGCAAAGTTTTCCGACTTACAAGTCAAGTATATGTTTCAATACAATAATGGACTTGCATTTTTCCGAGCACAAGATCAAATTTGATATTCTTTGTTGTGCAAATTACATAAAATTGTTGGTGTATCGTGATTCGTAATACAATTCAAGAAGTGGCATATAATATAGGCCCATTTGAGAATCAGTCACTAAAAGTAGCAAATACAACAATCAACAACATTCTCAATGGTTAACTTACATCTACGATGAAGAGGATTCTTTGTCAAAATGGTAGATTGTCTTATTTACAGTACATTCAAGGGTGGAGGATCCTTCATGGGTGACATCAATCCCACTAAAAGATTGGGACGACGATCTGTAATGGCGGTGTGCAATACAACAGAGATCAGTGGTGTGAGATGTTTTAACCTATGATAATTATCAATAAACTGCAAAATTTCATCTTTCCTACTTCTTTAAGCTGCATTTAGATCCGGTATCAATTGCTGCAAGAGCATTGGGATCTGCAAAATCGGTTGTATAGACTCTGTTTTACCAACTGGAATGGTGATTGCCATTTCTGCACTCTCCGATGCTGGGTTTGAATATATTCCTTCCATGGGTAGTGCTTGCAGCACACTTTAAGTTAGTACTCATTCTCGTAACTTGATAGGCGAGAGTCTGACAAAACTGTGAACAGTTGGGTATCTACGAATAACTGCAAGAGGCAAAAGGCAGCATCCGCTCCATGAATACATCAGAGCAGCTAAAGTTACAATTAGAAGGAAACAAAAAACGAGTTCACAAAACATCATCAATCACAAATGGTACATGTGTTGGTTCACAAAACCATCCTCAATATCAATGCCATTATATGATAGGATGCAAATGTTGTATAGGAGGCTAGGAGCATTAATATGGCATAACTATAATTCCTAGGAGTTCAGCAACAAATCTTCTAGACACCGAAGAGGTGTATCCCTGCATAGAAGCCAAGGGTGCAATACCCTAGATTTGGGAGGAGTGAGTACTTAGTCCCACATTACTTGGGAGTTAGAGTTTCACTTGGTTTATCTAACACCCACCTACATGTCACCTTCTTAGGTATACCTTTAAAGGCATAGGGTTTCAACCCGAAGGGGGGTGCATGATCAATCGGGTTGGGTCGTTACACGCCCTTTTGTATTTGACTATGATGAGGACAAAATAATACATGCTAGTTCAGGTATAACAGAAATTTAGAACTACTTGCGAAATGGTGAAGATGAAGAAAAGTACTATGGGAACAGCAGAACTTAATAGAATTTAAAGAAGCTCCATTAAATAGAAAAATGGAGGATGTAGATTACCTTAATAAATGGCTGGTCTTTACTAGGAAACGAATCAACGAAGCTATCTTTAAGGAGTAAAGAAACCTGTAAAGACAAAATGCAATAAACTTTAGGCGATCTGCAGTCTCTGAGAAAGGAGAAATTCTAGAAAATTCTGAGCAAGTTCGTCCAACCCTGTCATCGGTTGATTGTACACTAGTGATTGTATGAGACCTCAAATCTGAACAAAGAGATTCCAAGTAGTGCCTTATGACTGTTAAGAATTGTGCAGCAGCTTCAGCCTGCACTTACATATTGACATGTTTATGTCGCCTAATCAGTACAGGTTGAGGGAAATGTCAAAATTATAGAAAGGCTAAATGTAGAACAGAAAACCCACAACAGATAAAATCACGTACAGACCAAACTAGAAACTTTGATAGGTTGTGCGGACATGGATGAAGGCAAAGAGAAAATTGTTCTTGAAAGTTGAAAGTAGAAGGGGAAAATGTATCCAATCTCAAAAGAGGACAGAGAAAATCAAAGAGTTTTCTAGTGTATGATGCCAAGACATTCAAGAAGATGAAACTTTTAGAATTGACTGAAATGACATGCATAAAAATGCTGTAGGATTTGATGCAGGGTTAGGAATACCTGCACTTCGTTGCATTTAAATACAGGATGACTACTAGCGATATCCTTTTGACAGGACAATTTGGTATGGATCGGTCGCAGTTCAGAAATAAGCTCTTTGTGCCGAGGAAGTGCAGGTATGGAACAAGTTTTTACCTAGCCAAACACAAAGGAATACAGTTAGTTTTGATCCTTGAGAGTACCATCTCCATGCCATTTTCTGACCACCTTAAGCAAGCACCCTTTACTAAAAATAATCCCAGAATCATAGTCTATGTTGGAACAATGCTGTTAAATCCAAGTCCAGCTTTTGACACCTATATGAAGGTAGACTGATGTTTTGACATAAAGATCAAGGGCTAGAAAATAGCATGGCACCGTTCTTATAGTGATTTTGATCAAATGGAAAGATTATTCCAATGTATCATACAAATGAGATGTTCAGATCTCAGTAAGTAAAGTCAACCATACCATACTACCACGGTATGCCATTTTTCTCTATTATTCCAATGAAACCTAAATGTTGTATAAATACATCAGACAATGAGAAGGGACAGCATATGTTCTCCCTATCTAGATCAAAAGCACTTCAAAGTTCAAACAACAAGAAAATCGTACACTATCAACATTGAAAAAACAGTTGAACTGCTTAATGTTGCACCTACTCTTAACTTACAGAACAAATGGCCTTTACACCATCGAAATGAGACAGTAGAAGAGTGAATTAATAAACAGAAAGTCTTGTTTCGCAAAATATTTGGGACAAAAAGAGTGAAGCGCTAAAATCCCGTATTACAATAATCATAAGTAACCCATCCATGTAAATCCGTACTTGGATGTTTAGGACAAAGCAAAGGTCCAATAAGGTCAAACATCCAATGCATCAAGTTTCCCCCTCCACAAGAGAATAGCATCCAAATATCCTATATGCACAAGGACCAAGTAATGGCCATATGTGATACCATTAAGTAGGGGCACGGTTTTCCTCTACCTCTTTGGATACATTTAGAATTATACAATACACAGAAGACCTTAACTTTCAGCAAAAGAAGGAAATGAAGAGGAGAAAATAATTTAGCCTTTCATCACTCTGCAGCCAAAAGTTAAATACTTCTCCAGAGAAACAATGTTAGAAGATGAGAGGACCCAAGTTGGGTGCAAGAAAACTGACAAACCTGGTCTTTTACCACATTAATAAGAACAAGATTAGAAGTTCTCATCTTCCAATCAGCTGGTTTATGCTGTACACCAACCTGGAAAACATTAGCATGAGAACAATACATTAAGAAATGACCCGTGATGGCTTCTCAAACTAATATAAGAACTGAAGCCATGAATCTTGCAAATGTCTAAGGTAAGCCTAAAGAAGTAGAAGAAAGATAAGTTTCCTCAAAATGAGCAGAGGGAACAAAAATATTTGTTGCAAGGGAGGGTGGTAATCCAACCAAGCACCAAAAGAGCCGGGTCTATTATGTTTCCTTTACTACTGATACTCTTCATAAACATTACAGGCTAACAATCCTTGTGTCTAATATATGCAAGCACATATTGGCCGTCAAGGACATTTACGCTTCACTCGTCGCTGGTAGCATTACAGCCTGTGTCAGAATGACTGTGGCACCTTTCTCAAAACACATTACAGCCCTTTTTCCTTTTTCTTTTTCAAGTTCTGGCCTTCTAAATGCAATCATCCTACCATGAAAGAAGCATTGAGAATACAAACTTCTATCTTTCACTACACTATACAATGTCAAGTGTTTAAATTTATTGACTACTAATGAATAAAGACCATTAACCAATGTAATGATACATGTAATGTACAGATCTTACGATGGTAGTAGTTTCTAACCACTAGTACCAGATATTGTTAGTAAACAACTTTATAAGTAAGAGCAAGCAGTACGTTCTAGTTTACAAACAATGGCTAGAAATAAAAAATAACATTCACTGCCATTAGTTTCAATAACAAAAAGAAGTCCATCCTTGATAGAGCTCAATGGGAAAAAAAGGATTCATGTAGCCGACCCCGATTGATTGGGACATAAGACTTGGTTTGGTAACACAAAGAAGTCCATCTGGCATTATTAAATATGTTTCCAGGTGTCATTTAAATGCTTAAAAACATAAAACTGAGGAGAACTGATATGAGAGGTGCTGCTAAAGAATTCTTTTCAAGGGTTTGTAATTCACTACTTCAGTTGATTCCCATTATGCTCGATCAATCTTGCCAATACCGTTACACTACGGATGCCGCCATAGTATAGCTTATGCTGTGATTTTAACCAATCCATGATAGACAAATTCATCCAAAAATGAATTATGCTCTCTGACACTTGAAAAATTCAACAGGACAAGCTAATGATGCTTTGGCTTCAAAGTCAATCTAATGGGCTTCATCAATCCAGCTCTTGCTTATAACAAACGACTTAAAGTCATAATACAGTGAGTGAAATCACAAACCTATAGTCAACTTGTATGACATGGGAAAAAAAATCAGAAACTCACAATGAAAGGAACAGGAGCGTCAAGAAAATCAAGCATCTTCCCTGGCAGAACCTGCAAAAAGGTTGCGCAAAAATTGGAGATAACATACCAAGATGAAAGTGTGGCTAAAATAACTAATTTACCAAGGGACTTTAGATATCATATGCAGAGTTAAGACAATCAAAAGCAGAAGAACAGGAGTGCATGTCAGGTAGCTTGATATATACATTGTTGGGTTCATCTCCTAACAACTTGAGCTTTAGGGACAATTAGTAACTTAACAATGCCAAGATACTTTTCTGTGGTTACATCTATACATTCATGAGACTTAAAGCAAACAATAATCACAATTTTCTTCAGAGAGAAATGAACTTTTCCATGGACTTCCATGGAAAAGAGGCTCATCGTTACGTGAGAATCAGATGGTAGCAAGAATTGATTTACTAATGCAGATCAGTTAGAATTTGCAATGTATTTCAAGTAAGATAACTGCCTTCTTATGCTACGACATGTGTCCAGGTATCACCAAGATATGTGATTGCTAAATAAACTTCAGACAGAAAGATAGTATGTCATTGTTAACTTACTGGGAGGAATAAACTCTGCCATTCAAATGGACGGATCAGAGGAATAATAGACAAGACTACAGCTGATAGAACACCCTGCACAAGTAAAATTTTATAAAATTTTATTGTTCAAATGAAACACACAGTTCAACGCTATTCTATCTTTTTTCATGATTGAAAAAGAAGATGAATAGAACAA
Organism: Vaccinium myrtillus; assembly: GCA_016920895.1. Taxonomy (NCBI): domain Eukaryota; kingdom Viridiplantae; phylum Streptophyta; class Magnoliopsida; order Ericales; family Ericaceae; genus Vaccinium; species Vaccinium myrtillus. Next base: position 4,218,975 of record CM029275.1, read on the forward strand.
ACAATAACTGTAAAGATCTAATCAAAACAAAAAGAAGGATACTCTCATAGAGGTTTCAAATCTAGAAATTGGCATAATGACTTCATCCACAAGATTACCAGGTTTTGACACACTATGACGACTTGTTTTTCCAGTAACACCCCAGCGATGAGTGCCAGAACCTGAAATAAAACATGAATCACAGCACTTGGAATCAATGTAAAAAGGCACAGATTCCTGTTGGAGCAAACATAAGCTTCAACGCCTGGCAGTATTGCAGCATGCACAATTAATATTATGTGGAACAACCCCGTTTACCCAGAGGTAATAAAACTTAGTGCAATTTCTTGTCCTCTATATTTCTTTTTAAGCAATGCTATGGTGACCATGTCATGTGTTACCATTGCATTGGTAGGATGTGCCTACATGACAAGTGGAGACACATCACATGATCACATGGTAATCAAACATGGTCACCAAATGTGGTCACCAAAGTATTGGTGTTCCTTCTAAGTTTGTTTTCCCTGTCAAGAGAAGTCCTGGTAGCTTTGTAAAGAGACTTTTGCCGATATAAAGTTTCCCTTGGGCAACTTTGTTCCCTTGGTGACAATAAACTTGAGTCTATTTTAGCACCCTACTAGAGGTTTCCTTTGTTTCTCTTCTAAGAAACTTGTTCTTGGACATTTAACGAACAGGATAGTCAAACCCAGTCAATCTCGAAGGAAGGGAAGAGTAAACAAAATGTCAGCCAGTACAGATTTAAGATCAGGATCAGACATTTAAACTATGACTACTTTTCTGGAAAAGAAACTTACGCTTTCTAGGGAGAGAACTCGACAAATTGTCCCAGTGGTCCATATTGATAGTGCCAGAGCTTCCTCACCAGCAGCTAACTTTAGATTAACCTTGGGAAAGTCAATAATTTTTAGCAATCATCAGGGTAAATAGTTACGAAGACATAATTCAACAACTGATAGGTAACCAACTATTGCACCTCAGTTCCTTCTTGTGAATGCTGAAACTTCTGATCTAGATATCTCTCACTTAAACCAAGGGCAGTAACAGGTGGCCTCCTATACTCAATAGCCTGTAGATGCTCAAGTGGCTGAAAAACTATTTCACTCCCTCGCATCGGAAGAGGCATAGCATGATAACCACAAACTATTTGTATTATATCATTTTTATTCTCCTGTCAAAGAGATCACAAAATAAAATGTAAGCAGCACTCAAAATACCACCACTGTTGCATACAACTTCTAAGCACAAAAAGCAAAGGAAACCAACCCTAGCCCATTCCATTATGATTTCATCCCCAGCCTGTTTTTCAGGGCTCAAAAAGATTTCATCATCCTCATCCTCCGATCCTGTACTTCTTATTGGACTGCCAAATGTCAAACATTGTGTTTACTGAATTTTGTTGTGTATATAACACATATACTTGAAAATAACACTTATCAACTTATATTGAGTACACCGCAAAAAACAAAAGCATTATATAGCAAACAAGAATCTTATAACTGATGAAAATCATAATAAAAAACCTAGAAATAGTCGACTTCACAAAAGAAATACACCAAATATGAGTATGTAATGACTAGAAAATATCAAATCGAAGCAAGCACTAAGAAACTACACTACCTGAACACAGAGTCGAAACTTTCTAGACGCTCCAATGTCAGGCTCCGGTGCCGGATAAACGTCCCAAGCTCTGGGGGAGTATGGCCATTATCACAAATTCCATTCATTCTTTCCAAACCATCAGATTGGCTTTCTGAGGCCTCAGAGGCATAGTCATCAAAATAATGTGGATTCTTTATGTCATCTTTCTCTGTTTCCTTTCTTTGGCTATAATCTGAAGCCTCACTGGTGCTACCACATTCAGGAGACGGAGGTCCCCACCTACATGAAGGTGATCGGATATCATCATCAGATATGATGCCTGCTGCAGCTGCAGTTAGGGCTACCGAACTGTCAACTGGAATTGCTGAAGCCATCCAATCTGTACAACAGTCCTTGAATGGTGAGTCAATGTCATTCATTGGATCAGGTAAGTTGGTTCCTGAAGGGAAATAATCAGTGAGAGACATTTCACTGACGAACTGTGTGATACGATTCAGGCGATCCTGAGCAACGATACTGCATCCAAACAAATAAAAAGTTTGAAACGTGTAAACACGTAGTTTGCTGTACTCTTACGCTATGTTGGAAGTTGAGTTAAGAAAATAAAAGATAAGGAAGGAAAGAATGTGAAGGAAATGAGAAAGAGTTTTAAAGAAAGTGCAACCACTTATCGTTGTTCAGTTTAGAGTAAAAAAAGAAAGGAAATGAGAGGGAAAATAATATTCCTTGTTTTGTTTCAAAGAAAAGAAGGAAAAAAATAATACTCTTAGTAAAGAAAAGAAGACAGTAAAATGAGAAGGAATATAACTTTCCACTTGTTTTTTCCTTTGCATTGTCCCCTCTGATTTTCATATTCTTTCCAAATCAAGTATCAAACAAGAATGGAAGGAATTTTTTTTCTTCTTGTCTCTTTGTCTTCTCTAGGGTCAAAACAGAGTTATCGTCCCAATGATAAGTAAAATATGCATCCTGTGGTAATCAACAACCCAGAAAAATAGTGCTAACCTGTTCAACATCTCATAATGCAACTCAAAGAAAGGAACTCTTGTCAAAATACAATAACAGCGAGGTGCAGCAACCAAAAAACGTCCAAGTCCTCCAGGGGATTGGGAAATGGGTGATGCAGGACCTAAAATAGCAGGTGGTCTCTGAACAATTTCTTGTACAATCAAGCAAACACCATAGAGTGTTGCATTGTCTGCCACCTGAACATAGGCACGTAAAGTCACTTCAGCAGCTACCTCAGGTTGTCTCAGGAAAACCAACATGCTACAAACTACAAGCCAATATGATAAAACTGAAAACAACATGTCGTGAGGCAGACATGAAAAAATTAAATTAAACAAGAGCAAGAAAACACATTTAATTCTTGACTTTCTGACTTGTACCATAATTCTGCAGGTCTCAAATAAGTTTTAAGCATCCTTTGACAACACACTGCTTTTCTGACAATTGCTTTGCTTATTTCTTATTGCTAATTTGCTTAATGCAGAGGTAGTTGTGAAACAAGCATGAGAACCAAATGGGCTCAGTCAGAATTACACCCCAGGCAAAGGTGAGATGCTAAGGTAATTATCTCTTTTGAATCATATCCAGTTGTCCAACCTTTCAGAAAGCACTAGGCAGAAATCCCTGATTGTGGAGGCTTGAAGACATCGCGTTTGAAGCATATCCAGTTATCCACCCTTTTCGGAAGCACTAGGCAGAAATCCCGGATTGCGGAGGCTTGATAAGAACAACGGTATTGTCTCCTCTCATTGAGATTTGAACATCCAATATTTGTTATTGGATGAAAGAAATATTATTCAAAAAAGGACCGGTGTGATATGGACTATGGAAATTACAAAACAGCATTGCAATCTGGATGAATTTAGAAACACAATTGTCCAGTGAAAGGCATTATATGAGAATTAAACCCAAGAAATGTATTCCAATAAAAAGATGAAGCACATCGGCTTCTCAGTTAAGAATACAGCCCGAAATTGAATAAAGACCCAGTAACTGAAATATGTCAATCTAGCATGCAGAGAAAGAAGGCAGTAGGATAAATAATAAAAAAAAGCATAAACCAGACTAACCTTGAGCGAAAATACAAAAGATAAATCATCTCTGCATAAGTGTTCCTGGCAAAAGAAAAAATAAAAAATAAAAGGTATGTCTTTTGATGGTGGACAGAACAGTTAAATGATCAAAAGAAAATCTCTAATTCTAATTTCGTTCTAATGTGAAAATCACATCAAGATCACGATAATGTTCTGGGGTCATTGCCAAGCAGAAATCGAGTTTCAATTGGCGCATCCCCAGTAGCCAATAACATTAAACCCATTTAGAGTATCAGATTCCAGCACATTCATCCCCACAACCAAACATACACACCATTAAAGAGCTTTGCATTGTGAGGGAAATAGATTACCTCCATTGTAAGTCAATACGAATGTCACACCTAAGACCCCACAAAACCATAGTCTTTTTCTTGACAAAATTCTCAACAGGGAACACCAAATATAAATCAAAACCACCTTTGTCTCTACCCATGAAGCAAACTCATTTCAACATCCTTGCAATTGCTTACGAATCTATATGTCAATCAAATTTAAAAAAAATAAAATAAGTTGTCTAATTTCACGCTTAACCCTCAGAGCTCACCATTAAATGGCCTGCATACAGCCTCCTTATACACCAAATGATATTTGAGTTTTTCACAACCAGCCCTACGAAAGTGTCATTAGGAGTTTCCCTTCAATACGTCCACAAAAGACAATAATAGAAAGATAGAAGGCACGGAAAGGTGCTTAACAATGGGGAGCACCAACACCCTCTACTAAGATATCGAGGTTCTCGTCATATTTACCTCTTCTTAAATCTCTTAACAACGACATCCAAGATTCAAATTAAGATCACCCAAAAACAGTCAACTCAGAATCAATTGGCAATGAATCAATTGGCAATGAGTGGAGAGGCCACCCAAGTTCATATGCTAGTTTTGGTGATAACTAATTAGGCCTCAACACTCCCCCCCATGTGCAACCCTTAACTCGCACATGGAGAAGTAAACAATTACCAATAACATTGGGAATCTAGGATCAAAATGAATAATGTAACTCAAGGCACAAACAAGAGGCAATTAATCAAGACAGTCTTGTCCAGCGCCTTCAGAAGTCTAGCTCTGTAACCATGTTAAACCATCTAACTCAAAACCAACTGGCAATAAGTGAAAGGCCGCTCAAGCTCATATACTTGTTTCGGAGGTGATAATAAACCCATGCCAGACAAGCTCTTCAACTAACTTATAGGCAAAAAACACAAAGAAACCACATGATAAACCCAAGATTCTTGCCAAATATGGCATGCCCAATTCCCCAATTGTTATCAGCTAACTTCTACCCCATTTTCACCCTTAACCATGATACCACATTTTAAGAAAGCAAAATAAATTAACCCCCTCCTTTACACCACAAAAGAGAAAATGTCATGAAAATATCGGGTCAAACCTATCCAACCTCCAGAAACACATCCTAATTGTACAAGACTACAAGAGGAATGCTAAACACATCAATCCAGCCTTGGCATGCACCCACGACCTCCACAAGGAAAGGCCTTCCAACCAATCTCAACCCTCGAAAGAAAATATGGCAAGTTCCAAAGAACTCAGGCATTCCACCCAAAAGGCTTCCTATATTCCTATCCACACATATCAGCTCCCACTCTCCAAATGGGGTTATCCTCCAATCAAACATTCTTGAAAGCCAAAGTAATTTCCATCTGAAGGCCTACCAAGAGAGCTATAATCCTTGATTCAATAGGAGACTCTCATTGAACTCCGAAGAGTATCGGGATTAATGGATGGGAATATTACTTTGATTGGTGGGGACGCATCCGTAGTGCGGGGCCTTGTGCACTGGCAGCATTTACTTATAAATATTCATGGCTATGTATAGATATATTTACATGTAAACTAAATGATTATATAATTTGCACGTTACATATAGTGATGCACGTTACATATAGTGACAAACAAAAACCAGGACCATAAACAAAGGATCATATTTCAGTTAGTTTGCATACTTGTCCATAAACAATTTCATTTAGATCACTCAACGATGGCTTCTTCTCCAATAAGCGTGCCTGCATCAAACAAACACAATTTAGGGCAATGGTAGTTCTAAGTTAGACATAAGTCAGCTTCAAAGGAAGAGTTACAACGTTTTTTTCTTTACTGCTAATAGAACATATTAATGAGAAATTAAAAGCAATACAAGAAAATGACATCGGAAACACCCAATGCACATCCTATTTCCCTGTTTTGAGGTTTAAAGTTTAAACATGACGTACAAATAATAAAACACAATAGGCAAATTATGTATTAGCAGAAAAGTTGATTGCTTTGCATACACTACATTCCAAGAAATAATTATGGGAAGTGGGTATGAACCACAAATAGTTCTGGATCAGGATGAAACCACTTATCTTTCCGCAACCCTTCAGATACACCCTCTCACAATGGAACATTTCTATTGGATAAAATACATTCGCATATTGTTTAACTATACTTGAGGTAGAATGTGGTTGCCTAAATACTTAACATTTTTCATTTCAATCAGCAATTATTACATGCCGTCTTTTGTGAACCAAATGAAAAACATAAGTACGAACTCTAATAAGTGACTTTATGCGTCAGTTATCGGAATCAAGCCAACAGTACAGATTTGAAACCAACTCCCCAGGCAAACACTGTCTGGTAACTTAAAGGAATTACTTGAGTTGCGCTCCCTTCGGTAGTATTTAAACGGACTTGCCTCATTCAAAGTCTAGATAACTAAGAATCTTAATCTTGAATGAGCTAAAAAGAAAATATACAACTGAGATCAATTATCAAATGGAATTAATACCACATAGGAACATATCTTCCAAATAATAGGTGGCGGGATCACCAAAAATAATGGAGAGATGAGTAACCATGATAAATCTAAGCAAAATCTTGAAGAATCTGATAGCAAACCGTATCTTGAAACATTAAAATCTCCCGCACTCAAAAGTAGGCCAGGCTTAAATAAGATTATTAAGAATTGTGCATTATCTCATTAGAAGTACATCAGGACAAAATAAGTGCTGCATCAAGAATAATGCAAAGTTAAAAAGAGAGAATAACAAAAGATAAGAAATTGGTAATACTATACCTTCACACCCCCAGGAAAGCAGAATGCTGCTAAATCCTTTGGACGGACAGCCAACCTCTTCCCTGGAGGATACTTGAAAAGTATCTGAAGGATAAAAGAAAGGAATACAACTACTGTCAGTGACACATGGAAGACAATTATGCTGAAATCTTTCCATAAAAATGCAGATCCCATCTAATTTTGTTATCTATCCCTGCAGTAAACTCAATGAAACTAACAGAACTATACTTTGTAGATTAGAAAACGAGAAAGCATAAGATGTCCTTTCCTGCTAGAACAGAATAGTTTCTATTTGGATAAAACCAGCTCCACAAACATACTTATACTTAGAAATCTCGTGTTTTCTTTGTATTTAGCTTTTTTACTTTCTTTTGGGGCTGGAAGAAATGAAAACCGCCTAAACTAGATGCAGAAATACCGATTGCAGACACATAAATATCAACTTAGACTTCTGCTACATGAAGATGTGAATGGCAAACAAAATGCGGCACAATTATGCGAAAAAAAGCAATCCATACAACATCCAGTCAAGCAGTCAACCTGAGGTTCCATTGTTGAAAATGAAGGCAGCAGCAGTTTGACATCTATCATTTCATATTTTTCCATTTGTACCTCCCATTTTTTTCTTTTGGCAAATGCATCCTCCACTATCTCAAGATTAGCATCTGGATGAATACCCACAATGATGAAGTGTTCAAAAAGCGAAGTGGGCTCCTTATACTTTTCCTGGTCCTGCATGGTATCAACGCTTGAGCAACTTGGGATAAATATAAGACCCATTTTGCAATGAGTAGATAAGCACCTTCTATAAGAAGGCAGAGAAACTACTGTATTATACAGTGATGGAGAAGATAATTACAATTAAGTCAGTACAAAAAAAAATAAAAAATCTCCAATCTGAGTGCGTGCTGCATCATGTGACGTTTAATATTATGAGTCCGTCCTTATTTTCTCTGCACAAAAATCATTAATAGCTAATTCTAAGGAAAGCTAGAGGTAAATATAAATCACCAATATTAAAATGTCTGTTAATTTCAATAGAAAATCAGTGAAATTGTGAGTATTCATAATCCTTTAACCTGTTTTCAAAACAAAAATAATAATAATCCTTTAACCACAAAAAAAAATAGGTAGGTTCCATGCCGGCAAAAAGGTAGCAAGTTCAAAGAACAAAAAGTGTAGATCCATTTAAGAAGTTTTCTCGACTTGTATCAAACACTGTACCCTTACCTGATGGGAATTGCAAATGAAAATGTGCTGCAAAAAACAACAGTTTAATATACCGAATATCTGTAAGAAAGTGACAGGAGCTGGAAAGGGAGTAGTGTGGAACCAACAACTGGAGAACCATATACAGGAAATTATTTCATTATGTCTTCAACAAAGCAGCACATTAACAAAAAAATTTAAACAAGATGACTATGCAATATACAATCATCACCGAAAAAAAACATGTTGAGATCAAGGCATCTTACCGACACCTTGGAGTGAAGCTGATACCACTGACGTTTCTGGTTAGCCAAAATCTCAGGATTGAAAGCCAAATACCGGATTTGTTCACGGGGATTGTTACCCCACCGCAACACCCTTTGCATCTGAGCCTTCCATCTCTGAAAGCTATTGCTACGCCTAGGTTGTGCCCCCGTCAAAACCTCACTTTGACAACGTCTATGCCCCACCCCCGGCGTTTGATTGTTCAAACTGCTCAAGTAAACACTTTGTATTGCTTCACCAGCCACTCTAACTGCCTCCTCAGATATATGCTGCAACACTTGGTACGGTGAAGTTGGCCATTCTTCTGTACCATCACTAACTTCTTTTGATTCCATTCCAATTTATCAAACCTTACGCCATTGTTACAGATTATAATACGCAACACATTGTCTATTTTCGCCAACAAAATTACAAAAAAAAAATTCAAATATACAAAATCACGAATGTGTATGGTACTTGATCCTCAATGTGTTCGTCAATCGAGAAAGTAGTGTTTGTGCGTCGCATTCCTTCGTAGGTGGAACAATTTTACCTGATTCTGAATGTGACGAATTCCATACCCTGCTCAGATAGAATTGTACAGAATTCAGAGGATAACAATCATTTTCGAGACAATTGATATGAAATAAAGGTTAAACGATACGTGAAACAACGTGGGAGATAAATAACTACACATGAAACGAATGCTTCGTTGTATTCACCTGGTTCTCAACTAGGGTTTGCGTTGTCCAACAAATATAATATCAGAGAGAGAGAGAGAGAGAGAGAGAGAGGCAAGAATATCACAGGGTGACCATTGGAGGAGGGGACTGGGGAGAAACGCACGAGCCTGAGTATGAGAAAGTGGGGAATTGGGACCAAAAACGGCTAAATGTCAGATACATCCCTAAACTCGTCCTGTAGCATCATTAAAGTCCCTTGTGTATTTTGGGAGAAAATTTTGGGTGTCTAGTACCGCTGACGTGGTGTCCGGCGCCACATCTTGGCCTGCTCGCTGGGTACCGCCACGTAGTACCCAGTCGGCACCCAAGTTTTTCTCGTATTTTGGACTATTAAATGCCTATCTTGATAAGCTTTGCATTCATTTTTAATATTTGACAAAAAATTCAAATTTTTATTCACAAATTAGTAGATACCGATAAATTCTTTCAATTTGTGAATAAAGTTTTTAAATTTTTTTGAAAATAATGTATTTTTTTTAAGTCATTATTTTGTGGACCTAACTCTTTTTTTGAAATGATGTATTTTTTTAGAACAAGCCTACCGTTTGGCATATGCTCAATCTGACAAGTTTATCTGGAATTAGGGATATTCAATATGAAAAACTATTAGCACATGTTATCATCATGCCCGGACAAATACCTAATAAGCAAATGCCGTTTTGCTATTATAGATTCGCAAGATCATTATGAATGATGGAGAATAAGATTTGTTCAGCCCAGCCGGTCCCTTTTGCCAAATGAGAGATGAGCAAGATGTAGGGGGGCTCCAATTCAAAAAAAAAAAGATGTAGGGGGGCTTGGTGTATTTTCAAAAACTTTGTGGGGATACGGTGATATAGTCAAACGCTATCAAATACTGTATTATTTTCTTGTAGATCGGCAACGCTGTCAAATATATTATAACAGAAAAAATTATACTAAAAATATAGTACTAGTAAGAATTAACTGGAGTATTTAAGGGGTGTTTTGGCCCAAAAAAAAAAAAACCAAAAAGTGGTTTTTTGATTTTTTTTCGTTTTGTCCTTGTTCAAATTTTTTTTTTGTTGCATTTGTTAGTTTTGCATCAAGTTTTCGTGGTTTATCGATTTGTCTCGACGAAACGAATTCAAAGAGTATAAAATTATGGTCTAAACTAATTTTTTAATAAAGTCAAAATTAAACCAATAAACTGCTTTATTTTGGTTTATTTAAAAAAATATTATATTTTTTACCATAATTTTATACTCTCTGAATTCGTCTCATCGAGACGAATCCATAAACTACGAAAACTTGACGCAAAACTAACAAATGCAAAAAAAAAAATCAATAAAGACAACGAAAATAATCAGTCAGAATGCGAAAAATTAACTTTAGTCATCTTAAGACAACAAAGAGTAGTTACAATGCCTAGTCATGCAATATTTTCAAAATATATGACTACCCTAAAAAATGCCAAGGACACAAAGTTACACACTTTCACAAAGGCGAAGGAACCTACACACACTACACAAAACATCGCGACTACAAAAAAAAAAAAAGGACACAAAGTTACACACTTTCACAAAGGCGAAGGAACCTACACACACTACACTAAACATCGCGACTACAAAAAGAAAAAAAAATTACGAACGGGGGATGGTGTTGTCCCTTCGAGAACAGCATGGATGCTAGGCCGATCATGGTCGTCCGTGGTCGGCCATGGACGGCTCAAATTTATTCGGCAGCGAACGATCCAGATTTGTTTGAATAAGATGTGATCCGAGCCGTCTATGGTTGACTACAAACGGCCGTAATCGACCAACATCCATACTATCCTCGAAGGGAGAGCACCAACCCCGTGTCCGTGTAACTAAAATGATGGACCCATAGTCTGGACAGACTACCCACACAACACTCTCACATAGGGATGGGGCCTTACGTGACGTGAGAGTGTTGTTGTGTTTTCGAATATTTATTGGATCGTGTTTTCTCGTACAACTAATTTAGGAGCATTTTTAAATATGCGTATCAAACGCGGCCTTCATAGTTTATAGGGTCAATATTCTTAGGCGGAAATCCTCCAAGGATGCACATGCTGTCTACCATCCACCATAAATTCTTTATAGGGATCACAAAATGAAGAAATTTGCAAAGTGTTTGGCGTGGTATTCTGCACCTAGGAGTTAGGACCCAAATGTCGTGCACATATCCTTTGACTAAGCACTAATATTTTAGTACTAGTAAGGTTTTTTTTTCATTTGTTAATGCATCATTTTTTGTAAACTAATGGAGTAATTAAGAAGAACAAATGGAGCATAGTTGAGAGGGACGACAACCGCATATGCCTACGTACCCAAAAAAGTTAAACGAGAGGAGTGAATCTGAACCGCTCATTTTCCAGGAATATTTTTGGGTATGTAGCAGTATTGTTCTTCATCGCCCTTTTTTTTTTTTTACAATCATGTCATTAATCATATCTATTTCTATTAAAATGGGAATATTATGAGAAAATACGCAAGATGAAACTTAAAACGTTAAGATTTTCTTTATTTTGGGGATTTTGAGAACCGACTTTTGAAACTTATGTATTTCATACTCTCTCTCTCTCTGTCTCTGTCTCGAAAAAACTAAAAAAAAATCCTTGATCGAACACACAGGTCAAATGTATTTTCAACTCCTATTTGTCATTGTTTGAATTTTAGTAAATCTTCGTCTTCTGGTGAATATCTAGCATCTCTACCATCTATATCGTCACACATTACACATAAATTATTTATAAAAAAAACCTAATTAAATATGTTGGAGTCATAAGGACCAACAAGTACTACTCATATTGGATGTATTGTTTGTAGTTTGTACTTTCAATTCATTCCAACACTTTGTTAAAAAAAAAAAAAAATCATTCCAACACTGTACTTTCTCCATCCAAATTTTTTTAATCTACCACGAAAATTCGTTTATATTTATTTTTTTCATGAATAAGTAATTTATTGCATAACTTTTATAATTTTCCCGTCCGAATTGAAAAAGAACTAACTGAGAGTTTTTGGTCAGTGTAAAAAAAATAAAAAAACTATGTACAAAAGTACTTTAATTCTCAATAAAAAAATAACACGAATTTTCTTATGAAAGACTATAATTTTCTCAAACCAGCCCAAAGGCCCCATTCCAACCAGTTTATTTCCCGCGAACCCTAACAGCCCGACCCGGCCCCATTCGCGAGTCCTCCTCGAGTCACCCCCTCGTGCCACCGTCACGGAAATCCTCTCTCTCTCTCTCAAATCTCAATCAGGAGAAGACCGCAAGCTTTCTTTTACACAGTCGATGCAAAAGCAAAGCGGTTACCTTGCTATCGGCAACTAGGGTTTCTCAATTCCCAATCTTAACCCCTTTCTCAGTTTAGGGTTCCTATTTTTCTTCACTCAATTTAGGTCCCTTTTTTAGTAAGTAGAATTTCCCGGCAAAATTTCACCTGATTTGAGAGAAATTGTAAGGAGGAATCCCCAATTTGATGTTTTGTTTACTTGGGTTGGATTTTCTTGGTTGCGGTTGGGAAATACTCATGAAAGATTCGATGTTTGGCGAGTATTTTATTGGAAACCCTAGTTAGTGAGTGAGCTTCGATGGATTCGAGTCCGGTTGTATTCGACATAAGTTCTGACGAAGAGTGTTGGGGAGAGACCAGAAGAGGAGATAATGATACTGGTGGCGGTGGTGATGGGTATGACTGGCTATCAGAGTTTTTGGAAAGAGATTCAGAAGACTCGGACGAGGTCGAATTGGTGGGCGAGGTTGTGCTAAACCCTAAGCCAAGACCTAATAAGTCTTCGGGTGTCGTTGAAAAGCCATGGGTGAAAGATTTCGACGACGACGATGATGAATGTGTGATATTGGATGGTGACCCAGACAAGCCCGTCGTGATCGAGAAAGATACTGCGTGTGATGAGGATGATTTGTTCATTGTCGGCGAGAAAGGGCAGGTATTCGAAGTTCAGAACTTCTGTTTGCAATTCAGATTATCAAAATTGATATTTGCTTAGTTTATATTAAGGCATGCTCCTTTTAAATTTGCTGGAGATAGATGGGAAAGAAAAGAAATTCCATGATACTGATATTGGAAGAACAGCATTGTAGGCTTTATTGGGGTGCAAGCAACTCAGATTTGTTTTTGTGGTTTATTTGTTTCAGTTGAATTAGGGGCTCACTACTGGTTTATTAATGTTCCAATTTCACTCATCTTTTGTTGGTTAGTGAAATTTAGATTGCATGGTTGGGGTACTGGTTTGATGGATTTGGAAGGTTTTGTCTTCAGAAGAAGTTCGAGACAAAGGGACCGCTCGAATGGGCATATGGCGTAATAGGTTCTTAATTTCAGTAAGAATAGTAATTTATGATGTCTTTTGTTGGGTTTTAGGAATGTTTAGATAATGCAGTTGCCACTGTTTGAAAAGAAGGTCTGGAAGGTCGAGTACTCGCCACCTAGGCGCTAGAAGGCCCCTCGCCGACTAGCCAGACTAGGCGCCGAGTACTTAGCCTGGAAGCTAGAAGGTTCCCGGCCGCCCTGGGAGAGTGCCTATTGAATTTTAGAACCTTGGCAGTTGCGTCGCAAGGGCTGAGGAGTGTTATCTTAGCACGATGTTGCGATAATTGGAATAATGCAATTTTTATGCTTAAGTGGCGATCTAGATGGTAGGATGGGGATTATTATTTTGGACATGCAATTGCTTGTTCCGAGGATCAAAGTATAGGAGTATGCTTTTATACAGATTCAGAGTTCTTAAAATGTGGGTGGAAGATAAGTGTGAGTGGAAGATAAGTGTGACTTGTTTTAAAAAAGTGAGGGGACGATAAGTGTGGACTGTGGGTAGATAATTTCTTATTTGTCATGTACATGAACAATGTGCGGCATTTTTTCGATTTTGGTTCTGCCTTCCTGTGTCAAGCACTAGATTAGGTATATCAATCTCGTCTTTGCTTGTTGGACGAATTGTAATGAATCTCCTTTAGTGGCTGGGCCTTGTTTTATGCAATTGAAACTTTAATGTGTACCTCTAATGGCATCAATGCTGCACCATTTACTACTTCATTTTGCATTAGTAAATCTTCTAAATAACACTACTCTCATGTTTTTTTTCTGCTTGGTTTTGGCAACAGATTGCTTGCAGGGATTACCCTCATCCACGTCATCTCTGTGCTAAATTTCCATTCACCTCCACCCCACACCATAGGCATTGCCACCTGGTAAGATGATCTTTTCAAAGTTTGTTGTGGATCTTTACAAGCATGATGTTGTTTTAATTTCTATATGATTTTCTATGTTACAGTGTCACTGTTATGTCTGTGACTCACTTGCTCCGTGTGTCCAATGGGGCAACGCCACTTCCGATATTGATCATTGTCACGCTACAGATAAACATGAGTACTGGAAACATGAAAGACGAAATCTCAAGCAAGGGGACAAGGCTCCACCGCCAGTTCCAAAACTTCCTGATAAATCTGTCCCGACAGGCCCACTGCAAACAATCCCAGCACTACTACCACCACCACCAGGACCACTGCCACCTCTGCCGCCGTCATTGGTGCAGCCTAAATATGTGTCTCATCATCAGGTCTCTAGGCCAACCACAATCCGTGCTTGCTCTACATCAGCCCATTTGTCCATCCCAAACACCACAAATCGAAGCAGAATCAAGCAGCCTCCGTTTGTTAATTCCAGAAATAAATTCCTCCCACATTTGGTCTCTCAGCATCTACCGAGTACGCACAGTAATATCCATCGAAGGGATAGAAGCCACAATGTTGGTAATTTGGGGCGAGACACTAATTCCCATGCAATTTTCAAAAGGGCAGGAACAGCTGGGGTTGCTTCGACAACTTATCAATCAGGGTACACGTCATCTAACAACAATCATGCAACTCAAAACTTCAGAAATCCCTCTCCTATGACAGCTTCAAACAGTAAATATTATAGTAGGCGGAAAGATTTTCCTAGTGGGATGAGCTCGGACGAAAATGCACATCGGGCCCCGTCCTTTCAAAATACTGGCAGCAGATTTGGGAATTCAATGCCTTCTCACCACCCGGCATCCCCCCATCTAAACAGGCAGGTCGTGAATCCGGTGCCTTCTCAACCCATAGCATCCTCTGATTTGAACACAGGGCCTTATCCACAAGCCTCTTCTCAGCCAAACATGGGGAACAATTTTGAATACTCAGCACCATCTGAGCCGCATGAAATCTCCCAGCCAAACACGGGCAACAATTTTGAATACTCAGCACCATCTGAGCCGCATGAAATCTCCCAGCCAAACACGGGCAACAATTTTGAATACTCAGCACCATCTGAGCCGCATGAAATCTCCCAGCCAAACACGGGCAACAGCTATATAAGTCCAGAGCTTTCTCCACACCGAGTGTACAGTCCATCCATTCCTGTATCAAATGATGGCCACAATGGACCTCAAATTCCTCTGGATGATTTTTCAGATTTTAACATGAGCTGGGTCAATACCACCTGCGAGACCAATGAACAGCATTTGGCGGATAATTCCCTAATTCAAAGTGCAGGGGTTACGGAGTTTAATCCCCATATTCCTGTGAGCACAAATGTGGGCCCACCGGACTTCCATTATGGTGGTTGGTTGCTGGACAATCAGCCTGGTTCTGGGGCCCTAGAAGTTCCGGTGCCGTCTGGGTTGGATTTGGGTGTATACTCTCCGGAATCTGCCCTTATAGATTCAACTTTCTTGTTTGATTTGTAATCTATTGGATTTATCCAATACATTTGGAGGGGGCTAATAAGTGGTAATGTTTATCCCCTTTCGACAATGAGATTAGCATTCAGCATGAAACATCTTGTGGGGAACATTGTAATGTACAGTTCCAATGTAAGTTAAGGGGGTGCATGAATGACCCTGGTTTCGAAGGTTACTTTACAATGTACAGAGCCAGTAGTGTCTTCTTTCATGTGAGTTTTATCTATGAAATCGCAAATTCAATTGTTTTTTCCTATTGTTATGGACTACTTGGATTTGACAAACTCTGTTTCTTGAACTGCATTGTTTTATTCCCAATTTCTATTGTTTCTGTGTTCTGGTTCTTTCCTAACAGGGGGGGGAGGATTCAATGCTAATCCTGAACCTTCTCCTTAAATGCCCCTTCTTTGAGAGGATTTTCCTGGTTTGCTGCTGCCTGAGATTCACCATAGATTTGTTTTGCAGATGGGATGAAGGGTAAAGAGAAAATAATTAACAACTAAATCACCGAAAGAGTTGAAACTTGGAAGCAGTTTTTGTGGCAATTTTATTCATTGGAAAAGCATTAATTAAAATCCAAAAGAAAAAGGGTAAAACACCAAAATGGTGTTTTTGATCTCTGCATCTCTCTTAAAATTTAGACAATGAGTCTAGTATTCACTCAATGGAGTTTTTGGCAACTAGAAGGAGATATTGAGTATAAATTGAGAAATTTCAGGGACCAATCCTATGGAGAGGTTTTTTTTTTTGGGTGCTTCGGAAAACAATTGTATGGAAATATTTGCCTCTACTTTTCCGGTAACTCACGGTAAGCATGTAATTTTGAGAGAAGTTTATAAAGGCGTTAAAACTTTTATAAAGGCGTTAAATAGTAAGATCATTTTTATTACTCTTTTATCGGATTTTTTTTCAATAGATCTTGCCGGCCCCAAGTAATTGAGACGTGAGATATGGTTCGGTTCAGTTTGATTTGGCATCTGAATAGTAGATCTTAACTACTCCCTCCGTCCCTTTTTAAGTGTTTAACTTTTTGGAAAAGCCATTTTTTAAACACCAAAATGGTGTTTTTGGTCTCTAAATAAGTGTGTGGTTTGAAAAGTTAATGGGTAAAAGTTTGTACAATTATCATTTTGCCATTTTGAAAAGTTAGTGGGTAAAGAGTTAATGGGTAAAAGTGGAGGATAATTTTGGAAAGTAGAGGTAAAAGTTGATGTGAATAGTGTAAAGTGGAGGAAAAAGTTGATGTGAAAGGTGTAATGATGACGTTTCTTTAATAAGTTGGATTTACGAAGCAACACGTTTAAAAATGGACGGAGGGAGTATCACCTAACAGAGAGAAGTAAGGCCATCTCTAGTGGTGGAGTTAAATGCCTAAGTTAGTCAGTTATTAGGACAGTTATCTAGCATTCTCTCTTTTTTTGCCCATAATGGTGTAGCTAAGGAGTAGTTAAGTGGGCTCCACCATGT
Source organism: Vaccinium myrtillus (assembly GCA_016920895.1). NCBI lineage: Eukaryota > Viridiplantae > Streptophyta > Magnoliopsida > Ericales > Ericaceae > Vaccinium > Vaccinium myrtillus. The sequence goes on from CM029275.1 coordinate 4,236,147, forward strand.
AAAAATGTTAGCTCAGAAGTGAACTGTGGTATCTGAGGTAACCTCTCCGCCTGTGGTATACAGGGAGGAGAGAGAACGTGAGGAGAGGGGGAACCTCTGCCTTGTGTCAGAGGGAGCCTTGTGAACAGAGGGAGGAGAGAACGTGGGAGAACGTGAGGGAGGAGAGAGAACGTGAGAGAGTAAAAGAAAGAGAGGAAAAAGATGGGCAACACATGTATATACATATATATATTTTTGTACTTTTTAACATTTTAACTACACTTTTTTTTTTTTTTGAAAAGATTTTAACTACACTTTAACACCACCACTACAACACTTTTTAACTTAACAACACATTTTGTCATAACAACACATAATTGGGTCCCACTTTTTACATTTTTATGTCATATAACTACACAAATTTAACTCCACCACTACGGATGGCCTAATAGGAGAACGTACAGATATATGGGCCTAGCCCATACATCGGAATCAAATGCTTTTGACTTGTTCATGAAATGGGCCTACTCTACGAGCCCATGTTTTGATTTTGTGTATTTGGACTCCCTCCTGCTTCTAGAATCACTCTAGTTCTGCTAGTGCTGAAACTCAACTCTCTCTCTCTCTCTCTCTCTCTCTGCGAGGAGCAAGGGAAGGCAGGCACGCAGCAATGGCTCTATGGATGGAAAAAGGTTCAAAACCTCATACGGAAACAGAGATAGCAGACCTTGACGCCATCACCGCCCTCAAACACTCTACCGCTATCGAACTCAAGGTTCTCTGTGTGTGTGTGTGTATTTTCTGATATTCTTAATTCCTCTTTAGCGTTCTGAATTTGCTTACTTTGATGCCGAGAATGCTGAATTAATCCTAATTCACGCGACTGAAAATTTGGCTGCTTTTGAGGACTCGTGAGGATTCTTTGAGCTGTTTTAGTTATAGAGTGTCAAATAGAAACAAGAGTTAGTAATTTAATTTTGCACTATTTGCAAGGAAACGCTGAAATTTAGTATGATTTATGTTGTACTAGTTGCTGAAAATTGGTAACTTTATATTGATGAATTCGGAAGAAGACTATACCTGGCTTTCCAATTTTCTTGAGTGTTTTATTAAGATAAAAATTTTGTTGTTCAATTGGTAACTCGCATCTTTGCTTAGATTTCTTTTAGCATGATGTGGCGGCTTTATTAGATTAGTTGTTCAAGAAGAAGAATAGAAGTTTTGCGAAACTGATGAATTGTGCACGTGTTTAAGGTCTTCAATTAGTTGTGCTTGAACGATTTCGCTAAACTAGTTCATGATCAACAAAACCAGTTATTTTAAGGGAAGCTGTGGAGAACACTACAAAGATTACCCTTCAGGAACCAATATTCTTTCACTCGCTTGCAACGGTTTTTCATCTTGGCTTTATTTGTTCATTTGTGTATTCGCTTACATTGTCCTAACATTCATATGTAATGGTGTGATCCATTTTGCATAGATACATGTCACGCTTCACGTAAGAAAGCTATTTCTGTTATCTATGTCAGCGTCCAATCATAGCTTGTGGGAACTCAAGATTATGTTGCAAGAACTGATATTGAAAAATTAACTATGGAAAGCTTCTCTAAAGCTAACTATGCTGCCTTACCGGCATAGTTATTTGAGTATATTATTTTACTTACAGTAGTTGTACAGTTTCAGCCAGCCTTTGCATTATTGCATTCGCATTAGGTGGGTTTCATCATTCTTCCATCGGCCTCGCAGGAAAAGGGCAACGAGTATGTCAAGATGGGCAAGAAGCACTACACAGATGCTGTTGATTGTTACACCAGGGCCATAAATCAGAAGGTTTTAAGTGACTCTGAAAACTCTGTTCTCTTTGCAAACAGAGCCCATGTTAACCTACTGCTGGGGAATCATAGACGTGCTCTAACGGATGCCGAGGAGGCCATTAAGCTCTGTCCAACAAATATCAAGGTTCTTACCTTCATACTCGTGTTATAAGCCCACTGTTGTTTTAGTTACACGAGAAGGTTCTCCGTGTTCATTGCAATCTCTTTCGTCTGTGCTAATTCTACACCGTTAAAACATTTTGGTTAGGCACTCTACAGAGCTGTCAAAGCATCGATATCTCTGAATCTCTTGTCCGAAGCTAAACAATACTGTGAAAAAGCACTTCAACAGTCCCCAGAGAATGATGAACTTAGGAAGCTAGCCAAACAAATTGATTTACGAAGGTCGGAATGTGAACGCCATGAATCTCAAATTTCCAAGGCTGTGGCTGTAGCTGAGGTATGATATTGTACAATAGTATGGCCAGAAAAGATTGCTATCTTGGAGGCTTACGTTGTTCTCCTGTTGGATCATGCAGGGAATTATTTCTGCTATTGAAGATAGGAATCTGAAAATTGGGAAGGCTAGTTTTCGAGAACTCACTGGATTGAAAAAGCCGGTATTAGATGAGGATAACATTCTTCACTGGCCTGTTCTTCTTCTTTATGCAGAAGTTATGACTAGTGACATTATTGAGGACTTCTGTGAGACCGACATGTTTTCAGCTCATTTGGACATGATATCCTCGGTTATTTACGTATACTATTTGTCCATGGATTTGTTTGTGTGTGTTCACGGATTTGTTTCTTTTAATATTCTTTAACAAACTGATTTGAAGTCTAATGTTTTATGGATTATTTGTGTCTATGTCTTGACATGCTATGCCCTCTGGCCGATAAGGCGATAACTTATGGAGTATATGCTTTGTGAGGTCCTTAGCTTCCAAACATGTTTTCAGAAAGTTGTACACCATTGCCTTGGGATAAAGAAAAAGCTTATTCTCGAGATGCTGTTGAACTTTATTATGAGGTAAGCAGTGGGGCATTTTACTTTTCGTTTTATTTTTACAGTTCTTGTTGCTCATTGCCTTCAGTCAGTGATATACTACCCAAAGAAGGGATGGTCATTTGAGCTTATTTTTCAAATGCCAATATTATTGTCCATTTCAAAATATTTTTGCAATTCTTTGGATTGCATCCGAACATAGGTATCAAAGTTTTTGATTTCACACCAATCTGATGACTTAATTAGGGTGGGGGTGCCTCCATGGCATGAACTAAAATTGCTTCAGAAATCCATTCACATTTTTTAAGGTAGGATGTGTTAGACCATAAGGGTAGAGCAGGTCACCAGCTTGATAGCATCACATTTTGGGAAGTGGAGGGACCACCGGGGATTTATCCTGGTACCCTGTGGCCTGACCCTTGTCTGCCTAGGGATATATGTGGCGCTTTAAGATACCTGGACCCTTTTTTGGAAGGGAAGATTTAAGTCTGGGCAGGTGACATATCATGACAGCTCTTGGAATTTTTTCGTAGTACTTGATTGATCTGACTGACAGCTCACACTTTTCATTGTAATCATACTTGAAGGAAAAGTGGGACGTGTAGTGAATTATAGCCGGTTAATCTTTGTTCCTTCCTTCGTGGTTTTGATTAGACATGACAAATGGTTTAGTTAGTAATATATGCGGGAAGTTTGCGGACATGTAAGTGTTCTCTGCTGTTGGTTATGCCAAATGTGTCTCAACTTGTTCGTGACTTTGCCTTGCTTGGTTCAAACGATAGAAGTTATTTTCTAGTAGTTGTTTAGTCAAATTGGGATAGTTTTCAGGAAACCTAAATAGTACAGGCTAGGAATTCAAGTTACCACTGAACTTGCTTCTCTGTTCAATCACATTAAGCCTATAATTTGTGGTGCATAATATTGGCCAAATCAGCAGCTGATGATTAACAGTTCCTTTAAAGGTATTACATGCCCCATCCATATATCTTTCAACTTGCTTAGGTTACAGCAGAGCAGGCTCTTTCCGACATAAGGGATTCCCGAGAGATCTCTACGCTACTCGATTTTATATGCTCACTAGTGTTCTTGGTCTTTGAAATGTTATACTTCAAGTTCTCCTGTAAACTACTGCAATTCAAAGATTCCATCTTTTTATTATTTCTCTTTCAATTTCATGACCTCTCTTCACTAGGCTGGTTCTGGAGTCGGCTTATCGAGGAAGGGAATTCTTCGGTATCTCTTAGAAGGGACTGCTGGTTCGCATCTTGAAAGCTTTGGGGATGATGAGAAACATGCCGGTGATAGTTTAAATCATGGAACCTCTACAGGTAGTTTGCTCAATTTTTCAACTTAATTTCAGCTTCCAACAATCATTTGCAATAATGAGTCGATTATTCGTCAGCTTCTAGTGTAGTTTTCCAAGATTCCTCGTGTGCACATAGTATGCTCCAAAATTTGCAGTAGAGTGAGTAGTCAGTCAGAATGATTATAGAAGTTGAGAGTGTTTTTTCTTCTTGTGTGTGTGAGAGATGGAGGGAGGGAGAGTCTTTTTGGTTGTGTGTGTGTGTGTGTGTGTGTGTGAGAGAGAGAGAGAGAGAGAGAGAGAGAGAGAGTTCATCAGTCCGTTCCGCAAAGGACATTGTCATGGGAAAGGGCACTTAGTGGTGATCTACATGGATTTCTTTCTAAGCATACACAATTTCGTATGGATTACAGGATTAGGGTTTTAGTCCATAGGAAAGCTCGGAGATGATTAGTGATCCCTAATAAGTACTTGAGGTCCGAGGACCATGCATGGTTTCTTTTTGTCCTGGGAATGAGTTCAAACATTCCCATTTGTCAGCCACAAAAGAATACTCGAACTCTAAAAGCTGTATTTTGCTACGTTTTGCTTGTGCATTTGAAGCTCCAGCTTAAAATATTTTATTTGCATTCATTTATGTGGCATTTAAGTGGCTTGAGAGCTCAAGTGTATCACTTTTCCCAGGGAGAAGTCCTAAATGGGTCAAAGTAAATGAAAAGAGAACCCTGTATAGCGTTTTGAAAGAACCAGATATGGTTATCCCTGAAATCCCAGGTATGCCGTAGTTTCATTATAAGCCAACTTCTCTCTACAATTTTAGACCCTGGTGTTTTGTTTAATTGATAGTAATTCTTATTTTATCCTTGCTTCATCTCTTTGGTGCAGTTTTCTTTATCGTATCAAGGATCTCCAGCTTTTATAAAGATTTCAGAACTGGGAAGTGGTCTCCTCCATGGCTCCATGACTGAGACACTAATTCTTGGAGCCGATGGGGTGTGATCGTTTTGAGAGCTTTTGCAAAGCATCTTGTGATATAAAAGAATTTGATGCCTAGTCTATATGTTGTTACAGTGTCGCATCTAATCAGTTTCTGGAGAAGAACTGCAAACCTTGTTAAACTCGAAGAGTATTGAGCATCTAATCAGTTTCTGGAGAAGAACTGCAAACCTTGTTAAACTCGAAGAGTATTGATCCAACACTGAATTACTTCTTAGGGTTTTTTTTTTCCCTCCTTTGGGAAAATGTAAAGAGAAAATGCGAACGGCTCAAGTTAAAAATTGATAGTGGATGAACATGGATAAAATGCAAGCCTTGGATGCAGATATTTGGAACTTAAAACCGAACGATGCTTCCCTTCTTTTATTCGTCTTGCTTCTTTGTAGTTTATTCTTCCATTATCCCGAGCCTTTTGAAAGGGTTTTACTTAAGTTTTGGGGCAGTACTTCAACTATTGTAGTCTTACTCATATTCTCTTTCTCAATGAAGTTCTAGTTTTGCCGCAGAAATTACGGTTACAAAAGCATAGAAAGCTAAACCAAGAGACAAGTATTTAACTCATGATCATCACTGTATCACAACTAAAAACGGCCAAGGGTGCGGGAAGTCAGAAGCCCACAGTGCAATCTGGCCGTAGGTTTTGTTGGAGAATACATCTCAATTTTCAAAACACATTTTCTCTCTGGCCATTATATGCATGGTACTTGTAGGATAAAGATTCTAAAAATTGAGAAAGGAGAATGATTAAGGATTTTCTGAGGCGTGTGCATAGACTAATTCTGTTAAGACATAATGTAAGGAGTGCTATTTACTGCGACAAAGCTTTGTGTCGCGGTACATCCCTTGAGATCATCAGACATAGCAGATGGTATGTTGTGCATTTTAATAACATCTGCAGTTCTTGCTTTGGCACTAGCTGTATGCAACACCAACTTCTGCATACAAATGACAGAAAATTAGCCATGAGAGAGAGAGAGAGAGAGAGAGAGAGAGAGAGAGAGAGAGAGAGAGAGAGAGACCTTTTGTTTGTCAAGAATGAACTGTAGGAATTCTTCAGTACAACTCTCTATGATACTCGCGAAACTCTTTAAACTCTGAACAGGCAAACCATTAACATGAAGAACCTACATCCACCATAATCAGAAGAAATTTGTTAACCAGAGAAGCAATGATATAAAGGTCTGTTCCCTCGGAGTTTGGTTCTCTACTTAGTCTAACATGAACATATTTTCAAACCTGAGCATTCTCTATGTCGTCCATACCATCATAACCGTCACTTGTTCCATCCTTGAGCACCTGTCCAATGGTTGCAATCAAACGACGAGATCCATTTTTAACACAACGAGAAAAAACTTGAGGCGAATTGTAAAAAAGTGTCAGTGAGATGAAGATCACCTTAGAAATCACTACACGCTCTTCATACAACGCCTGCCATATTAGCTCGTTCGAAACATTTTTCAGAGCATATCCATACTGGAATTAGAATCATCCATAAGGTTAACAAATTGAATAGATCACTCATAATGATGAATAAACTTAATGTTCCGAATCCAAGTAAAGAGCACACCTTAGATCTTAAATATGGTATAGAAAGAGTAGTGAAAACAAATCCTGCAATGATGTAATGAGGAAAAGGCCTCCCACTAATGTTGGCTGGCTTGAATTGCTTGTGAGTTGCGAGTTTTATGCTATATTCTTGTATCTCTGAATTACGGAGCACTTTTAGATCAACTATATCTCCAGTGTACTTTTTCGTGAGAAGGTACCTGAATGGTATGCGTTGTCCCCACGCAAATGGAACTGGAAGCAACGGCAAATAATTTTAGGAAACAGAGCCAACTAGCTAGTTGATCATCAAAGACGCAATAAAGAGAAATAGAAAATGTAAACACCACAAGTCACTTGGACCTACAATAGTATGTTCCTTGTGGATGGAAAAAATGATTTACCGGTTCCATCGTTACTGATGTTAACCCCATCAATGCTGAGGATTATATCATTTGGCTTAAGAATCTCACTCTCTGGATAATTAGGCTTCACTTCTATTATGAGGACACCTTTCTGACCATGTCGCATCTTCATAAACAAGCGTAAATCAGGATTTTCCATATCTTGCCAAACGATGCCAAGACTTGGGAATCCTACCATCAATCATGTTAACGGTGTTTTTAACACTCGCATATCGTAAAAAGCTCAACATAAAAAGCAACTAAATGGAAGACTCTGAAATTCAAAATATTATAAACATGTATGCATACCTGTATATGCTCCATTCCTATCATAGTCTTCAAGGAAGTGACAAATAACGGGTGTAGCTATGACATCACTTTCACCTTTCTTGCAGCTCTGAAATGCCATTCCCACACATTTGCCACTTTTATTAAAAACAGGAGCACCAGAAGTTCCGTCCTCTATAGCAGCATCCACCTGCGCAATGCTTTACATGGTTTGCTCCAGATCACAAGGCTTTCCAAATAACTAATACCAAACAGTTTGCTAAAAACGACATGAACGTTTTTCTATCTCAGTTCAGTTGTATAGCCTTACATTTTGCCAATGTTCGACATAGTGGACGAGATACATATATCCTAAATACATATATAGAGTCCGGACCTAAGGTAGGTCAGGGTGTCCTGACCGGATCGTGGGTGTACATGAGTCCGGTTCCGGTCAGGACACCCTGACCTACCTTAGGTCCGGAATTTTCACTTCCCGGTCATTCGGCCGGGATCCGAACCGTTGGATGTTTTCAAAACATGTTTTTAAGGTTCTACGCGGGAAATGGGCAAAAAAAAATACCGGGAAGGGCTTCATCCGAGCATTTTTCGATAAAACTGTAATTTAGGTCAGGGTGTCCTGACCGGATCGTGGGTGTACATATATAATCTGAAAGAGTTCCAAAAGTCTTGCTTTCTACAAATTTCTTCCTCTGTCTAAACTTAATTTTAAAACTGACATGGTGTCAAAGTGAGGGGTAAGGATAATGTGGTGGAGTTGATTACTCATGCTTCAGAGTATGTCTCAGAAGTGAGTTAATGGAATGGCTTGTTTGCACAAGGACTGAACTGCAGAGTGCAGAGTGCAGAGTGCAGTTTTTGTTTTGTGTCCACCACGTATTCCACATTGGTGATCTGACCGTTCACCTGTAGGATGTGTCAACTATATCGTCTTTGAATGAAATTAGGTTAAGTGGATGTCAATAGCCAAACAATCGCAATGCATATATAAGGAGAAAATATACTGTCAATAGACTCCAGTGAACGTCTGTGCATCAGATACTCCCACAAATGTGTTTTGAGTCTTTTGACAGTGTGGCTAACAATATGGCAATATCCAATTCAATCAGTTTATTTCGAGCATATATGGTCTTCTCAGAACCTTCAAGATGACGGTTCAGATCATCAATGTAAGACTTGTGAAAAGCCCAAAGTCAAACACTGCACTTGAAAAACTCAACAGCAGACAAGCCATGAACTATAACTTCCTCTCTTTACCTTTACACCCAGAAGTTCGGTTTGTGACCATGCAAATTTTACCATGCTCACTCTTGACACGCAAGTTGTAGTCATAGAAAATTTGCCGTTTGGGTAGCCCATAATGGCCAATTTATCTTGGACTGCTGGCATACACCCAAAATTAACTGGCATGACTCCTTCCCAGAACTCATCATCATTAACTGTTAGCAGTGCTGCACACATCATCACCCAAGTCAAAACTAAATAATCTCTCAAGTAAATACATCTATAGTTCAAAAGAAAATTGAGATTTGCCTCCAATGCTGAGGAGGATGCTCTCACGTGAGCCTCTCATTTGGTCCCTTTGTGTGAAGAAAAATGGGGGCCAACACCGTCTACTATGAGGATCCAAGCTATCGTTTTGTAGATCTCAATGTGAAAAGGATGCAAAGAAAAATTCCAATTAACTGGATATCGGTAACTGCGAGGCCAGATCATATTTGTCTCGGCTCTCGAGATACATGGACTCTCAAGACAAATGATAAGTTGAGATGCTACCGATGTCCAATTAATCCAATTTTCCATACAAAGACCTAAGAAATAACCAGCTCGAGTTATCAAAGTGGACCTCGGCGGGCCCGATTCTCTTCATAGGAGAAGATCATATCAGAGGATCACATTAGAGAATCCATCCCTCTCATACATTCTTTTTCAAACTATAAATTATGCTTAACATACCGAGATCACATTCAAGTGCTACAGAAAGAACTGTAGCTACATATAACATATCAGAATTGGGTTTCTTGAGCTGCACCTTAGTGTGATGATCCACAGAATGAGCACATGTTAACACTTTTCTCCCCCTTACAATGAACCCGCTGCTAGTAGTGTTTTTGGGTGCCGTTTGACACGGACACAAGTAATCTGGTTGGCTTCGCGTGCATAACACCTTCACAAGTGACTGAAGAAAAGCTGGGTATTAAAACACCAATTGGCCAATGAAATAATAATAGCTAATGAGCCCCTGTTACTAGATGAAGATGGAAAAGGAATACTCCCTCCTCCCTCCCATATTGTTTGCTACGTACGAGAAACTCAACTTTTAAATGGCATATACCCCTCGAAGACATTAACCCCTTGCTTTCTACTTTTAAGGCTACATTCAAAGGAAATGTAAAAATTTACACTCTTTCTTTGACTTTTTCAAGGAGAGCAAACAATTTGGGACATCCGGAATCGAATAACAAGCAAAGAAAATGGAATGCGGGAATGTCATACTATAAACAAAATAGTTACTACGTCCAAAAAGTGGTAGACCGTCCCAAAGCCTCTAACTTTGTGACGTGCTCGTGTAAAAAATAGTGGACCCAACCCCTCTAACTTCTAACTTAGCGTCAAGCTAACGGGTCGTGTCTGGAATTCCCACCCCTACTACAAACAAAGTAGTTACGTCCACAAAAATTTGTACAGTTCGACCAGGCATAACCTCTCACAGAGAGTGCGCCTCACCTTCGTGATTTCAAACCGTGCACTTTTTGACAAAAAATGAAACAGAATAGTCAAAATAATCTCCGAATTAGGGGAAAACTTCTACTTTTTGTGATTCATTGAAATTGAGACTTACAGCCAAGTAAGGGGAAGATTTCTTCTTCTTCTTCGTCTCCTCTTCAAGGCCTGGATCTTCTTCAGCTACTTCATCATCCTGTTGAAGGAAACCTAACAAAGCCTGAGCTTCCGAAGCGAGTCTCTCTTTCTGGAGAGAGAAAGAAGAGCGAGAAGACGAACAGCCGCATAAAACGACAGACCGAAGGGTGTAGTGGTCCGGTGGGATTGAATAGGGTTGAATCGAGAAAAATAAAGGTTGAAAATTTCTGTGGAGTAAATTGAAATTGGTGGACGAATTACAACGGAGAGAATTGATCATCATCGGAGACACGGCCAACATCGTACCGTCCGAGGATAATCACGATTACGTGTTTATTTTCAGGCTGATTTTTAGATAGATATTTATAGGGTGCCCCTTGTTAAGTCCGCCAATGGCTTGACCTTTATGTGCCCAAGGACGTGTGTGAGAGAGAGAGAGAGAGAGAGAGAGAGAGAGGGATTAGTTAGTTATGTACAGTTACAAAATGTACAGAGAGCCAAAGAAAGGTGTTAAACGAGCCGAACGAGTCAAGTATCTCGTTGATCAAACTTGGTTTGAAAATTTAACGAGCTTCAAAGCTTAGTTTGTTAATGAAGCGAGCCGATTTCAAATGAGCTTTAATTAGTCGAACTAAATACAAGCCGATCTCTAAGTTATTTGAATTTTGACAAATCATGAGATGAACAAGCCGAGTAATAGTTTGTTTTGAGTTTGGTTGAGAGCTTAAAGAGCTTCAAAATAATGTTTAAGCTATATAAGTTTCTAATGAATGAAAGAGACGAGCTCAAACTCGAGTAGCTTGGTTCCTTTTAGCAGCCTGCAGCCCTATGTGTAGATATTTTGACCTGGATCCAAAGGAAGTCGGTTTGTTGGACTGGGACGAGCCACAGACCTTGTAACTACAAGGCTACAGAACCATTAGCCCATTATAACTGGGCCCTTTGGTGCTAGAGTTGGGCCAGAACTATTTAGGCAGGCTTCAATTTCAAACCCAACAAAAAAAATATCACTGGCTGCAAATTATTTTCCAGGGGTATCTGCCCAAAAATCCTTGAAAACGGACCTTCAAACCATACCAAAACTTTATATATATACAGGTTGAAAATTATATTCCAGAGGTATCTTCCCATAAATTTATTCATGAAATACTATATAGTACGCCATTTATTCATGTTTACTTGGAAAATGAAGACGATTTAATGCATTCGTTATGTAATTTTGCAACAGGTACTTATGAACAGCCACATTTGCCTCACAATACCAAAGAGACCTCTCATATATTTCATAGTGAGAAACACAATCGACTAATCATACATATCGTCACCATCTTGTTCGCATGCGTAATATATTAACTTGGGTTACGTTACTGGCAATTTTAGTTATCACAATGAGCCTCGTGGTAGGTTGTCTGTCTTATTTACTCAAGGACAAAGCGCCAAAAAATCTCTTGGGCTTCGTTCAGTTGTAAGAAAAAGAAAAGAAAGAACGAATGAGAACATTGTTTTTTCTTGCATTTTGTATATATGTTTAGTCCGTAGGAAAGTTACGAGACTCACGTATCTAACTTCCTCAGCCCAAGTGGTCCTTTATTTTCCAGCCACCTATTGGGAAAGCAACAAACGCACGTGAATATGCACATGCATGCGAAGGATAAACTTTAGACCAAAAAAAAAAAACTTTAGACCAAGATGAAAGTGAAAAGGGAAAGCATATATACTTACATCCTGCTGTCATTTTGTTCTTATTCCGAAAAAGAAAATTCACATTTTCTATACTTAAAATTCTTTTAATATATTTATTAAAAATTTGAAATAATTTTTTTCATTGTCATTCTATCTGAATTTTTTTCTATTTCAGTCTTGTTTAATATTTTTTTTTATCCTTCCATCAAAATAAATAGAAAACAACTTCAAAAATCACAGAAATCAACAGATTGACTTTTAAGGCCCGCTACCGTTTTGATTATTTTTTCCCTTATTCAAATTTTTTTACATTTATTAGTTTTGCGTCAATCTTTGTGTGAATTAGTGTTTCGACTTGACAAGAGGAATCTTAAACCTAAAAAAATTATGATAAAAAATTTCAATGAAGACAAACATAGTCTAAAAAATAGTTTGGTTAATAATATTTTACCTTTTAAATTTCTCTCGTCAAGATGAATCAATAATTCAAAGAAAATTAGCGCAAAACAAATAAAAAAATAAAATTTCGAAGTGATTTTTTATTTTGCCAAACGGTCCCGCAACTCACCTTAAAAATCAATCAATTTTTTTGAACTTTCCTAAATATCAATGAATGGGCAAGCAGTGGCGGATCCAAGAATCGTACACAGGGGGTCACCTTTCAAGCACAACTTTGGAGGAAAAAAAAAAAAAAAAACCTCACAGTCCAATATAACAAATATACCAAAAAAATACTAAAATGTTTAAGCATTCTTCATTAAGCAAAAAAAATTAAACTTAAAACATTATGAAACATTTTGTGCATATTGTGCTCATAACGCTTGAAAAACAGAAAGTAAAGTCCTATGAGAAAAAGAAAAGGAATCCACAATAATAAAGATAGAGAAGTAATCAATCTATTTCAATTTTTCGATTAGTACAGAATGAATTTTGAAGAAAAGTTCAATAATTGCACGTGTTCCTATAGTGGATATTTAAAAAGGGACGAGAGAGCATATATATTCCTAAAGTTTTTCATGTATAGTTTTGAAGCAGGATCCCAATCAGATTTGTTCAATATTAGTTGGTAAATTCTTTCTTAAATTATTTGTCGGTGAAACTAAAAGTATTAATCCGTTACGTGATACACATAGTGGAGACTCTTTTCTAAATTTTTAACTAAAAAAAAAAAAAAAAAAAGGAATTCGAGGGGGGGTCACGTGACCTCATGTGCCCTTGAAGGATCCGCCAAGTAGTAGTAGAGATATTGGCGAGGGTGAAAGGTCGGTATCTTCCAAGACCGTGATACCTGGTCACACACGTATCCATTCATCTATTGCCACGTGTCCACTGTCATCTGTGGTGATTCCAGTCAACCCTTTGACCAAAGGAACCCCCCATCCTCCACAAATTGCCAACTACTTTTGGAATTTATTGATTTTGGTTGGCTTTTATTTCTGATATCGACGAGATATAAGAATGGTTTCTGTATGGATGTATTATCAAGCAGTGATTTTAAAATGGTAAAATTTGGATAAAATTAAAATTTGATAAGGAAAATGAGTTTCGCAACCCCGGGGAGTGTGCGCGCGAAAATCAATTTAGAGTAATTTTTGCAGTACTCCACAAACTATTAAATTTTGGGGGATGCGAAAATCATTCACATTCTAAATTGATTTTCGCACCCCCTGGGGAGTGCGGTTAGCAATTTGGGGGTGCAAAAATCATATTCCTTTGATAAAATCTATATTTTTTTATTTTTTTTATCAAACTTTTTCTCAATTGATAAAATGTAAGTGTTGATTTGATCAAATTTTGATTCTTATCATTTGAGAAAACACCCCCAAATATCAATATCTAGTGATTGATTGTGTGTATACGATACACCGTGTGTAACTTATGTTCGTAAGACTGTTCTAGCTACATCTATATCTAAATATATCGTCTTTGTTCTAAGTTTGTGTTCATAACACTGTCCTTTCAACGAATAAAAAATATTTTTCAAAACCAATTTTCCTCTTTTGAACAACTTCAGTAAATTTGGGATTATGCTGAAATAACACGAAGTATAGTACTATCTTTATTTGTTGTTTTTAATATCCCGTACGTAGCAAGTGAAAATTAAATTTATTTTCACAATTTTTTTTACTACCCAATAAAATTGCTCTAAAAAATGTCTAGTTTTAGCAAGCCAAACAAAAATCAAGAGCCTACTTAAAAGAAAAAATATCCCACAAATATATCGTCCTTATTAGTCTCTTCAATTAATGAGGTAGGAGTAGAGTAGATAGGAATCTAACCTCTTGAATTAAATGAACCTATCGAATTTGAACCTTCGAAATCCCAACTAGTAAGGGGGTGTTTGGGAGCCTACTTTTTAGCTTTTGATTTTTGACTTTTTGGTTTTTTGGTTTTTTAGCTTTTGGTCAGAATGAGTTTTGGATATGGGAGGAGTGTTTGGAAGAAATGTGCAGAATGTGTTTTGGAAGGGAAAATGAGAAGTAGAAATCAAAAAACACCTCCAAACCTATTTTTGATTTCTGGCTTCTAAATGGAAAAATGGAAAAACGATTTTTGGAGAAGTAGTTTCTGGGTGTTGCTCCCAAACACCCAGAATGCAAAAATGAGAAATCAATAAGTTGATAAATAGAAACGGCCTATAAGTTGATTTTTAACGATTGAAATGGAGGCTACCTCTGTTGGAAACTCGGTTTCAAAAAATCTGGAAATAAACACGAAAACAAATTTAAGAATAATCAGACAACGTACCGGGTCAATTTCAGTACACCGGAAATTGGCGAGAGACGATTCGAGTCGAGGCGAGTATCAAAATACCCTGTCATTAAGGCAAATTTGCCCTCCACCACGGTGCTGATGGAGAAACTTGGGCGTTTGCCTCCCAAGAATACCCGACTTTCACCGGTCAGAAGCAACACTACAATCTGATCGGTAGGCGAACCAGGAAACTACGGTTTCAAAAAATCTGGAAATAAACACGAAAACAAAATTAAGAATAATCAGACAACGTACTGGGCCAATTTCAGTACACCGGAAATTGGCGAGAGACGATTCGAGTCGAGGCGAGTATCAAAATACCCTGTCGTTAAGGCACCTTATTGCTTCGTACCTTCCCGTTCGGGTGCCTATTTATCTATAAATAAGACCCTCCTCTTGTTCGGAATGGACGCAACCCGCCGGAAGTGAACAGTCATGTCCGTCCGATGACTGTTCGTGAACAGACGCACTGGAAAGGGAAAAAATATTTCGCTGGCACACTGTTTCGGTAAAGAGAAGGAAATTAAATTTTACTGAAACGGACCCGGTTCGACCCGACCCAGTCCGTGTGTAAAATTTCAGTAAAAAGATAAGAACCGCTTGAGCCTAAGCCCATCTTATCTAATGACCCAACCCAACCCGGCCTGGTTCGGTTCGGTCTGACGGACAGCGCCGCGCGCGTGTTATATGGACCAAAGCCCACTTTGTCCATGCCTTCTCCCCCAACAAAAGTTGTAATGACCCACTTTAATAATTAATTAAAAATGGATAAAACTAAGTTTTTTCCAACAATCTCCCACATGAATGAAATTGGCCGGATAGACAGTGTTATGCAGATGCAAATTTATGAGAGTTACAGTAGGAAATCTCCTGCATGGGGTTAGGTAGCTTTTGGCTTTGAACCTCACCTTGTGAATAACTATCGGATTTACTAGCTAACCAGTGAACGCGATGTCTTGAACTGTTCAGCCGTTTGTGTAAGCCAAGACAATAGTCAACACACAGGATCATTCCAAACGCAGTTTGGTTCTTACGGTTGTGCTCATTACGGCCCTGAGACACTCCTGGTCTTCATGAATGTTTTGTAGAGAATTCCGCCTATGACATTCTTATAGAATCGGCCCATTCTACATCCACATAGGTTATTCTCAATAAGAGTATCCTGCTATACCCTACGATTTTCCAAGGTTTAAGAATCATTAAAGGCATTGCCTAACCTTTTAAGCTGCAGGCATCACTGTTGCATCATAGGAATGGGTAGAGACACAGTCTCCACAGTGATTCTCCTAAGTCTCATATAACTCGGTTGTCCCGTGGAACCTAGATCTTGGGATCTCCAGTCAGCTAGGTTGGGTTGCCGTTATAGAGGCTTTTAAGTTATGGGCTTCAGCCTCATTCCCCTCGATGATTTAACAACTAACTCACTTGATAACCCTTTGGTTAGCGGATCCGCGATATTATCTTTTGATTTTACATAATCAATTACGATAATTCCATTTGAGAGTAGTTGTCTAACGGTGTTTTGTCGTCGACGCATGTGTCGAGACTTTCCGTTATACATACTATTTTGAGCTCTGCCAATTGCTGATTGACTATCACAATGTATGCAGATTGGCGGCGCAGGTTTAGACCAATTTGGAATGTCCTCCAAGAAATGACGAAGCTACTTAGCTTCTTCACCAGCTTTATCTAAAGTTATAAACTCAGATTCCATTGTGGATCGTGCAATGCGGTGCAATGCACGTTTGCTTGGTGGATTTCCAAGAGACAACTCCACCAGCTAATGTAAACACATATCCACTTGTGAATTTTGAGTCATTGGTGTCGAATATCCAGTTTGCATCACTATATCCTTCTAGTACTGCTGGATACCGAGTATAGTGCATTCCATAATTAATGGTATGCCTTAGATATCTAAGCACCATGATTATTGCCGTCCAATGATCCTTCCCAGGATTGCTCGTATACCTACTCAGTTTGCTAACAGAGTAGGCTATGTCCGGCCTTATACAATTCATCAAGTACATTAGACTGCCTATAATCCGCGCATATCCCAATTGGTTAACACTTTGACTAGTATACTTGTATAGATGCAAAGTTAAGTCTACTGGTGTTTTGGCTGTATTGACGTATTCCCTATTAAACTTCTCTAGTATTTTCTCAACATAGTGTTTTTGAGACAAGATATATCCCTCGGGACTTTTAATAATCTTGACTCCTAGGATGACGTCAGCCAAGCTCATATCTTTCATGTCAAATTTGGAATTCAACATGTTCTTTGTAGATTTTATGATCTCATTATTGCTTCCAATAATGAGTATATCATCTACATACAGGCAAACAATGACGTAGTTATTACCGCTATATTTGACATACACGCATTTGTCACATTCATTGATCTGAAAACCACTTGAGGTCATGACTTTGTCAAACTTCTCATGCCACTGTTTTGGAGCCTGTTTTAGACCATATAATGATTTGACTTATTTTAATTGCATTTATGTCTGGCAACTGAGACAAAATTAACAAGGCTTGAACCTCATTATCAAACTCGATATCGATAGACGTAAGTTGATCAACAATCATATTGAACTCACTGAGATGTGACATAAAGGAAACCCCTTCTGCCATAGATAGGTTGAAAAGTTTTTTCATAAGATGTACCTTATTCGCAGCAGACGGTTGCTCGTACATCTTCTTCAGCGCTTCCATAAGTTCCTCCGTCGTTTTCTCCTTCAATATGTTGTGTGTGACTGACTTGGAAAAAGATAGGCGAATAACCCCTAACGCCTTTATGTCAAGAACTTTCCAATCATCGTCGCTCTCTTCAGCTTTCTTCCCCTTTTCTTTACCCTCCAACGGCCGGTAAAGATCCTTCTGACACAGATAGTCCTCTATCTATATTTTCCAGAACGCGAAGTCTGACCCATCAAACTTATCGATCTTCGATTTCCCTTCTTCCGAACCCATAGCTCCCACTGAAACCCTAACCTACCCGAACAAGAGTAAACCCTAACCTGTCGAACAAACCCTATTGCAACCGCGGCTCTGATACCAGTTGTTAGGATTTTCGCAACCCCACAACACCCCTTCAGATCATGGAAACAATGAATCACAGAACAGAAAATCAAGTAATCGTGCGTAATGGAAAAACAGAAAAGAAACGAGACACAGATATACGTGGAAAACCTCAACGCGAGGAAAAACCACGGGAGCCACACTAGTCCACTATGAAATCGAAATCAAGAGTACAAGTCTTCTCGCAATCTCTTTGAGATTTGCGTTCTCTCTCACCTTTCTCTCTGTTTTTCTCTGAAAACTGATTACGTTAATTACACACTAATAGTGAAATAATTAGGTCGGGCCTATGGCCGAAATTACACACCGAGGTCCCTCAAATATCGTTTTCGCTGCACTCCGGACTGCGGGACACTTGTGTCCCGTGGGGGCTCCTGCCCCCACCCCCCGGTACTGTTGAAGGTTGTCTGCACCCCAACAGAACTTTTTTGAGACTATTCATCGTCTGAAATTTCAAAGCAAGAAAAAGAAAATATATTTATGTTTGAATCAAACAATTAATTAAAAATAACCGCCGTTTAATTGTTTTATTACGAAGTTGATGAAAAGAGAAAAGCATATGATATATTTCTTAGTTTGTTTGCTTGTGGAATTACCATTAATTAAATTCTCTTATCATGACTTCAAGTGGGGAAAAAATGTTTTTTTGACAGTAAAATATATTCAAGAAGTAGACTGCATAAGCAGCATTAATAGAGCGCCTATATAAAAATGTTTTCTAGGGAAATATCAAGTTACTCCAGAACCGTTCAAAATGCGTGTGTATAACTCATACATTGACTTATTTTAATTGCATTTATGTCTGAATCTGTCCACACGGAAGTTTGTGTTTACATCATTAACTCTTTCAACGACATTAAAAACATCTTTGTTTTTCAACTCCAATTTCGCTTTTTTAACAGCTACAGTATTTCATGGAAAAGAAATTACATAATTTTAATTTACTTAAAAGAACAAATCTTATATATATCGTGTTTATTAGTAATTTGATTGTTAACGATTGAAATGGAGGCGTGTCCAATTTCTCTTTTTGAACCTATCAAATTTGATAAGTTGATTTTTAACGATTGAAATGGAGGCCACCTCGAACTTATTTGAGATTATTCATCGCCTGAATTGCAAAGCAAGAAAAAGAAAATATGTCTACGTTATCGAACCATTTAAAAATAGCCGCCCCTTTATTGTTTTATGGAGTTGATGAAAAGAGAAAAAGCATAATATATGTATTTCTTTGTTTGTTTGCTTGTGATATAACCATTAAATTCGCTTGTTTTTTACTGCATTTGATATAATTGATGATGATATATGTTGCTAAACAAAGTAAAGTAAAAACGAGGTGATGGCAATGGTAATATTTTTCCTATTTACTTCTTGTTTTTTATTTTTTAATAAGCAAAAAAAAAAGTTATTAATCACTGCAAATAGAAATGATAACAATGATTTACGGGAAAAGAGCACAAGATATCACAACCCAAACCACACATCTCAACTACGTTGGCATCCATGCAAAGGACAATCATATTTACTTCTTGTTCTTGTTACTACATCAATATTAATTTTTGAATTTTTTGGTTATACATACTATTAAAAGTTTTGTGAAAAAAATTATGTTCCTCTATAACTACTCTCGCAAAATTTCTAGAACCGTCAATGGATACGAATTATTTAGCCCGTCACACTTGTTGTAACTTCTAGGGTTCACCTCTCCGTAATAACTAAAATACCCCTAACACCACTCACAGATGGTCGGACTTAAGCTCCGACATAGATGCAGTAGAATCCTCTACAGATAGTAGTCACTAGAGTGGTGTGATCACATGACAATACTACTTAACGGAAGTGAAGTAGTATTCACAAGGTGTGTGTACCGTGTAACATCTAGGGTTCACCTCTTTGTAATAACTAAAATACCCCCAACACCACTCACATACACATGGTTAGACTTTAGCTTAAGCCCCAATACAGGTGTAGTGGAGTTCTCTACCGATAGTAAAACCGTGGGACGGATCAATATTCCTTAACTGAAGTGAAGGGATACACAAGGCGTGTGTAGCGTAAATTTATCTACCTAGTTATCCAACCATTTTTCTCTTACCCCTTCCTTCATTTTTCGCCATTCCCCGTATAGATACTGAACTATATTCCTTCTCTCTCTCTCTAGCTCTCTTTCACTACAATCCCCCTTTATAATAGTTGTGTCTAGAGAGAGAGATAGAGAGAAGTTAAGACAAGATTGAAATCCTTAAACACTGTGATCTTAATTCGTCCAAAAACCCCATGGCTGCAGCAGAGACCTCAAACTCAGACACTTCTTCATCAAATCTCGGAATTATTGTCCAAAATAACCCTTCAGACTCCCAACTCTCTCAACTTGGTATCAAGTCTTGGCCCAAGTAACTCTCTCTCTCTCTCTCTCTCTCTCTCTCTCTCTCTCTCTCTCTCTCTACATATTTCTTTTTTCTTTTTAGATAAGGAAGAGTGTTCCGATGAACGAGACTAACAATTTATATATGACACTAAGTTGTTGTGTTTTTGTTTGTTTGTCGGGAAACCGTATAAAGATGGGGCTGTTCTCCGGGGAAGTACCAGCTGAAATTCGATGCGGAGATGACATGTTATCTTCTAAGAGGAAAAGTGAAGGTTTACCCAAAAGGGTCACCGTCGTCAACAGCGGCGGAGTTCGGCGCCGGCGATCTAGTGGTAATACCAAAGGGACTGAGTTGCACTTGGGACGTGTCCGTCGCCGTCGATAAACACTACAAATTCGACTCCTCTTCACCTCCTTCTTCCTCACCTTCCTCCTAATTAATTTAATCTTGCTGCTGGTATAATATTTAGTTAGAGATTAAAATTGTAACTTTTTTATTTATTTAATGTTTATAAACATATTTGTGTTATTTTAGATGGTTTTGGAAATTGGGTAGTGATTTATTTATTTATTTAAGTCTGTTCGGTCAAAGAAAGGATAAAAACCATTCATGTCAATATTATTGCATGTCCTATGCAAACTAAACTTCTTTTTTTTTTTTTTGTGTGTTTCTTTGACTGGTCAAGGCATTAAATCTATCATGAGAGCGAATTTTAAGGGGGAGAGAGAAACTTTTCTTTGAAAAAGGGACCCAGGAAAATTATTGGGTGGTTGTAGGATAACGTCACGTGGTGCCTCAATTAAGAGTGTAAACGAGCTAAGTCGAGTTGAGCTTTATAGTGTTCGAACTCTACTCGTAAAGAAATTGAACTCAAGCTCAGCTTCGGTCATAAACGAGCGGAGCCCTTAACGAGCCGAGCTAGAGTAATTTACTTAACGAGTCTCCTTAAATGAGCCTAGTTTTAGCGAGCTCGTTAACTAAACGAGCCTGAAAATCGAGCTCGAGCTTGGCTCGATTACTTATCAAGCTGAGCCGAGAGCCACAAACTGTTCACGCGCTGCTCGGTTCGTTTGCAACCCTAACTCTTCTCAATCAAACATTTTTGTAGGGCCTAACAACAAGTGTGTGGGGAATAGGAATAATAGAGCTCCATGTGCGGTGTCCCAAGACAACTGAATAATTACTCTTATTGTAGGCATGCCACCAAGATATTGTACCTTTCAAATAAATTTTGTCTAACGCAATTTTAAAATTATAATTTAAATCGTTTATTTTGTAGAGATCCATGCAGACATATCAAGTTAATTGGACATTACAACTTGGTGGTAAGTTGTTGGGTTAGGATTCGTTTACGATAAACGGGGACTCGCAGCAGTTGATTCAGATTTTGGATATATAGCAAAAGATCTTGCCCTACAGAAGTGGAAGTTATTATCGAAGATATTCACCGAGAAGGTGAAGGTGATCAGATTAGGATTTGTAATTTTCTTTTTAGTCATAGATCGATTAATGTAGTTGTACACACTTTTGGCATATTTGGGTTTGTGAGGCTCTAGTATTCGTTTTGGGAAGCTAGACCTCCTTTAGTTATTGGATCCTTTTTGTGGAATGATAATCATTCTTTTGATATACTAATATGCGCTTTTTTATCAATGAAAGTTTTCTACCATGTTGATAAAAAAAAATAATTCATTGATTGAAAAGTTTGTTCATTTTATTCAAGACAAACGTGAATCGCTTATTGAGTTACATTTATCTGAATGACTTGATTTTTACTTGTATTTTTGAGCTCAAAAACCCACATGGAGGGCACCACAAGCCCGTTATAGAAGTGGGAAATGCAATAAATGACCTAAACTGGTTTACTTTGTTATTGGCTCCCATTTTTTTCTAAATTGATGTTCGTGGAAGCTTACGCACATTTCGAATAATCTTAGGATCCTTTGGATAGAGACGTTCAATAATTTTATATTGACAATGAAGGTCAAATATATTTACAATTAGCTATTGGAGTATAAAAATATCTGGGGAAAAAAAAAAAAAAAACACACCGCCCCATATATAAGTTATAGAGACGTTCAATAATTTTATATTGACAATGAAGAAGGTCAAATTTACAATTTGCTATTGGAGTGTAAAAATCTCTGCAAGAAAAAAAGACCGCTCCAAATACTAGAAGTTTTCTAAAAATTTGTAGTAAAACTCTAATTTAGATACAATGGGTCCAGAATCTCTCCGGTCCAAATTTTTTGACGAGATCTGAATCGTACATTTGCTGTACGTTTTAGATTCGCTCATACCACTCTTTCGCTAATAAACTATTTCCGGTAAGAATTAAAAATGTCTTGTCCAGTCCAAAATTTGGACAAGAGAGTATCCATCTCCGAATAAACGACAAATGTGCACATAGAATCAAGTGACTTTTTTTAAAAAAAACTTAAAATATCTCACCCTTGTTCTGAATAATTGCTTTGGATAATATTCACATATCAGTCTCCCCTAGTTAACGTGTTTACAATCAGATTTGATATATTTAGTAGCAAGAAATATCTAGTAATTAAAGAAATATTCACAGATCAGTCTCCATTGCCCACTTTTCTAGGGGCTAAGATCCCAATGATGGGTGGATCTGAACCGTTGATGTCAAAAATAAATTGTATGGTTTGGCTTGGATGGGTTACCTAGTAGTGTGTGTGTATATATATATATATACGAAATCTTTCCCATCAGGTATACCTAATGGGCTTCCCATCAGGAACTCCTATTTCCTGATCAAATTTTCACGATCCGAACCGT
The DNA here is from genome assembly GCA_016920895.1 of Vaccinium myrtillus. NCBI lineage: Eukaryota > Viridiplantae > Streptophyta > Magnoliopsida > Ericales > Ericaceae > Vaccinium > Vaccinium myrtillus. The sequence goes on from CM029275.1 coordinate 4,259,024, forward strand.
CCGATGTGTTTAAAAGGTGTTTTTAAGGGTTCCCGTGAGAAATCAGTGAAAAAAATACCGGGAAGGGCTTGATCCGATCAGTTTTCGATAAAAACTGTATATATATATTTTGTACAGACGGTAAGATGTTGGTATGTTAGTGTTTGTTAGATTACTACGAGAGCCAACCTCTTGTCCATAGGGGATCGGATCCTTAGACTTCATACTCTTAAAAAGCGCTACACAACTATTGGACCAAAACCCAAAGGTAAACCACCTGTTTTAGAGTCTCAAGCAAATGATAAAAAATGTTGTAGAAAATCAACTACTTCGGATGTCGGTAAAGACTTGATCCATATTTGTCTCTAAATTTGACAAGATTAAAACTGAATGAATCGATCAAGCCCTTAACAATATCTGAATGAGTTGATTTTTTTTTCCTTGGTACGTTTTAAAAACATGTTTTAAACAAATTGAACGACTCTGATTACTATTATGTCAAATGTTGTGTGCCCCTAAACCACCCCAAAAGAACAGTTATAATTTAATCCAAAGGTGATACTTTTAATAAAGACTTGCTCCTCCCTTTCCAAAGAGCTTTAAAGAACCCGACTATGTGTACGCAGGTTTGCGTAATTTAATCCAAAGGTTAAAATACTTTTTAAAAAGACTTGCTCCTCCTTTTCTAGATTTACCACTGCCTTTGAGCTTTAAAACATACTTTTCAATTCCAATCCAACATGTTTTTTTACGGATGTCCTAAAATAATATTTTAAAATTTATGGTATTTTTTTAAATTTTTTTGATGAATAAGAATCAAAGCCCCTTTAAATCCGTACTGCAATTTTGCGTACATAGATTTTTTGAGCTTTAAAACATGTTTTCAAGAGTATCCATAGAAAATCAACTCATTCGGATGTCGGTAAAGACTTGATCTATATTTATCTCTAAATTTGACAGGATTAAAACTGAATGAATCAAAGCCCTCAACAATACTTGAATAAGTTGATTTTTTTCGGGTACGTTTTAAAAACATGTTTTAAACCAATTGAACGACTCCAATTATTATTGTGTCAAACATTGTATCCCCAAAACCGCTCCCAATAAAAGAATAGTAGTAATAATTTAGTCCAAAGGAGATACTTTTAACTTGCTCCTCCCTTTCCACTGCTTTTGACGAGAGCTTTAATTATTAGTACTATTGATTATTGAAAGTTCTAACCACATTTTGTTGCGTGTTGATTGCGAACTGTGCGGTGAAATATATAAATAAATATTAAAAGAAAGTGCATTTAAATTGATGATAAACTTAATTTTGTGATATTATGTGTTACCTTAAATCCAGGCAATAGAATTACCAAAGCACTAATACTTACTCCTACCATTTATCAGGATGTTCTACAAGACATTATAAAAGAGAGAAAATAAAAATAAAAAAAGAAGAAAAAACTTCATGTATGTTTAAAACTATATTTGAAGAATAAATATAGGGCAAACTGCACAATTTTCGACTTATCCAACCGGGTGGGCGAGAATATAGGATAGCCTAAAAAGAAAAAGAAAAAACCGAGCAGGCAATTACTCAAACCACCTGCTCGTAGCAAGCTAATTACAGGCCCCCCCGATCCCTTTCTTCTACGAGGGATAATATCATTATAGATTAAGCTGACTATAATGGAGCAGCACATTCCATTTTTCAGATTACATCAATGCAACTGTTAGCAAGTTGATTAAAAGCAAACCAACAAGCTTACCCATTCCCCCAGGGAAGTAATACACCTTTTTTTTTTCCTTCTTTTTTTCATCAGTTGCCTCTACCTCACTACTTCAACAACAGACCCAAAAAGGATAATAAAGAGGGGGGAAAACCCAAAAAGGATAAGAAAGGGAAAAAAAAAAAATCCAAAGATACAAACTTTCACACATTTCAAACCCTATGGTAATGTACAAGTTGATACTTGGCACAAACATGATTCAAGTATAACGGTGGGTGATCAAAGAACCACCAGTTCCAACGAGCTAGCCGATGCAACAGCTTCAGAAGTTGTAGTATATCACCTGTTCCTGGAGAAACAAGTTGAGATGTCAACCACATTAGATGAAATGCGGTATCATACTCTGAATTGAACGCGGAAATAGGGAGAGCCCCTAATCATATTAAAGAAAGTACAAAAATCATTGTAATCATCGTCTCAATATCTTCAGACACCGGCAAAAAATGAAGAAAGCGTTGTTAACTTGTTATAGTGCATAGTTCGCAGTGGATTCGTATCATCTCCTTTGATACGTATCATGTATCATAAGTTTTTGACAACTATGCTCAATACAACTAAGAAACTTTGAACAATAGAGCAGTAGGAAATTTCAACCATCCATATCTAAACTAACAACAAACATTTAAGACGAGCATCAAAGTTGAAGGCACGTACTATCATGTTGTACGCCTCACTTGGCGAATGCTAACCACCCAGGTCTAGCATTCTAAAGCATATGTCTGAACCTGCAACAAACAAGAAGACATATATCTTTAAAAAAAAACTTGAAGAATAATGTTATGCTATTTGACAAAAAAGTGAATGGACCACACAGATCCAAATTCCAGAGTGCATGGATGAGAATGTACGACATTGCCAAGTGCCAAAAGCAGAAAGTACATGCACCAAAGGCAATAAGAACTTGAAAGAACTCTATTTACAACCTCAAATGAAATGGAATATCTGAACAAGGGAAAAGAACTAAACTAAGCAGCCACTAATGTGTAAACACAAATGGAATGCGAAAACAGAAAAAATATCAAAGATATACTACATAAGTATCTACCATAACCAGGGAACCTGCAACAAACAAGAAGACATATATCTTAAATAAAAAAAACTTGAAGAATAATGTTATGCTATTTGACAAAAAAGTGAATGGACCACACAGATCCAAATTCCAGAGTGCATGGATGAGAATGTACGACATTGCCAAGTGCCAAAAGCAGAAAGTACATGCACCAAAGGCAACAAGAACTTGAAAGAACTCTATTTACAACCTCAAATGAAATGGAATATCTGAACAAGGGAAAAGAACTAAACTAAGCAGCCACTAATGTGTAAACACAAATGGAATGCGAAAACAGAAAAAATATCAAAGATATACTACATAAGTATCTACCATAACCAGGGATATTGTTCTACCTCATCAAAACTATCATCTGAAAAGAAATTTGTTCCAGTACAACTCTTGTCATGAGAACCATCATACTGAAAAACCCTAAGCTTTCCTTCCTGTAATGAACAGTGACACGTCTCAAACACCCAAGATAGTCCAAAGGAAATGTGCAACCTCCTGGCAATGACATACGCGTACCTTGGTCCCATAGACAAGGCCACCACCAGCTAAAGGATGAAAACAAGCTACATTGACTTCATCTTCTGCACTAGGAAGAACACTCACAAGTTCCATATCTGAAACTCGATATACCTGAGCCCAGGCGAGAAAAGAGCAACTCTTAGCAAAGGCAATAAAGCACTTTGAAGCAATTAATAGCATTGTTTTCATTCCATTTTTGAGACATAAACAGATGAGGTCTGCAAACCCTTTCCATTTTTTCAGCATACAATTAACTACTGCTGCATGACTCCAGAACAAGGACAAAACCAAAATTACCACAAAGGATAACTACAATTGCATCCATCCAAGAACAATTGAACAGGAGTACAAGACTTCCTAGCAAAAAGTTATTACAAGAACGCAAACATTTTGATCTCCGCCGCAATATTGTCTCTCGTGCCATCTTCAACTATGTATGACAATACATACAGAACTCTACTTTTGCAATAATATGGTTATTTTAGATAATTTGGATGGCTGGAGGACTGGAGAGGAAAAAATTGGCACTGGTAGTTGACTAGTCGGTGTAAGATGGTGGCATTGGTGCCTTCTATGGCAGTAGGGGATGTTTGAGAAGTTATAAAAACAATTGGGAAACAGTGCAAAATGAAGTTTTCAATCTCTAGACATTACCCAACAACTCTAGCAAGGGAGGAGGGTGGTATTTCAAAGCTACAAAGAGGTCCCTAATGGTTAGAAAACTCATGGAAGGTAGGCATAATTACCAATATACCTAGTATGTATTTTGTTTTTTTGTTGATCACAACTCATCTAAAACCTTAAGTTTTTTGAGAGTGGTGACCTTAGTATTAGATCTCAACCCACCCCCACGAATGGTCATACTCTCTCCTCCCCAAGCGGACAAACATGTGAACTATTTACACCCTCAACACATCATACAAAGTTGGTTCCATCAGTTCTACAAATTTGAAAAAAGAATGTCATGATGCAAACCATTAAATGAGTATACCATTCTCATGACACAGTATGAGTTAAATAGAACAAGGAGTGCTTCTTGAGGCCTATTTCCCATAAATCAGTTTGATGAGCAAAAATTGATGAAATATGCATGTTTCAGCATTCTATAATCAAATCCGAATATTGCTATTAATTTCACACCTGGACAGCCAAATTGAGCTATCATATTTTAGTTCAGGTATATTTCCAAGACCCTATCTTGTATGTGTGGAGCAACTTTCATACTGGAACTTTACTAGTTTAAGCATAGAAACAGAAATGGAGGAATGATAGTATATATAAGACTTTCCAACAGCCTGATAAAAGTTCATAGGACTTCATTGACCTAACTCCCAACAAGGCAAAAGTAGGATTCATACACATGTTTCCCCTTGTAAATTTATGTTCCGTAACTGTTATTGGCACATTATTATAAATATAAAAAAATATTTTCTACAATATCAGTTCAAGGTTCCAACTCATTTTCAGACCTCTTAACTACTTCGGAAGGTCTTTATATGCAATTTGTAGACAGATAATGATATTCAGAATGAAGCTCATTGGTGATATCAGTTGTCTTCAGTGTATTTTAAAAACATCTGCATTAATCCATCGTGTCTTGACTACCCCGATAAATAGCAAATCAAGATGTATATTGTCTTTAACTGCCCTCTTCACTCTGCATGATACCTTTTTCCGAAGGAGGCATGTTCATTAAAACAAAAACAAAACAGAATTATATCCTCATACAAATGGCCCCTCCATCACATCCACAAAATCTAAGTACCAAGATGCATTATCATTATCAGGAAGAGCCATGCTAACTCTCACTGGCATTGTAACTGTTATCAGATGCCAAAAGGAGACCAAATGCAGCACTCTCATTCATGTACAGAAAGGAAGAAAAATTACTTCTAATATGCTAAGGAGTCAGGATAACAGAAGAAAGGCAAATCTCACAACGAAAAACCATGGGCACGTTTCAGTTATTTGGGCAAGGAAACATATTGAGCTTTACCTCCAAAACAGTATAAACAGGTAGTGATGTTTCTCCGTTAATGACAATGCTTTTGAGAAGGGAACTATGCCGTCGACCGTACGCAAGCAATATGTGCTCAGATGTGGGAGAAAACTGCACGAATAGAGTAAGTAAACAAGTTCAACTTTAATCGCAGTTGACAAGTGCTAAAACAATTGACCAAAACTTTACACTTCCGATGCTCAACGATTGATAAAGATGCAATCTTTCTCCGAGGACTCGAAACATAAAGTTCATTAGGATTTCCACAAAATCTCATTATGAAATCCACATCGTAATTAGTGGGAATCGTCGCCTTTTCCCCTTTAGCCCTCCTTCCTTTCGTCTCTCTTTAAGGAATCAAGGCAGAAACTATGCATTCCCAATTGCTATTTATTTCACAAAGTTGATTAACTAAAAGATGTCTATTTCCAGCAAACAAAAAGCAGTTAACTAGCGTCCTCGTACCTTTCAGCCAAATGAACTAAAACCTTACAACATATTAAAAGGGAGAGCAGTTGGGTAGGGTCTAGATAATAATAATCTGACACTATATCTATCCAGTAAATTAACGGAAGGGGTGGGGTGGGGTGGGGTGGGTATGGTTAAGATAATGAGAACTTGACACTGAACCTATCCGGCAAATCAATGAAAGAAGCTGCATTTCCAGATATCTACAGGAAACAACTAACCTGTATTGACGTTAGACAATGAGCAGCTCGAATTGCCCTTGATACAAGCACCACACCAAAGCTGTATTGATATAATCAACATTAGAATGATCAAAATTTAATGTACCATAGAGCTAATAGAAATTAAATGGATTAACAGGTTGGAGCCTTACGTTGCTTCTTCAAGGGAATATATACGAAGCTCATACAAGACATGGCGTGCAGAGATTGGGTGTCTAGTAGGGGATGTTCCAGCCCCCGAGACATCTTGATGTAGTTGTGTTAATAAACCTGGATCAGTTTCAATTTGAGGAAGCACGCATGCGACACATGCAGCCAAAAATCTCCCACAAGGTGAAAAATGGGCTCCCATTTCACTGCAACCAAATTTGCAGCCCATCATGCTATGCCACACACAGGATCACATAGTAACAAAACATCAAGAAATGTAGACTTTGGACAAATTAATTCATACACCACAAATGTAGAGACTATTATGACCACTATCCAATCTAAGTCGCCGTTTGCAGTCTACATTTATGGTCAAATTTCTCTTTAGCTTAATCTTCAAACACAAACAAGGCTGACATTGATTTCACTGCAGCCAACAAAGGATTTTAACAGATAACAAAGGGTCTACCGTTTTGAAAACAAATTACTTGCCATGTTCATACCTGCAGAGGACAGCATGCGGTATGGTTAGGCGACACCTTTCAGCATCAAGCGGATCATGAGGACTTTTTATATCATGCGGCCATATTCTCAACTTCACTGTGCAAGGTAACTCTGCAGGTGCTGTAGCAGCCAGCGACGCAGCAAGTTCAGACTGAATTCTTCTCAAAATGGGGAGAGAATCGCTCCTACCATGTGGATTACTAACATAAGCGACACCTTGTCTGGAGTCTGATGCAGAAATCAAATGGGTTTGCAAAGAATGATCCCGCAATCCAGGTCCTCCTGAAACCAAATTTCTATTCAAACAAGATGGCATCGTTACAGAAGCCATTGGGATCCCCCCATCAACAGGAAGCACAGGGGGCATGCTAGCCTGACTTTGACCCATTAACCATCCTTGTAGAAACGGTAGCTCCCAACGTGTTGGGTCTCCAGAATGTAAAAACTGATGTTGTCTCGATTGTATGGAAATCCTGTCCTGAAAACCAGTTGACCCGGGTACTCCACCAGCTTCGGAAATTAACTGCCGGTGCCCCTCAACAAGTTGCTGTTCAGTGGTCTCCATGGAATCCATGGTCGTGACAGCAACAGATTCTTGCAATCTTCCGCTGATTGCAGAATGTGAGTTAAAAGCTATATCAGGAGTCAAATCCATATGGTCACACTGCTCTATTGCATTTACATCCACCCGAAACTGCATTGAAGAAGAAGATCCAACTCCTAAATGACTTGGACCAACTGGTCTGTTACCAAGTCGTGGATCTGTCCTTGAATCCTCTCTTGAAAAAGAAGGCAAGAACAATAAAGGTAAAGACATCAAAGGCAATTCAGTTGACATACTAAAACGATCACTTGATTGCACATTTGCTACATAAACAGCAGGAGGAGGATAACGCAAAGATCCTGGAGATGTTGCCTTAATTATTGAGGAATCTGAAGAGCCAAGATCATTAACCTGCATATCAGTCAGCTGATGTAATTACAAGATGGTCGACGCAAGTAAGAACCAATCTGTCGACAAAATTTTCACCTCAGCAGTTAAGAGAAAGGGAGCACCATGCGGATGAAAATGCACAGCCCGCAGTGAACGCTTTGTCTTCAGTACAACAGTCGGTGAGGAAGTGTCCCCTCTCCTATCATATTGCCATATATATAGCTGATATTCGATTTCAAGATCAAAAGGTTATGTTCTGGAAAAAAAGGATTCACCAATACAGTGTGCTACATATTGGAGAATAAATTTTAAGCACCAAATGACAGAAAGTAATCGAAGTCAAGAATGAACACCTTATGACCTGAAGCAACAGCAAGGACTTCCCCTTCAGCATGAAAAGCAAGGGAGGCAATAGGACGGTCTGTAAAGAAAACAAATCAAGATACTTCTTCAATATATTCCAAGCAAAGAAAAAGGAAAAGACTTAGGAGCAGTAATTACAAAAATCTAGAGATCTGATGCACTCTGATGTGTTTGCATTCCACAGACGAACTTCATGATCCAAACTTCCACTAGCAAGTATTTCTGGATGTTCAGGGTGGAATCTAACCTATAAAAGCCCATTAGCAGATAAGACACAGGGGATGACATGGTAATTAGCATCAGAAACAAGCCAGTAAAACAGTGATCCTACAACTAGGAAATCAGAATTCGTAATTTTGACACTTAAATTGTATTCAGTTTTTACAGAAGCCAACTGAACAAATGTTTACTGTAATTCTTGTAAAAAAAATTCTTTATGCATTTTGAAGGTTATATTGAAATACTTACAATAGCTTGAAGCCTCAAGGCTTGCAATAGTTATGTCTCGGGAACTACCTAAAAAAGGGCTTCAAAGGTTAAGCCCTGTATTCCACATTTTATAGGCATCTAAGTAGACCACCAAAGAAAAAACTGCAATTGATTGGCCATTCTTGATAATTATTTTGTCTATTCTTCGCTTTTCTTTTGATGACCATAACAAAGTACTCATCAACATAAGATAAAAACTGGTGGGAATGACCAAAATTCTTTTGTAGCAAAAGTGGTGGGAATTTGTATCCATTAGGGGTGAAAATTGAAACCGATGAACCGAACCGAACCGACGAACCGGGCGTTTTTTTCGGTTCTTTTCTTTAGCCGGTTCGGTCCGGTTCATAGTATTTTGAAATTTTCAAAACCGGTTCGGTTCACGGTTCGGGGGATTTTTTTCATGAACCGAACCGAACCGGGTATATAATTATATACCTTCAAAAACGTTTGAGGCAGGGATTGAACACCTGACCTCACGCCAAGGATGCCTTACCCACTTGGCTAGTAACCCCTTTGCATCTTTTGTGGGAAAGATATTTATTTATTACATACCTCGGACTTACCAGTATATATATACATAACGCAGCAAATCTACACTTCACAAATTGAAATCTTATCGCATTATTCGACACGTTTATGAGAGAGAGAGAACCCAAATTAAATTTTATTATTCGATACGGGATACGCTCCGAGCCACAGAGTAAAGCCCGAGAGAGATGCGGATAACCCGGATACGTTTTTTAAGATCTGTCTAATGAAATTTTAGGAACTAAAAATCATATATATTTATAATATATTTATTTTTATATTTTTATATTCAACGTATCGACGTCGTATCCGACTTTTGGAAAAATGACAGATCTCACCTCCTATCCGTGCCAAGCAATCGATGCCATCGCCGTCCTCAACTCTGTTCTTCCGTCACCCAATCGATGCCGACGCCGGTCAGCCACCCAATCGACGCCGTCATCATCGTTTAGTCTCTCTCGCGATTTGTACGTTTCTTTTTATCGAGTTGTATACATGTTTGTGTGTATATATAGATGTTTAATTTGTAGATCTGGAAAACCATCTGGTATATATATACACGTGTATATATATATGCATGTTTTTTGTTTTTTTCTTGAACTAATATGCATAAAAATTTTGTAAATCTGTAAATTTGTTTCATCTCTGTTCACGTTCGGGATTCTTGGTGCTATTTTCTCTGATTTTCTTTGATTTCTGAATCAGATCTGTGGGTTTTGTCTCAATCAAATCTCTTGCTTTGGCTTTTGCCGAACCGAACCGAACCGGCCCCGAACCGACCGAGACCGAACCTTACCGAGATCTATATAACCGGTTTCGGTTCAGTGAACCCCCCGAACCGACTTTTCCCGGTTCATACAAAAATGGCCGAGAACCGGACCGAACCGAACCGGTTTCAGCCCTAGTATCCATGGCTCCTATTGGATTCCAGGTACCCCAGCTAATTCTTGAATCTTATTATTGTAAACTCCTACTTCATCGTTGTTTCCTTAAGTTTCAATGCTGATACTTAAAGCCAGTATGTCTGCAATCTAATATATTCGCACTTCCTAATGGGCAACTCGATTTTAATACCCAAGCAGCAGCTTGTTTCAACTGTTCAATTACTAACTTTTATCATATTTTCTGGTGTGATGCCTTTCCTGTAGACTGTCAAGTGTTGACCGATATATCTCGATAGGGAACAACAGTTCAAATAATTCCCAAGCAGCTCGTTTAAAATGTTCACTTACTACCTTCGTCATACTCTTTGGTATGATGCTTTTCCTTTCAACTGTTAACTTCTATATCTTGATAGAGTCTTGAACCAAAATGATATGCTTGCTCTAAAATCTTGAAGTATTAAAAAGTAAACCAAAAATGGATGAATATGTTACATGGACTTGTGTATGGGGTTTACTAGTTGTCTACCTTTTCATGAACTACTACCTTTTCATGAACTATAGGAGTTCCATGCATAGTTCGTGAGAAATTTGAGTTAGAAACTATGCTTCCTAGGTTATTGTCCAACTAAACATGTCTGACATGGATTACATACCCTTATCCGAGGGGCAACTGTCCAACAAGGGTACTTTATACATTCTAAAAGACCCATGTAACATAGAGTCAAAAGTATGGAATAACCAAATTAACAACTTCAATTAGCTGGAAAAGAATTTGTAAAACCGAATTGAGTTTTTACAAGCCAACCATTTTGTGAAAATTGTGCTTGTCAACATAAATCTTCAATAGACAAGATGCTAATACAATCCATTACAGTAGTCAGTGCAAAGCAAAGCAAAGGCCAGTCAATGTGTGTTTGCACAACTCAAACTTACCACCCAGGGAGTTCTTCGATGACCACTCAACACCTTTAAGCAGCTTCCACTCTGGCAATGGATTATCTTTACAGTGTGATCACCGCTGAGAACAACAAAAAAAACAGAGATGTAACTATAATGGTATGCAATGATCAAGGAAGCAAAAAGCAAACAACAACTTACTGTGTTGAAGCAAGGGTTTTTCCATCAGGACTAAATGCTGCTGCAATGGTTGACCTTGGAGGAGGCATTAAAGGACAATACTTGGCAGATAAATGCCGCAACGACTCTGCCTCAACCCTGAAATCATCAAAAAATAATATGAAAAAAGTTGATCCGTTACAGATGAATGTGCCTAGAACTCAACATGTTCCTATTTGAGATAAATGAGAACTGGTAAATACTTATAAAACTAAAACCTGTGTGGAAATACCATGATAAAAGGCCACGCTTTGCATCTCTCACTCCTTCAGGTCGGGGGCCCGAAGGAAATTCAGCATTCCGTTTAGAAGTAATCCCCCAGTTCCGTGTAGGCAAGCATTTTGTCCTCGGAGATACCTCTCTCCGTGCTAACAAGGAAAACACATTTCTACTACTGCCAAATTTTCAAAGTATCTCTGAATGAGAAATGGTATCAAATGACATAACTTTCAATAAAAACTTTTGGAGCAATAATTCATAAGCCTGTGAAGCAAGCCAACCGTATCCTATAATACAGCAATTTCATACAAAGAAAGGACACAATGCAATCCTGGACAGCTAGAAAACCTAACTACAACAACGTTATAACTTATAACTATTAAACGTCTGGTTAAAGCATGGGAAATCAACAGGGATCTAAATGAAATTGGTTAACACAAATATCACTGCAAAAGGGAAAATAAAATAACTAAAGTGTTATAGACTCATAGACGTAGTAATCACCCCAAGGGCAACAGATATACCTTATTTCTGAACATAGTTATGACCTAGAACAAACAGTTTTTCCATTATCATTTGCAGATTCCAAATCAGATTTCAATCCCGCTCACTAAAAAAGTAGTGCAGATACATAGTGGTTTTGTAAAAAAGTGGGGCCAAGCCAATTGGGTCCCGCCTCCACCCATATAACTAAGGCGGCAAACCCAACCGGCATACATAACAGTCATAACAGTCCACCTCTTTGCTTGCTATTTCCACATAAGGTACATGGTTTCTAAAACCAGCACAATTTTGAACTACAAAAAAGACCCTTTTGATACCGTAAGGCATAATGCACCACATGAGCTCTGTGTTGTATATCCCAAGTCGCATCATTCACGTACATGTGTGTGCACAGGAGCACAATATTATTATGTAGACAATTAAATTTTGCATTAAAAAAATATTAGATCAACGAACTCTAATTTGACGGTCACTACAAAAAACCGTTGGAAGCAATCAAGATTGATAATGAAGGAGATTGAATATACTAAATAACGAGTCCTACTATGGGATCCAACATTAAAATGTAGATGCAAAGTGAATATTTATATAAACGTATTAGAGGCGACCAACATAAAAATGTAGATGCAAAGTATAATAAAAATTGGCGAAAGCCACTGATGTTAATCGAGGAAATTGACCTTACTAATCAACAAAAATAGTTGTTAATTTTTTAACTGAATTGTAAAATGCAATATTTTAAGTTTTAACCGAGACAAAAAAACTTCTCCATATCCTAACTCCACTCGAATATCACTACCAATTGCAGGAAACAATAACAACTATGGAATCATTATGGGAGAGAAATAACAACTATATTAGCATTTACAACATGATAATTCCATTTGCTTATAACAAAATGGAATCATTATCGGATAGGGGGAAAAAAAATCACGTGAAACGTACTGACAAAGCTTTTCATTTTTGCAAATTTCATGTCCAAAGTGGAAATTGCACCATTGCAGGAAAAAAATGTCCAATCAAACTTGAATCAAATTCTAAATTCCGGATCTACGACGAGAACAATCGTTCTTATAGCACAATCTTTCAAATTCAGATCGGATGGAGAGAGAAAACAAATTGACAAAATTTCGCAAACCTTTGATGGATTGGAGGAGAATATGAGCTTCCATTTGCATCGTCAACCGGTGAACGCCCCATCATATCCTTCGCGGGGAGATAATTCGGGGGAGTACAAAGAGAGACATCAAATAGAAACCCTAATTACTGTAATCCTGTTTCTCTCTCCCTCTACCCTGATTTGATTTTCAAATATGGCAAGAAGACCTAGTTTGGGAAAATTAGTACTACTCCATTTTAACGAAGAGTATAATCAGGGCCGTCTAATCTCTCCCCATTCTAATTTTGCGTCACCAAAACCTAATCCATACTCAAATGGATAAAAGGCCGCGCAAATTTACAAATTTTACCTTTTAGTTTTCTAGGATGTCCAATTTGGCCCTTCAAATTAGTTTCTTCCCACATTTATCCAGCCCCAATATACACTCCCTATACTATCTAAGACATCCACGCACACGGGCTACCCACCCAATACCGCAACTGCCCTAACTATTTTCTCTTTCTTGAATACTATTATCTTCATAACAATCCTTTCCCTTTTCACCTTTAACCTTGTCAAAGACAACATTTTGAACGATTGATCAACTAAATCTATGTTTTATCACCATCACCATTTACGCATTAGAGTAACGTGGCTAACCCAATTTCTTCCATCTCTCCTTTTAGTTGGAAACTTTTTTTTTGAAAACTTAACCTTCCACAAACACAACACTGACCATGCTTTTACACCTGCATGGTGATATTTATGAATACCTCGTCCTACTCAACCTCGTTATCACATTAATTTTATATCCATAATAACATCAAAGCAATGTATGTATCAAATTTAAAATCAATAATGAACCCTAAACTTTCTTGCCACTGACAAAAACACCGTTCTTGATCATTGTCTTCCTTACTATAATTAACTTAACCAAAGATTGTACAAATCATAAGCCTTGTCAACAGCATCGAACTCTTATTTTCTCTCACCCAATCGACGAACGAATAGAGAAAATCATTTCAGCTATACCTGTTGCGACATTACATATGACTCCAATTTCAACCCCAATTGACAACCCATTTTCTTGTTACTTTCACTACGCAGTGTTGCATTTAAAATAAAATAAAAAACTCTTACTTATAACAATCATATCCTCGACGAACTTTTAAGCCACAAATGATATTATATTAACGACAATGATTTTTTATTTGTACATATGCTAACCATTATTTTTTATATATGAAATGATGATTGTGGTACACTGACACTACATACATGAATTTGTTCTTTGTGAGTCATGCTGGTTTATGGGAGTCTTAGGCCACTTTCCACAAACTGACTTAAAATCGAATAAGTCAGTCGAACTGGCTTATTGAATGAAATTAGGTTAATGTGCTATGAGATAGTGGCCTATCTCGTAAAGCGCAATAGGTCAAGTTTGAGTCTAAGTCAATTTTTTAGAACATGCTAATTTAAATTATTTAATGGTATAAGGAAGTTGTGCATGATAATGAGAAGTTGTAAGTAGTTCATGAAGTAGGTTTGTATAGTTTAAGGCTTATAGATTGGGGCTTTACGAATATCGCTAGTTATGCAACAATAAAAGGTTGTCAAGATGTAAATAAACAAGGGAAAAATCAAGAAAAGTTAGAGAGAGATAAATACAGACACATGTTTGCATTTTGAATACATATAATATATATATTTGATGTGGTTACAAGTGAACATATATGGTTAAGATATTAACTATTTGTCAAAAGAAAATGCTACAAATGAGCTGTTGTAAAGGTTCAAAAAGCGTAGAGAAGTATGTAAAAGTTTATTACTACAATAATGTGTTTTATTTTTGTCATTTTGTGAGATTATTGACAGTTGAATAGGCGGTCAATAGAAGGGATGTTTCAACAAAAATTAGTTTTTTTCTTCTACGGGTCGAAGGGAGAAATACAAAGTTAAGGGAAGAAAGAGTAATTTATGCTTTTCACTTTCAAAACAGTGTGAACTCAAACCTTCTAATTAAGGAATATTGGTTACTAATTACCATTAATAGAGCATAAGCTAAAACACACGCGTGGATGGGAGCGTGGTCAGACAACCATGAAGTGCCAAAAGCACGAGTGCTGCAGCATCACCGGCAATAAAGCGACCCACCTCCCTCTCACTCTCTCGCCTCAGCTGCTCTCTCTCTCTCTCTCCTTCCGCCCAAAATCCCTTGTCAATTTCGCTCAACTCTCCACTTCCAAGATCTACACCCTTGTTCTTTTCCTCTAAACCCCCCTCACTCAAGATCTACCCCTCAGTCTCTCTCTCTACATATCACTATCTAACCTCCCAACTATCTCTCCTGTACGCATTCTGTCTACTTCTCAGATCTCCGCTGTATCTCATGGATCTTGAATCTCACCTGCATTGTTGTCTTTAGCCCAGGGTTTAACGACCTCATGCTTCTTTTGCCCCGCTCTCGCACTCAAAGCCATGCAATCTGTAGTTTTGAACGGAGAAGGTGGTAAAGAACAGGAGCAGCTTCACCGGAACCCTAGAATCCTCCGGCGAGACTCGTTCGAGCTCGGCGGTGTTGGATTCTGACGATGGTGTGCGCGAATTGCATTCCGAAGACTGAAGATGCCAACTGTGACGATGTTTCTCCGTTTTCTTCTTGTTCTTCTGCTCACTCTGGTTTCTTCTAACTTCGGTAATTATTAAATTTATCGTCTTCACTTGGGATTGTTTTGGGTTCACAGTGTTACTCTTTGTTTGGTTGTTGAGAAAGAAGGTTTCGGGACCAATGTGAGTTTTGCATCTTTCCCACATTTTACTGACAACCAAACGGAGTTTAAAATCTGCAACTACGGGGCTGACCTCGCGAGGCTATATATTAGAAAGTTGAGAATTGTACCGCAATTTTGCAATGGTTGAGTTTTTTGGTGGGGTTGGAGCAATTTTGCAATGGTCGATTATTAAGGTGGATTTGGATAACTCTGCAAACGAATGGAGCTGTTGGCGAGCAACTCGAGGCTCGGCGCTCGGCTCCTTAGTTAACTGAGTCGAGTTCAAGCTCAAGTTTTAAGCTTGTTTACTGAATAAGCAGAGTTTGAGTTACTAGTGACTCGCCTGGTTTAGTAACCGAACCGAGCTCAAACACTTTGATACTAAACGAACCGAGCTCAGTTTAGTCGGTTATTTGAGCTCAACTAGAACGAGCCAAGTTTGAACACTTCAAATCTCTGCTGTGCTCGTTTGCAGCCTTAGGTTTGGACATGTTTTTCACTTTATCCTATAGTTGGGGTTTCACGGTCCAAGGAACTCAGCTTATATTTGCAAACCACAATGTTTTTGTTTTCATCTCCAGACTTAGTCAAATTTTTAATTAGCAAAATATATCATCTAAATGGTCTTACTGTCTACTTTTGTTGTACCACAATGCTGAATCATCATCACATTGTTAGATAATTTTCTGAGTCACCATGCTGCTATTTTTGTTCATGGTTACCTATGGATTGTTGATATACGCCCCAATTCTGTAACACAGAGGAGCTATTTTACTATTGTACAAATAAAGCGGCTGTATTCTACTTGCAGGGAGGTCTATGTCAACGAGTGGGTCATTTGCTCCATCAGAAGCACCCCATATGCCATGGCTCAAGCCTTCTTTTCAACCGACTATTCCTTCTCCGTCTCCGTTGTATCGAGGTACGTAGTATACTCAGTATTATGAGCTCTTTGCACTTGATGCTTTCTAATTTTTAGACTTAGCATGTAAATCGTACTGCGTGTGTTGTTGCTTCTCTCTCTTCTTGTGACTTTCCTTGATGTTGCAACTGTTCACTTGTAGGTCCTGTTGCCGGTCCTAGCACGAGTACCCTTCCAGGACATCATCACCATCATAGTCATCTGGAACCCATTTCATTTGCTCCAGCTCCCTCTACGACACCGGGTAATGACTGTCTGTTAGAAACAGAATTGTTTCGTCACAATAGAACAATTTAAGAACTTGAGCTTCAGGAATTCTAAGGTGTTATCAACATGACCGGTGTAATCACTTCGCCAATGATCTTTTTGGACTAGAAGTATGGGACAAAGTCTTGGCCTTATGAAGATCAAACCGCCTATTTATTGAAAGTTCAAATTCTTAATGTTGATGCAAAAGAAAATTATTTATAGTGTTAAAGGCCTTATGAAGATCAAACCGTCTATTTATTGAAAGTTCAAATTCTCAATGTCGATGCAAAAGAAAATTATTTATAGTGTTAAAATTTATGTGCAGTTTTTGTACGGAAAAGAGAGAACTTTGTGGAGCCCGCTTGACCAATCTGCATTTTTTATGGCATAACTACCTCCAGAAACATACTACATGTCTTGCGACACATCGACAACTGGCTAATGTCCAACCCCAAGGTGGTTGCGAACCATTTGGTTCATGAGAAAACCAACTGTAGTAAAATAGGTAGCAGATTAGGTATTCAGCTATGCAACGATCTGAGCCAATATTTACACAATTGCTTGTCGTATAAGGTAGTTATATATAACAACCCAAGATCATAGTTTTCTAATTCTCAAATATGATTCCGTCGGACTGTATCTATCCTACTCTTTGTTATTTCCTCGGAAATAATGCTATGTTATAGTATGTGTTCTCCTTAAACAAAGTGCAGGTTATTTCAATCTCCTCAACTTATTGTCCTCTCTTTATTTATTTATTATTATTATTATTATTATTATTATTATTATTATTATTATTATTATTATTATTTCGTTTTTGCTAGATGCTATGTTAATAGCTTTGATATTAAAATCCTGTTTCAGGTTGTGGTCAAATATGTGTGGAGCCACTAACTGCAACTCCCATTCATTCCCCATGCGGTTGTGTCTTTCCGATGAAAATCAGACTTCTTTTGGATGTATCACTCTATGGTATCTTTCCTTTGGTTAATGAACTTGAGATTGAGATTGCAGCAGGTACATATCTAAGACAAAGCCAAGTGGTAATAATTGGTGCCAGTGCTGATAGTCAGAATCAGGGAAGAACAGTGGTGGACATTAATTTGGTACCTTTGGGGGAGAAGTTTGATAATACCTCTGCTATGTTGACTTATGAGAGATTCTGGGAGAAGAAGGTGCCTCTAAATAATACGCTTTTTGGCAATTATGAAGTCATGTATATTAATTATCCAGGTAGCAACCTCAAATATGTCACTTTCTCAGTTTCATATATGTGGTTATGCTGTTCTGTGGACTGAGATATTTCATAACAGGGCTTCCTTCTTCGCCGCCGTTTGATGGTTATGCTGGTAATGGTCCAACTGGAAGTGCTGGAAATCAGCAATATCCTATTACTGCAGATTTTGTTAACAAGAGCCAGAAGATGAGCGCTAGACTTATTTTCATAATTTCATTTTCTGCATTTGTACTCTTTGTGGTTTGCTGTGGAGCAGTTTGTATCCTCTTAAGATGGAGGAAGGTTGGTCGACCCTCAAATGCTGTTGGTCCTGTCTTTATACCATCTACTAATAAAAGACCCGGTAAGTTTCTGGCTTGTTCTTGCTCGTTAGAAAAGATACGAAGAAATGTCTATAGTTGCATCTATTGCTCATAAAATGGTTTATAGCATTGGCTAGGATGGCACGTCAGGTTGTTGGCTTATTGATTACTTGTTTTCCTGCTTAGCTATATAGGAGCATCATGTCTGTTTTTCATAATCTCTGATGCAACTATGTTTTGTTTACACCGCCACGGCCCCCCACTTACTTTCAGGGTACTCACCCAGCGGGGAATTGAACCCTAGACCTTGAGGAGTTCCCCCAAGGCCTGGCATCCACCTGCACCACTGGGGCAACCCCGGGGTGTGTCCCTTCTGCTTTCTTGTTAGACTAATAGAGTTTGGCTTTGCTCAACGCAGCCCTGTAGGCTGGAAACCCAGGCTGGATTTGATTTCTGAAATGCTACGAATAATACTCTCTTTGGGAAGTTTTTGTACAAGCTGTCCTTTTTAATTTATAACCTGCCAACCTGTCTTTGTTTGTTCCGATCAATCTACTGGGGATTCAACGAATGTCTGTGCTTGATGCAGGAACTGGGTCTGTCTTATCAAGTAGCATGGCTAGCTCGACATCAATATCCCTCATATCCACCACGCCTTTTTCCATTCTGTCTGTTAAGACATTTGCACTGGCCGAACTTGATAAAGCCACAGATAAGTTCAGTTTGCAAAGGCTTCTGGGTGAAGGAGGGTTTGGACGAGTTTTTCATGGGATCCTGGAAGATAGAACTGAGGTTGCTGTTAAATTGCTTACAAGAGATAATCAAAATGGGGATCGTGAATTTATCGCAGAAGTTGAGATGCTAAGCCGTTTGCATCACCGTAACCTGGTGAAACTGATTGGCATATGCGTTGAAGACCATACACGCTGCTTGGTTTACGAGCTTGTTCCAAATGGCAGTGTTGAGTCTCATTTGCATGGTACAAGAGTCCCCACTTTCTTACCCTGTTCATATTGTTTGTCCTTTTCCTGCGTTTTATGCTTCTTTATATATATTTTTAGAATGGTTACACCACATCATTCCTACACCTCATTGGACTGCGTTTATGTAGTCCTTCCACTGTTTGGCTGAAAAGAAATGTAGACTTGAAATGCAAAATTCATCAACATCATCATCATTGTGTGTTGGTGTTTCAGGTGCTGACAAGAGAAATGGGCCTCTTGACTGGGATGCACGATTGAAGATTGCACTTGGTGCGGCAAGGGGATTGGCATATCTTCATGAAGATTCTAATCCTCGAGTAATTCACCGAGATTTTAAGGCCAGCAATGTTCTGTTGGAAGATGATTTCAACCCCAAGGTTTCAGATTTTGGTTTGGCAAGAGAAGCTACAGAAGGAAGTCATCACATTTCAACTCGGGTCATGGGAACTTTTGGGTATGTACTCTTCATGTCTTACCACCACCTTGTCAAAATCTTCCAAAATTACTCCACTGCTCATAGCTGTACTCATTTTTGTTTAATATAAGAACCATCATAACCATAATACAAGCTTGTACAGACTCGATTCTGATACTGAGCGTAGGACATCTATTATAGGTGGTTCTATAGTTTCTTCAACGTTGGTGCGTTTCCCTAATCTCATGGAAGTTGCTATTTATGCTCTTCTTCATGACGAACTTTAAAATTAGCAGTCAATAATTATAAATGTTTTTCCCGGTAGAAGACAAAGTTCAAGACCAAAATGAAATTGCCTTTCTGTCACGAATTTGATATTGTTCCTCCGATAAATCATGTAATGTTTGTTTATATCTGTGGCAGTCTATAATTATAGATGTTTTCCCGGTAGAAGACAAAGTTCAAGACCAAAATGAAATGCCTTTCTGTCCCGAATTTGATTTTGTTCCTCTGATAAATCATGTAATGTTTGTTTGCAGGTACGTAGCCCCTGAATATGCAATGACAGGACATCTACTTGTCAAAAGTGATGTTTATAGCTATGGAGTCGTTCTTTTAGAGCTTCTCTCTGGGAGGAAACCTGTGGACATGTCTCAATCCCCTGGACAAGAGAACCTTGTGACTTGGGCCCGTCCCTTACTAACCTGCAGGGAAGGACTAGCCCAGTTGGTGGACCCCTCCTTAGCGGGAAACTTCGATTTTGATGACATGGCAAAGGTAGCAGCCATTGCCTCCATGTGCGTCCACCCAGAGGTGACTCACAGGCCATTTATGGGGGAAGTAGTGCAAGCTCTTAAACTCATATACAATGACAACGATGAGACTTGTGGGGATTGCTGTAGTCAGAAAGAGTCATCTGCTCGTGACTCTGATTTCAAAGGCGAGAGCAGTTGGTGGAACGCTGGTGGGCTAACACCACATGTAACCATGGAGTACAGTTCTGGTTCTCTTGAGGAGATGGAAAACAGACCGTTGTCAGCTTCTGCTTTGATTGGGGGAGGGGGCTTCTTACCCATCAGGCATGGGAATAGGTCAGGTCCTCTGAGGACAGTTCGGAGCAAGCGTGCGTTTTACCGATTGAAAGGGAGTGTGAGCGAACATGGTGGACTTCTTTTGAGGCGTGATTGGAATGAGGGTACTAGTGGGTTTGAGGCTTCATTTTAGAACGTGTGTTTTTAAGTGTACAGTACCGAATGACCATGCTAATTGAACAAAGTGGTCGCTCGGTGTAGCGTAGGAGTTTGCATTGCTGATGCGGTTTCAAATTTGTGGGAGGAGTAAAGAGTAAGAGGAAGAGAGGGCTTTCGGTTCTAATTTTGATGATCTTAATTCATTACCATACGAAGTGAAATGTAAGTTGGACACTTCTCAGTGTGTTGTATATGTGCTAAAATACTTTTTCTGTTTCTCTTTCATTTTCGTACCCGGAGTTATTTCCTGCTTGTGCCAAAATGATTTTGTGTTGGTATGGTGCCTTATGGTTCAAAAAATTGGGTGAAGATGATTGTCACAATGATCTTACTAGTATTAACTGGAGTATTTGGGTCCAGCCCAAATTGATGATTTTCTGGAGTGACGTCTGCACTGAGCTTCGACAAATATGAGAATCCATCAAAATTTTAGCTACACAACTCAATTCATAATTTTGGTCCAGCCCAAATACTCAACTCAATTCATAATTTTGGTTGTTTTCTTTAACTGGATTTCACTTTTTGCAGAGAACTAACACAAAAAGGTACACAAACACTTCAGACGCAAGTTTTATTGCAAATTAGTTAATAGCAGTAACACACAAGTTTTTGACGCAAGTTTAAGGAGGAGCAAACCTGCTGCAACCACTATGTACAGGGTCACAAGCCGGCATTAATCTTATTTAAGTACATAAGCTCCCTAAACCAAACACCCATAAGATTACATGATTATTATTCATGGATAGCCATGGCCAACCATACCGTCAACGTTGGGAACTTCCGGGTTCCTGGTTTCTCCTTTAGGCGCGATTTCAGTTTGGTGGATGCCCGCCCCCCACCACGGGAAGTGTGGAAACCAGAAATCTTGGGGATTGTAGACTTCCTCTCCTTTGGTTGATACCATATCATCAACTTGGGGAAGATATCCGTAGCCAGCCATGCCACCAATCTTGGGAACTTCCGCGTGCCTGGTTTCTCCTTTAGCCTTATGTTTAGGTCCGGTTTCAGATTCGTGGATACCGCCCCACCACCAGGGAAAGTGTGGAAACCATGGAAACCGGAATGCTTGAGGGTTATAGACCTCCTGATCATCTCCTTTGGTTGAGAGATCTCTTCCTCCTTCGGCACCCAAGAGGAACACCGCGAGGAAGATTGCAAGGACAACTAGTACCTTCTTAGCAACACCCTCCATTGTTAAAACTTCTATATCTCTCTCTCTCTCTGTGTGTTGTGTATCTTCTTCCTCTCTTTTGCAATGGAGAGAAGGTGCTGATACCTCCCCAATTTATAGTGCAAGTTGAGAGATTAATGAGAGCTGCTTATCTAACCAAATATGGGGCTGTTGTCAAAGGGTTAATGCAATGGGTTTCGTCTTTAAATTTGTATTGGCCCCTAATTCTTGTATTGGTATTTCTTTTAGGTTGCTCTGATAGCTTTAGATGGTAAATTTGCAGTGACATTTAGCAGTTGATGGTTGCATGAATTTAATGGGTCAACATTTTACTTGCTTCAAAGCAAAAGCATTACCATCTTAGTACTTGATGTATTGAATGGGGTTTCTAGGGCTGCCCTGGCCCCTCAAGCTTTCAGATTAATTTCCATGGGCTTTTCAAAACAGAAGAAATATGGAGAAATTTTTCAGTGCCGAGCAGGTACTACGTGGTGGTACCCGGCGCACATCTCAGCCGTTCAAAAATGTATTGAACTTCTGGGTTCCTGGTTTCCAGGGAAGAGTTTGTTTAAAATATGGACGGTTGTCATGGTGTGTTACAAGTATCACGTCAGACACCGCGTGATACCTGCTCGGCTCGGAAAAATTTCTCAGAAAAATGGGATTCGGAGATACCATCTTTAAGCTGTCCATGGCTGCAGCCACTTACAACCTATGGTGTGAGCGAAACGGAAGAATTTTTCAGAACCAAAGTCTAAAATCTGATGAGAACGGACTCATTTGTGTGGCATTGGAATGTACTTTCTCCCATTGTGTTTCCCTGTAATTAGCTTGTGGGAAGCTAATGGTAGTTGCGTAGTTAAGCTTGTTAGGTACTCTTTAGGTGTTTTTTTTGGCTATGGATAAAGTTTTGGTTGAGTGTCGGGAACTTTTGGGAGCTTACTTTTCACCGACTTTTTGACACCCCGTTTTTTTTTTAAAAAAAAATTATCTTAATTTTAACTAGATTTGGACATAATATGTACGACACATTGTTCATGTCAATGAGATAAATCGAAAAAGTATAAAAATATAGAGAAAAAAATTGAAAATTTTTATACAAGAATATAAAAATAAAAGACCGTACATATGTTTTCAACTCATCACAAATGTCGAGTGGTATTGGTTTATTCATACTTCTTGGAAAAATGAGGGTGGGCCAAGCTGGGGTCCCTCGTACATGGGCTCATGGTCCCCAACCATGAGTACACCCACCCCCTAACGCAAATCTAAGACCCATGTGATCGGGTAAGCCCATCAACAGATTCAACACCCTGTTTTCGGTCCATGACTCTTATTACGTTTCAGGTCCCCTCCCTAATTTCCATCTCTCTCTCATGAGTACACCCCCCTAACGCAAATCTAAGATCCATGTGATCGGGTAAGCCCATCAACAAATTCAACACCCTGTTTTCGGTCCATGACTCTTATTACGTTTCAGGTCCCCTCCCTAATTTCCATCTCTCTCTCATGAGTACACCCCCCTAACGCAAATCTAAGATCCATGTGATCGGGTAAGCCCATCAACAGATTCAACACCCTGTTTTCGGTCCAAGACTCTAATTACGTTTCAGGTCCCCTCCCTAATTTCCATCTCTCTCTCATGAGTACACCCCCCTAACGCAAATCTAAGACCCATGTGATCGGGTAAGCCCATCAACAGATTCAACACCCTGTTTTCGGTCCATGACTCTTATTACGTTTCAGGTCCCCTCCCTAATTTCCATCTCTCTCTCTCTCTCTCTCTCTCTCTCTCTCCACGTATATACCAGTAGAAGATTTTGACAAACTGAGAGTCTAGGCACACAACTTTGAAACACAACTCGACACACAATTGTTAGCATAATATTAAGAAATATTATGTTACCATGTTTTCAAGATTTAATATTATGTTTCCAATTTAGTTTAGGTTATATTATTCATGTTTCCTAGTCAATCTATGTTTCTTTGTTATGCATATTTTCCTTAATTTGGTTAGGTTTCTTAGTCACAAAGTCTTGTAACCTATATAAAGGCGTAACCAAACCAAACCAAGCCTTATGTCCCAATCAATTGGGGTCGGCTATATAAAGGCGTGCTAGGGTTTTTTTTTTATTTTTAAAAAAAATAAAATAAAATAAATTACACATCAATATGAAAGCTATCTATTCAATTTTCTAATAAGAATTGTTCCGTACGTGGAACTATGTTCATCGAGCGATTGCAGACTCAATTATCTAAAGTTGTGCGTGTAGTATTGTTCAGTTATCATCGCAGGAATTGTGTACCTATCCGATGGTGTTGGGCCCACTGTTTGGGCTGCATTATCACATAAGTTAGCTCTATCCTCAATTATTGGGTTCCAAAGTTTCCCAACTCTCTTGCTAGATTTTACTGTGAAAGGCATTTTACACCCTTTCCATGTACAAATTAGGCCATAATGCACTTCCATTTTGTTGTATTAGGCTTTCGAATGAGTTTGGCCCACTAGAGCCAGTTCCAAATCATTACATTCGTGTGGTCACTTGGGGTTGTGATTCGAAGTGTTTTTATTCTTCGTGGGCCAAGTTGATTCGCATTAATGAGAATGCACAGGGTATAACTAATTTCATGGCCCAAATTAATCTTCGGTCAATTAAACTTTTGTTCTTCAATCAAAACCGTTCATCTTGATAATAAATGGTTCAAAATTGCGGAAAGGTCCTACAAGTATCTTACCTGTAAGATATTAAAGCACTTTTGGACAGTTGGATCGCACCAACAACTTAACACAACACGATAAAGTCCTTAACAAAATGCCCTATTTCATTACAAGGATTAATGATTCCAGAAACTGACTTATTTCCAAACGGCCTTAAAAATTGACTTATTGCACTTTACGAGACAAGTCATTCCCTCATAATATATTAACTCAAAAAAGAAAAAAAAAAACTTAAACTAATTTTTGACTTAAGTCTGTTTCTAGAATAACCTCTAATCAAACACGAGATAATCGCAGGAATCATATTTAATCCACACCATCCTATTGCGGGCCATACAATTATTATGTAGTGGGCCCATGGATAGTAATGGGCCTGGATAGGGCCTTATCTTCCATATTCTACAGGCTTATATAGTTAGGATGATTTTGTGGGCCAATGAGATCATTCCTTAAAAGAGCCCATTATTTTTTCAAGAAGTACAAGAATAATTTCGTTACATATAAATTTCTGGGAGGGTTTCAACCTAAAACCAATTGGCAATAGGTGGAGTAACCTTAAGAATTTATTAACCAGGCTTGGGTGGCTTAGATGAGCAATGTGGGATAATTTAACAAATCGAGTCCAAGAATATGAGTTGTTATACACCGACGTAATTATTCCGTGGGATCATTCACCGTATTCTAATTCTTATTTTTGGATACTAAGTTATTCAGCTCCTTCAAACCAAGTTAGAATCCCTATTCCACATTTTCACTTTCTAAAGAGGTGAAATTTATAGAGTATGATCAGCCAAGACGTTATTGTGTTCCCTCAAGGACAACAAAGCCCCTGAGTTCAAAATTTTGAATTATAATTACTTGTGGGCAATAAAAGTTGTGTAGATAGAAACAAGGTCTGATAATTAGAGAGATCAGATCTCTCGCATTTAAGGGGGTAGAGCAGAGAGTAGAGAGGGAAAGAATGAGAGAGAAGGCGATCTGGGCTAGAGAAGCTCTCTTCCTTCGCCGCACGTCCCCTCCCCCACCACCCACTTCCACCTTCTTCCAGCCCCACCTCCCCTCTCCTCTACTTTACTTCTTCCCCTCATGGATTTGCCGGTAACTCCCCATGCATGGCTAGATCTGCTCTCCATCCAGTGTGGGCGGCCGGAATCTTGACTCTTTTTTTTTTTTTTTTGTAGTTTTAGGTTTTTTTTGGTAGTTTTGAGGTTGTTTTTGTTTTGGTTTGTGTACTGTGGTGTTTTTTTTTTAATGAAATTTCTATCTCGTCATCCAAAAACAAAAATTAGAGAGATCATTAATGTCAATTAGGCACCACATTGACTGAAGTATTCAATCATCAAAAAAATCATAGGAGTGGTTAGTTACTTAATTTGTTTAGTAAAAGCAAGGTTACCAAATGCACATGTAAGTGGGTTTATGTACTCCAAAATTAAGTCACAATCCTAGTTTGACTAATTATTTCACCACTAAACTCAATTAGTTGAAACCTTAATTAATATATAGGTCTAATTAAACGGCCATTCCATGTGGTCTCATGTGTTTCTACGTACACATCTCTCTCTCTCTCTCTCTGCATATTATTCGGTCAAATAGGTTTCACGACATATAACTGATAGAATCTAATCGTTGGTCATATTCGCCTGAATCAACACTTACAGAATTTCTTTTGAGAGAAAACTGCACAATAATTATAGTGATTTGATTCATTCGGGATTTTACCCATTTAGGAGTTTTTCATATATATCGTGCGTCCATCTGTTTGGTTGCTTGCGTGGTTTGTGCTGGGTAACTCATTAATTCGCGTTTATACTGTTGGGATTTATTTTTTTACGAATTATTAGGGAATCATGGTTTTTTAAAATCCGACTCTCATACCAAGGCAAAAAAATAAAAAAATTGAAACAATATTCATGTAGATGCCTAGCTAGTAAATTTGGTTTAGACTTAGACTGGTGGTGTGTTGGAAAACACAGGAATTCTCTTCCAAATTGCGTCAGCTCATTAAAAGCCACCACATGTTCACCCCTGACCGACACTTTTAGTAGTTTGCAGTTCCAATTTCGTAATCCTATTTTTTTTTCTCTAGTATATTTGCATATTAAAATGCATTTCTTTAAAATTATGTGGACATTATATGAATTTGTGTGCTGATTAAAACAATGGAGGGGGGCGGCACCTGGGTTAAAGAGAAGGATATAAATTAAATTGGAATTTCAAACCACTAAAAATATGGAGATTAGTGCCACATGCAAGGCCTTAATTGGTCTTGCCAGGTGCAATGCTTCTAACATGGTATCTGGATGACTAATGTGTGTGTGTGTGAGAGAGAGAGAGAGAGAGAGAGAGAGAGAGGTTTCCCAAGTTCATTAAAACTGTTTTAACGACCTCATTAACCGAATTCAACCGTTGGGAAATGGTGTAATTAAAGCAAAGGAATGTGAGTGATTCTTCCGTAGTCCTCGGCATGGAATATGTCGCTTCAGACCCTTAATCATTGATAAAATTTTGGGTGCACGTGGTGTCGAGCGCCAATCTTGATTGTTCAGAAATATTTTGGACGGCAAAGAGAGAGAGAGAGGGGGTGAGAGAAATTTGGGCCGTCCAAAATACTTTTAGACGGCAAAGATGCGGCCGAACGGGTACTGTCTCGTGGTACGCATCCGGCACCCAAGTTTTTCTCTAACCATTTCACTCTCCCGTGAGGTCAACACACTTCCTCGTAGTTTGTACAAAAAAGTGTGGTAATTAGAGGTTCGGGAGCGTCACGTAACTTAGGGGTAACTTAGGGATGACAATCTCATCCAAACCGTTGGTTACCCGAACCTATCGAACAATTGATGTGGTTTTTAACCTATTTTTTAGCCATAGTTTTGTTTTTTTGATTTTAGAAAAACCGGCCGGTTTGGTCCCGGTTTCATATGATAACCGCACCGAAAACTGAACAGTAGACGAACAGATAGATAATTACGCAAATGCCTTTATGTATATACATAAATATATAGACTTATAAGCTATAACCTCAGGAGTACTTAGTTAGGGTTTCTCAAATTATTGCGCCTCTAATGTATGTTGTCAATTTATCTATTTTTGGGGATCTTTGTTTGTTGTAAGAATTGTTTTTATTAGGATTGCTCCATGATAATCCTTCTGGTTTTTTGTATGGTTTCAATGAAAAGAAAACCAGTGGTTTGGTAATTATGGTTTCAGGTTTAGGTATATATTTCGGTTTTAGTTTTGGTTTTACCAATAATCGAACCGAACCATATTATTGCTATCCCTTGCCATGTCCCAAGACCACATGATAATTTTTTCTGAGAGATGATCAAGGGAATGAGGTCACCCACATTGAATCTTACCAATTTAATTATTCATTCTTTCAATGATGGTCTCCATTATTGGAATACCCTTTTGAATTCTGTATACTTGTAAACTAGTCCATGTTCTCAACCATGTGATTCGCAAAGAAATTCAGTTCGTTTGATCTTTTACATCGGTCTGGGTGAATTCAGAATTCCACACTGATACCACTAGTTAAGGTGCAGAGAATGCAAACCCAAGCTTCCCGGTCAAGACTTGAGACTCGGGAATTTGCTTCCTCCTAAGATCTCAGCTTAGATTCGATTTGTTCGAAATAACTTAGGTGCTACCAACTCTTTTGGGGTCAATCCCACTGGTGAACGTTAGAATTTGTCTCTCAAAATTAGTTGATGTGCTCAGTAAGCTGGTCCGAACACCCGGAGCATGACCATTATGGCTAATGTGTTTTTGGTGAAGGGTTTCCCCTCTAAATTATTTCCATGCAGTACTTTTCTTCTTCAATTTAATGCATTTAATGAAACACTAACTTTTATTCAGTTCATTTTTCAGAGTCCATTTCCGCACTTGAAACATGAACCGTTCTATGCGCCCATATTTGTGCCCGGATGGGTACTGTATAGGGATCTGGGTTGTTCATTAATTTTTAAATTTACATTTTTTCCAAATTGTTCTATCCAATTTTTCATTTTTTCATTTAGAATCCAAGATACTGAATTCTAAATGAGTTTTTGAATAAAAGTTAGATAATCGGATCAAGAACTTCCAGTTATTTGATTGAGCTAATCTTTTGCAACCCAATTTGAAAAATTATTTAAAAATTAATAAACGGTTCGAATCAATTGTGTGAGATCTAAAACAGGCCCCACACACCCAATACGTGCACAGATGATCTGTTTCGTAGTTTTATCGGCTGTGTTTGGTTAGATAGTTTAGTTTAGTTTTGATGATATCAACAGTGTAATGAGTGGAAAGAGATAGAAAGAGAAATAAAGGAAATAATAATGTCATCAAAACTAAAACTAAAACTAAACAGGGAAACGAACAAGGCCATCGTTGTTACAACACAAATTCATTGACTACATTGCATAAATTACCATCATTATAGAGTTCAGAAAATTATGTGGCATTCTATATTAACGAAAACAGAATGTGGGTACTGAATTTCATGTGAAATAATTCAGTCAAAGAAATTATAGGCATGCTGACCAAAGAAGTGGGCAATGACTAACCCCTAAATGATTAAGGTAGCTGGTCTAATTATGTAGATTCTATCTATTACTACTATAAATTAATGATATAGTGAGTCATATAGTTAAGTAACATGACATGATCAGGTACTAAGATCACCAGGATCTAATTAATAAATAATTTCTAGCTAATTAAGGTTCTTTGAGATTATTCTTTACTCATTTTGGCCATATGTTTTTATTCTTTCTAGCTAGCATAAGCCTATAGCATTCCTATCTCCACATGTGCCCTACCATTCAATGGTTTTGACATGGAATTCGAAATGTAGTATAATTGTAAATCTGGTTTTAGATATATTTTTTTGGTGATAACTGGATGTCCGGGTCAGATTGCGCAAACATTGACTAATTTCGGGGACCTGGAGGCAACGAACATGCATAACCCCCAGAGGCTCTCCAAGAGTTTGCTGGCAAGGGGAACCGAACTTGAGACCTTAGATGTGAGCAAATCCTTAAGTCCCAAGGTAAGACCACTGGGTTAGCAAATCCCTATTTGTTTTTAGATTGTCAATCCTTTGTTTTTTATTTATATAATAGATGTCAATGAATTAAAGCAATTCAATTTCCACGTTAAACCATTAAATGGTAGGATATAATTTTTTTTTTCCGCATTACATTACTAATGATTGAATGGCTTGTGATTACGTCGGATCGATCTTATCAGAAATCGATTCAAGTTGTGGTCATAATATGTAGACACAGATCCTCTCTAGTCTCTTCGAGGGACTAGACGGTCATGTCCAGGCCTTTTTCGGCCCTTTTCAAGTCAGTTTCGAAGATCAGGACCGTTGATATTTTAAATTTCCTCAAGAACAATGGCACATCAAAATTCATATTAATCAATTAATGCATGTGTTTTCGACACATTTATCTTTAAAAAATGGGTTTTCAATTTTCATCTAGTGTTGCAATATTTTTTAAACTTATTTTTCTCAACATAAATGTGTTTTGAGAACAAATTAATTAAAACGATATCCGATTAACATGAATTTTGACATGCTTAATGTTCTTGACGAAGTCTAAAATACTAACGGTTCGATCTTCGAAACGAATACTGGAAGGGTCCGGAACTCCCGGACAAGGTCATCCAGTCCCTTTTAAGGAACTAGAAAGGATCCCATCCCAGTCAATTAATGTGTGGGTGCTATGAGTATGCACATAATTAACTTATGAGAGAGAGAGAGAGAGAGAGAGAGAGAGAGAGAGAGAGAGAGAGAGAGAGATTAAATAGGGCTAGGGTCCTCATTCTAATCATAAGTTGCACCTAACACCACATTTAATATATGTTGTGCGGCCCCATTTTTGGATTATTCCCAAACTTTTGGTTGAGTAGTAGTAGGAAATTTTTACTAGTCCAATTACATAACCGAACCAAAAGAAGGAGTTAATTTTGTTCAGGCATCGTTTTGTTCACTTCGGTGAGAGTATGCTCATTTTGTATCTTACTTTGTTGATCGAAACCATTTTTTCTTTAAACTTCTTGACTTAAAATTTGAGCTCGTAGATCAAATGCTTACAAATATCCGATTAAGCTAAATTTTAATTTGCATAGCCACGTAACAAATGAATGTGAACAAAATGAACCGTTGCGATTATCGTAATGAAACACGGAAGAAGCATACCCTCGCGAGGATAAACAAAGCGAGAGTGAACAAAATTGCTCTCCAACAGAAGGCCGCTGATTTTACAATTCCGGCTTGGTTCGTCTCCATTTCATACACAGGTGGAATAGAGCATTTTCTTGGTCTAATAAAAGAAAATATTAAAGGATTTTTAAAACATATAATAACATGCATGGTAGTACTTTTTTTTGGTGGGAAAGTAAGAAATTTATTAATAACAATAAAGTTACATTCTATTGTGAGCAGCTAATAAAACAATAGAAAACAAAAAAAGAGAACCCAAAAGTTTGACAAAGTGGGCATGAGAAATTTGACCATGATGTTGCATGTTTGAATCCCGGAGAGGCAAACCATCCCGAACCTTAGGGCTACTAAGGGACATGGGGGTTAACCTAATCGTTACCTTCAGGGCCTCAAAATTAGTCGAGGTTGAATGTCCAGGGTTCAAACCACGGAAGCATTCTCGTGAGAGAGAAATCAGTGGATACGTAGTCCTGCTTTTAAAAACAGACTTGCGAGTTCAAAATCGAATAACAGAAACAATTACTTAAAAATTAACTTTGGTGATCAAAACACTTGCTTTCTTTTTATGATGATTGGATTGGAGAGCTAACTTTCTGCTAACAACTAAGCTTCCACGAAGCCCATACTTAAGAAAATTAAAGCTAAGCCATTGGGATCCTAATAATAATCCAATCCCTCCATCATTCCTCTCGAACTTTGCTTTACGCGTGACCTAACTCATCATATATTTTGCAAAACTTTTGCATTTTATTTTACTAATTAAGCCCATCGAACACACGGTTGCTTCATGGCAAGTGCATGCCGCCGACCAATTCCTAGGGTTTCTTGATACGAAAGAAAGAGAGAGAATTGTGGATCTGTGTGCAAAAACTAATGTAAGTGAAAGTAGAAAGCCTGCTAGCTTCCAAGCTGGCCGTGGAGCATTGCAAGGCTGGTGGAAAGCCTATTTGGATAACCAAAAATATATGCACACATGTATGATATCGATCCCCACCCAGATCGTATCATATCATGCATGGGGAGGATATATGATGGCTGTTTAGGTCTCGGGTGGCGTTTTGTCGGTGTGTCCTTAATCATTTTAATCTTTGAATCTTTATGAATGGTTTTGAACATATCGGTGTCTGGATCAGCGCAACGCCATTTGTGTCCCAATCATTTTCCAAAAGGTACATGGGTGCTTCGCAATTTTAAGTGCCAGATTTTGCGAGGAATTAATGCCTCTCAATTCGATATTGAATTCAATTAGTAGAGTATTATATATACATCTCTTTAAAAAGTTGTGGAGATAAATTAAAAATTTGAGGCATAATTTTTCAAAAGATTTTAGCAACCTAGTTGCTAAAATCAACCATGATTTTAGCAAATGAGTTCAGCAGGTACTAAAGTCATGATTTTGAAATCAAAAAATGAAGTGGTTTCTTGTATCGTTTTTCAATTTTTTAGCACCAAATTAAAGTACTCATTGTGTACTTTAATTCGGTGTGAAAAAATTCAAAAAATAATACACGGAAACACTTAATTTTTTATTTGAAATACCATAATTTTAGCACCTGCTAAGCTTATTTTCTAAAATTATGGTTGATTTTAGCAACCCAGTTGCTAAAATCAAACGGAAAACTTAGTTTGCTACTCTCTTTAAAAAGTATGATCAATATGAAGATGATGATGATACTACTCATTTCCAAAGCCCTTTTGAATATACCAAAATAAAATAAAATGATGAAATGATTTAACCATAGAAAGGCGCCAAACTCATAGCCTACAAAAATCATTCCATGAAAAGGAGAGAAGTTCATGGGAACCAAGGTTTCATGCACATGCTTTCTCTCTTCTTCCCATAAATTTTTCACTCGATAACAACAAGTGGGTGGTGGCACGGCGTGTGGGGTACTCCATAATCTTTCCAACTCAAACCTATTCATGCAGTCAGAAAAAACGAGCAAGGAATGCTTGCTATATATCGTGACCATATATTTGGCACCGTACATGTGACGTGTCACTATTGTATTGCTAAAATGTGTTCCGCTACATTCGTTACGTGTGGGGAACATTCCGTCAATATATTGATCATAACACATCATATCGTACCCAAAATACGGTTAAAAAAACTATGGACGATAGAGTATTGACCTCTAAAAAATAATCCTAGCTAGCTAGGTCGCGTAATGCTTGCTATCCAGGTTATTTTTTTGAAAAGATGATTTTATTTTTGCGCTTCTGAGACTAGAAAAGAGAAGAAAGAATATATTGAATCTAGATTAATGTATTTACAAGAGAGGGGTATATATACCCAAGAGAATGAAAGATAAAAGGACACGAAATAAAATCAGAAAACTAATATTGCGGGATTAAATATCAATCAAATCCCTAAGAATCTGGTCAAATATTACGCCGGATATGATGTGATTTCAAATCGGAAAGGCTTGTTGATATCGGTGGGAGCAGAAGCATACTTTTTCTCGAATTCCATTGCGGATAAAAAACGTCTTAAAATTGTTGGAAATACTTTAAAAATAATGGAACCGTTTACCTCAAAATCTGTAAATGAACAGAAATACCACAAAAGTTAGCTGCTGTTTTGGGTTGAGTCGCGGACTAGGTCGCTCTCTTTAAGACGTTTCGCGGCTCCGCCCTCTTTGTGCAAGCAGTTTTAGCCACGCCGCCTCCAGGATAAAACAACCCAGAATACAGCCTCTGTCTCGATCTTTTCTGTAGTGTGAAGATGTTTTTCGGTGTATTGAAATGGCTGGGGGACAGCACCTTATATAGGCGTGAGAAAATAATTTTTTCGGAAAGTAAAATCAATCACAGCAAATTGATTGAATCAATTTACCAAATTTCGTTTTGCACTCATTTAGCACATGTTTTAATTAATTCGTAACAGCTCTTTTGCACAGAAATAAACACGTTTTTTTCATTGTTGTAACGGTAGGGAAAAATTTCTGTAACGGATCATTTCCAAAACGGTTTGATTGGTCAAAAAAAATCTTTCCGTAACCGTAAATAATTTTTGCAAAACGTGGGCTAACTTCATATGTGCGCGAGGCTCCAAATTCAGGGATTTGCACCCCCCCCTGCGCGCGAGGTTCGCAACGCGCACCCGGTTAACTGGTTTCCGGATCGGTTTTCACAAATCGGCTTGGACCTTGGCCCAACCCGTGTGCGCGCGAGGCCTCTCTTGGGCCTAGCTCATCAATGGTTCATGGAGTCCCCACACTTATAAAGAACATAAATGTTCTCTAGTTAACCAATGTGGGACAAGTGTTCTTTGAAGAGTTTCTTTTGAAAAATACATAATCCCAACAGATATCGATCATGCCCAGCTTGCGAAGAGTGGTCTTGAGAAGAGATGGCCCTACTGGTTTGGTAAGAGCATCAGCAGCCTATTCACCAGATGGGACAAACTTAGTAACGATGATTCCTGATCTCACTTTTTCTCTGATGAAATGAATATCAACCTCAATATGCTTTGTTCTTTCGTGGAGGACTGAATCGGAGGCTAGCATAATGGCTGACTTGTTATCACAGTACAATGTAGAGGGCATACATGCAGGAAATCCCAATTCAGCAAGAATGGAGCGAAGCCATAGGATCTCACAGGATCCCTGAGCCATTGCCCTGTATTCTGCCTCAGCAGAAGATCGAGAAACCACAAGTTGTTTCTTACTCTTCCAAGAAATAAGGTGGTTTCCATAGTATGAACAGAAACCGGATGTGGACCTCATATCTGTCGCGGACCCAGCATAATTAGCATCAGTGAAACATGAGATTTCAAGAGAATTTTTCGAATCATAGAACAGACCAAGACCAGGACATGACTTCAAGTATCTCAAAATATGATAAACTGCATCTAAATGAGAAGTGAGGGGGGAATGCATAAACTGGCTAACCAAACTCACTGCAAAAGCCATATCAGGTCTAGTGTTAGTTAGGTAGATGAGTCTCCCAACTAACCGCTCATACATTGACATATCTAGTAAAGGATCCCCGGAATCGGCTGATAATTTTACATTTGGCTCCATCGGCGTCGATGCAGGTTTACAACCCATCATCCCAGTATCTCTCAGGAGATCGAGGGAATATTTTCGTTGTGAAAGGAAAATCCCATGCCTAAAGCGAGCGACTTCTATGCCCATAAAGTACTTTAAGTCTCCCAAATCCTTAACATAAAAAACTGAGCTAAGGTTCTTCTTTACTTGTACAATCCCTGACCTGTCATTCCCTGTCAAAATAATATCATCCACATATACAGATAGAATCACACACTGTCCTTGAGAGTTTCTTCGGATGAAGCAAGTGTGGTCAGAATGACACCTTGAAAAACCAAGGGCAAGGACTACGTCACTGAACCGAGAAAACCAGGCCCGAGGAGATTGCTTCAACCCATATAGAGATTTTCGTAAACGACAGACTTTGCCAGCATACTCCCCCTAAGCCCGAAAACCCGGAGGGGGTTCCATATAAATTACCTCATCCAAATCCCCATTCAGAAAAGCATTCTTGACGTCTATTTGGTGTAAAGGCCACGAATGAGAGGCGGCAAGGGAGATAAGCAAGCAAACGATAATGAGTTTTGCCACTGGAGCAAATGTGGCGGTGAAGTCCTTCCCCGGAACTTGAGTAAATCCCTTAGCCACTAACCGAGCTTTATACCTGTCAACAGAACCATCAGCCTTGTGTTTTACAGCAAACACCCATTTGCACCCCACTGTTTTCTCCCCCTCAGGAAGAGCCACTAAATCCCAAGTATGATTTTTCTGTAAGGCACCCATTTCATCATGCATCGCAGCCACCCAATGGGGACTCAACATAGCCTCCCCGACAGAACGAGGAATAGGAATAAATTCAAGCTTCCCAATAAAAGCCTGAAAAGGGCCAGATAGTGCACTATACGAAATATGTTTCTCAATAGGGTGATTAGTAGATGAAGTTAACGAAAGACGATCAGGGGGTCGACGGTCCCTGGTGGGATACCGCCGAATAGGGGAGGAAAGAATAGGAGAAGCAGGAGGCACAGTACCTTCATTCAAAGGGGATTCCAGCTCAGGGATAATTGGGCGACGACTATACACAAGCTCTGGTGTACCTGCAACAGTATCGTTAATGGGAATATCCACAGTATCGGTAATGGGAATATCCACGGTATCGAGAATAGAAATAGGACTTGGCACATCCGCAGTGGGAACCATAGGAATATCCACAGTGTGATGGACAAAAAAAGGTGTATCCTCCCAGAAAGTCACATCGAGAGAATTTAAAAATCTACGAGAAGAAGGATCATAACACCGATATCCTTTAGACGTAGAGGAATAATCCATGAAGGCACACCTGATGGAATTGTTATCCAACTTTGTTCGAGAAGGACTCTTGTTTTGGACAAAGCAAACACAACCAAAAAGCTTAGGAGGGATAGAGAATAGCAGTTTTTCGGGCTGCAGAACAGCAAGAGGAGATTTTCCACCCAATATTCGACTAGGAACACAATTAATCAAGTAAGTAGCAGTAAGAACTGCCACATGCCAGAAGGATTTGGGAACAAACATGCCTTGAAGAAGACATCTGGTGACACCCATAAGATGACGATTTTTTCTTTCAGCAACCCCATTCTGCTCAGGGGTATAGGGACAGGTGAGTTGCTAAAGGATACCACGTTTGTTTAAGTGAGAAACAAGGTCCTTTGTCACATATTCCCCCCCATTATCTGACCGAAGATTCCGAACCACAATATTGAATTGAGTTTTAATCATGGAGAGGAATTGGCAAAAAATTTCAAACACTTCGGATTTTTTCTTAAGAAGATAAACCCAAGTGCACCTGGAAAAGTCATCAATAAATGTAACATAATATCGATGACCAGAGATAGCAGTAACAGGAGAAGGCCCCCACACATCAGAATGAATTAAATCAAAAATAGTTGGAGCACGATGCATCCGAGGAATATAAGGCTTGCGGCAATGTTTGGAAAGTTCACACACTTCACATTTAAACTTTAAATGTTGACAAGCTGATAGGTGCCAAAAAGCACCCATTTAATCTTCTAATTAACATTTTAATAGTCCAAACATAGAGTTACTTGATGAATTATGATGGTTGAATTGTGTTTGTAGGCTTTGGAGAGTACCGAACAATTAAAAGTGCTAATTGGAGTCAATACGATGCATGGAACACAAAGTAGACGTATAGAGCTTCGCAACGGTCCAAGAATCGCATCATTTCGAGTTCGGATGAAGCCGGGGCGACTCCGCAAAGTTTTGGCCTACAATCTAGATTTTTCGCCCGGGGGGGAATCAAAGCCGCCCGGGCGGTTTTACCCGAGTCAAGCATGGATTAGGGCGTTGACCACGTTTTTTGGGGTTTTATTATAAATAGGTCATTGCTTTGTACGTTTTGGGGGTTCTAGAATATTTTAAGGCAAGTTTAGAGAGAGAAACGCGAGCCGTTCCATGGGTTCTTCAAGTTCTTCATCAAATCAAGCATTCGTCTCCATCTCCATGGCCGGCTAAACAACTTCTAGGGGGAAGATGAAGCCCCGGTTCAAGTAACTTTGTTTATGTAAAGGATTTAGGTTTATTCATTCGAATCGATTGTTTAACTTAGAACATGTTTTCATTATGATCGGATGGAATCGTTTTAACTCTTTCTATTGATTGAGTATTTGTGTGTGCACTCTCAAATACCTAGTTAAACAATGATTTTCTACGTTTGTGCTTGGGTAACTGAGATGGATTATGCTCGTAAGACGGATCGTGCCACTGGACAGTTCGTGAAAGAGACGGGTTGTGCCAGCGAGACGGTCCGTGCTATGGGATAGTCCATGCCTGTTAACAACATAATTATTTTCTTGACAAATTGTGATTCGAATAATAAACCTAGCCTACACATAACTTAGTTACGTGACCGGGGTGGATTCGAAACCCTAGATCTTTCTCTCACTAGTTTTTCACCAATTTAATTAGTTGTTCTCTTAATTTAATTAGTTTCCAAAAACCAATCACTCAAATCTCTTTTTCTGAATTGAATTAGAAATTAATCAAAGTTAACGTAACTTAGCCAAATTGTCTCCGTGGATCGATACTCGGACTTAGCCACTATTCTCTGGAGTAGTAGTTAATTCTTAGTTGTTATAAATATATTTTTGACGCGGAACGACACGGTCACAAGCCGAGGAAAAAATTGGAAACATTAAACATAGATACTGAAAATTAACATGTCCCAATCGAGCATGCCACAAAGATAAGTCTTTGGAAGAAACAGAAACTAGAAAATCAAACACGGCAGATGTGTGAGCTTGAAACACAGGATCAGGGGGCAAGATAGGAGGAGGTTCGCCAAAGTAGTATAGTCCATCGCGTTCATATCCCTTGCCAAAAATCCTCTTCGAGCTCCGGTCCTGCAAAAGACAACAATCAAATAAGAAGATGACAGCACAATTAAAGGATTTTGCAAGACGACTGACCGACAAAAGATTGAAGGAAAATTGAGGAACATAAAGGACAGAAGATAGAGCAATATCAGGGGAACGTTTAACGTCCCCTTTTTTACTTATGGTGTTAACGGAACCATCAGCCAAACACACAAAAGTATGAGTGGGAACCAAAGGAGTAGAAAACAAGGATAACTCACCCGTCATATTGTCATTAGCACCGGAGTCTAGACCCCATGAGGGGGGTTCCAGAGCGAACATGAAATGCAGTGGGAGTACCTGAGGCCAAAGTGGCAGTAGTAGCAGCGGAAGGCATAGAAGTCGAAATAGCTGTGGAACTTCTGAGACTTTAACAGTGCTACCTGAGCCCGAAGTTCGGCAACAACTGAATGAAGAGAATTAGAAGCCTCGACAGTGGCTGCAACTCTGGCTGGGGGTCCCATTTTTTTTTCTTGAATTGAGCTTTCAACTCTGGGTGAAGTTTCCAACAGTTTTCTTTAATATGTCCAGAATTTCCGCAATGATGGCAATTTTTTTTACCCCTATTGGGACGAAAGCCCGAGGATGCAGCAAATGCCATTTGATCAGATACAACCCCAACAGATGGTGATGGGGTATGAGTAGAAATCAGACTCCTGCGCTCATCACCATCCACAATAGCAAAAGTATCCAAAAGAGATGACAATGGTGAAGTATTGAGAATCTGAGCACGAAGATTTTCAAAATCTGACTTTAGACCCATAAAAAAGAAATAAGTGTGAAGACGATCCAACCTTTTCACGGCAACATGAGTTGTTTCCCCGAAATCACTAACTGGATCATACTGGGCTAACTCATCCCACCGCACCTGCAAGTATCCAAAGAACTCTGACACAGACAAACCCAAACTCTCCTGAGATGCATTGGAGATCTCCTGATGTAACTCAAATATACGAGCCTCGTTATGGGAATGAGCATACATTTTTGTTAAGGCTTTCCAAAGGCTATCAGCAGTTTCATGATACATAAACATGTTAAAAAATAGACGGTTCCATAGAGCTAAAGAACCAACCAAGAATAGTCCAATTATCAATGTTCCATTGTTCTAATGTGGGATCATCATCAGCGGGACGAGGCATTTTACCCAAGAGCCAGGACATCTTGCCGCGCCCCCCATAAAAAGACGGAAAGATCGAGACCAAGCAGCAAAATTTCTGTCATTCAATAAAACACTTGTTACCTTACCACCAGGCACAGGCGGAGACAACTCAGGCTTGACTACAGAAGCACCAACTGACAGCTCCCCAACACCGGTCTTTTTACCTCCATCAGTCATTGTGAAGACCGCGCAAACAAAGAGCAATCAACCCGGTGGTGTAAAGAAAGGGAGGGCCACACACTAATCTGTTAGCCCAAGAAAAATAGAATAGAAAGAGCACACAAGACCTTTCTACAGCATCAACAAGTCACGCACGTGACCAACTATGATCCAAACGGATCACAGCAATCAGAGAGAGAAAAAACCCTAGGTTGCTGTTATAATACCAACTGGTGAAAGAACTAGGGCAGTAGCGTGACGGGTTAAAGGAGAGAGAGAGAGAGGGGGAGTAGTCGGAGAGTGGTGGCTAGTGTTGGCTAGGGTTACAGTTTGGTGGCTAGGGTTTTTGTTTGGTGAGATAGATATTGGCTCTGATACCAACTAGAAAAGAGAAGAAATAATATATTGAATCTAGATTAATGTATTTACAAGAGAGGGGTATATATCCCCAAGAGAATGAAAGATAAAAGGAAACGAAATAAAATCAGAAAACTAATATTGCGGGATTACATATCAATCAAATCCCTAAGAATCTGGTCAAATATTACGCCGGATATGATGTGATTCCAACACTGAGTTAGCACTAATTATACCATGTCGGTGTGCAAGTCCGACTCCTAGCTAGTTAAGCCTAGTGAAAAAGTTTACTTTCTAATCATGCACCGTCATGTTCGATTTTACAAAAGCTTAAAACCTACTTTACTTCCTAATCACGGCGACGTGTCTCAGCTTTAGAATCCTCAATAGTATATTTACTACAACTCAAAACTTAATTCACTTCCCAATC
Organism: Vaccinium myrtillus; assembly: GCA_016920895.1. Taxonomy (NCBI): domain Eukaryota; kingdom Viridiplantae; phylum Streptophyta; class Magnoliopsida; order Ericales; family Ericaceae; genus Vaccinium; species Vaccinium myrtillus. Next base: position 4,299,578 of record CM029275.1, read on the forward strand.
ATGGCGCCGTGTCTCAAATTAAAAAACTTCAATATCTCATCGGCGTATAGGTGTAAGGCAAAAAATTCTTAGCTAAAGCGTGAAAACCCTAAAGAACAATTCTACACGCACACCACATACGCGCACCCCAAATGCACACCAGCACATCCCGATCGTCTATTTCAAGAATCAATGGTCCGCATTTTAAAAAATTTGTTCGCGCTAACAAACAAATTGTTTGCGTGAACAATTTATTTAAAATTCAGACCATCGAAAATGCGCACAGACGGCCGTCTGTGTTGATGTGCATTTGGGGTGCGCGAATGTGGGGTGCAGGTATCTTTTTCCAACCCTAAAAGTAGTGGAGTAAAAAGATACTTTTCGGCATGATTGGAAAAAGGGCGTTGTGGCAGCAGATTTTTTCAACTAAAGATACTCCATCTTATTCGGTTCCCAAGTAAAGTTAAAAGCATGCAGTGTGAACAATACAACAACAGTAACAGTAATTAAGTAATTAACTTTTTCCGGGCTACTCCTTGTGGATCTTTGTTTTTTCTTTATCCGCTAGTGAATAGTAGGATTGGTCTTTCAAGATTATTTAAAATTCACATAAATTGACTTGAATGCTTAGTTATTAGTTATAAGGAAAAAAAAAGTACTTACGTAATCTCAATTGGAGTGTGAACAATAGTAAACAAGTACGAAATGCAAACATTTTTTTATTACATAAAATGTACAAAAAAAAATTATTTGGCCACACTCTGTGTTGTACATAGATGATTGGAGCCGTTCATATTTTTTAAAATAATGTTTATTTGTACTCCATAAAATATCAACTCAATCGGATATCGATGAATGCTCAATCTATTTATCCAGTTTTAGTTTAGAATAAAAAACTAAATAGACCGATGAAACATTTACAGATATTTGTTTGAACTGATTTTTTACGGGGTCCAAGCAAATATTAATTTGTTCATTTTATGAATAATTCTTTATGTACGCCTAGTACTGTCCAGCTTTTATAGTCGCTAGACTTTACTATTTTAACCAATATTAGTGCTATATACCTAAAAAATGTACTCATAATTGAAATCAGCGCCGCTGATTATCTAAGCCACTGATTTCAATTCTGGACAATTTTCTGAGTACATTTTATGAGGCGCTTAGAATTTTTCTTTAACCAAGTTTCGTGTTTATTTCGTGTGAACAAAATTGAACTCATTGACCACCGAAGGTGGTAGCCTAGATGGCAAGAGTGAGTGGGCTTAAGTGCTTCTGCTTCCCGTATACGATCCGAGAAGGTTTGAGTCCCGCCAATTGCAGGACTAGTGTGGAGGGTCGTTTGTCCATTTAGTACCTACTACCTAGGTGGTATTGTGATAACGGCCTATCCTTCCAGACAGTAGTTATGGCTTGAACCACACATTCTAGAGCGAGTTGGTAGCCCCTATGATATCACCCAAGGAAGTTTGACAGCATGCATGTTGTCCTCATCCGAGTCGTCCGTGCTCGATGATCACCGATCCAGGTTAGTTCGATAATGAACGGTGTTGATCTGTTTGGGTCCAAATTGATCTGGACCGTTGATCGCCAAGTATGAACGGCTCAGATAGGGACAACATGCAGCATGCTCCCCCAATTCCCTTTTTTGCAGTTTTTTTATAAAAAAAAAAAATCGAACTCATTTTGGGACTGTGGGGCCTACACAGTACACATGGTACCAACGAGAAGGGAGTCAAGTGACCCATGGATGATGGGTTGGCAGGAATGGGGCTCTAGTGGGCTCGAAACAGCCTTACAAGTCGCAATCCCAACGACTGGAGGCTTTGTGTGGGGTCCTGGCTTTCCAGTTGGGGAAGTGGGGTCATGTTATCTGGCCCTCACTGCGCAATTTGGCTCGAATAGTGATACATACACACACTCATGACTCAACCACACACACACACATGCGATGGGTCCAACCCGGTGGGACCCATTGCATGTGTGTGTGTGGTTGAGTGTGTGTGTCACAATCATTATTGATCTGGCTCATCCGCCCTCCACGTGGGTGCAGCGCGCCCATCCCAGTTAGCATTCCTTCCTTGCCACATAGGTAAATTCACACACATAAATATACGAATAATGATAGTGACACAAACTTTGTGTCACAACCCCACTCACATGAGATGTGGGCCCAGCACGTGGGGCCCATGTGAGTGGGGTTGTGACACAAAGTTTGTGTCACTGTCATTTTTGCAAATATACACAGGAGTAGGAATGTTAGAGGAACTAATTTAATCAACTGGGCGGCTTTCAGCATTCTTTCTTATTCTCGAAAGTCGAAACCCATTGGCGGGCGCACCTGAGTCACATAATTTGTTTTTTTCAGTATGTGGTACTCAAATGTGGTCACCAAAATATTAATCCACTTGGTTTTGTGTATTTTACTTTCTTACAAATGCGAATTTTTAATTTAGACAGCATTAGGACGTCATGTTACTTTCGGTTGCTCAATCGGCTTCTTTCCACTTAGAACAATGCTACGTGCGTAGACTTTCTTACAAAGCAGATCCACATAAGAATAGAGCTAAAATATTACAAGAGTTTGAAACTCTTGTGTATGAAATGATTCCGAACACATCTAAGTCCAAAAATCTCAACAAAAGAAATTGTGCACATACCACAATAACTTTCAGTAAAATCTACTACTCCAAGCTACGGATACCCTCTTTATTTTTCTCAGAGTAATAAAAAAATCCTTTGCTTAATCCTAAATGAAACTATATACTACTAAAGTGGACCGATCATAAAATAATAGCAAAGCATAAAATAATAGAAGGCAGACTTTGGCTTATGATTTGGGGAATTTCCACTCAAGAAGCTTTAACTTGCCACTAGCCCCTCACATGCACCTCCCTTTGCCCAATACCCCTATTTAAGTACCCCCATCCCCTCTCATCTCCCTCCAACTACAACTTCCAACTCTCTTCTAATCCTCAGGATCACTCTCTCTCTCTCTCCAATATTCTCCAACTAGCTTCAAAACACTCTTCTAATACCCTTTTCCAACAACAACAAAAATGTGTAATTTTAAGGATCATGACGATTTCTTTTCTCGCCGTTGTGTTTTGGTACATGGCCCGGTCATTATAGGAGCCGGGCCATCTGGGCTAGCCGTAGGGGCTTGTCTTAGAGAACAAGGTGTTCCCTTTGTAGTCCTAGAAAAATCAGATTGCATTGCATCTCTATGGCAAAAAAGAACCTACGATCGCCTAAAACTTCACCTCCCCAAGCAATTTTGCCAGCTCCCAAACATGCCATTCCCACAAGACTTCCCAGAATACCCAACAAAGAAACAATTCATAAACTACCTCGAATCGTATGCGAATCACTTCGATATCCAGCCAAAGTTCAACGAGTGCGTCCAATCCGCTAAGTACGACGAGGCCTGTGGCTCGTGGCGGGTGAAGACCGTTTCCACCAACGGCTACGGTCGGTCGGAGGTGGAGTATATCTGCCAATGGCTCGTGGTGGCGACAGGGGAAAATGCAGAGTGCGTCAAGCCAGATTTTGAAGGGTTGAATGAGTTTAAAGGTGAAGTTTTACATGCTTGTGAGTATAAGTCCGGCGAGAAGTTCGCCGGAAAGAAAGTCCTGGTCGTGGGTTGTGGAAATTCCGGCATGGAAGTCTCCCTTGATCTCTCTAACCACAATGCCAAGCCATCCATGGTGGTCAGAAACTCGGTAAGCCCTCAAGTGCTTTTCTTAATAAATTAAATGTTGGGGGTTTTTTCTTGAAAACGAAGAGAAATCAAAATGGCTAGTATAAAATTTGGATTCTAATTGTCTGTACCTCCTATTTTTGTTCCACAGGTTCATGTATTACCAAGAGAAATTTTCGGAAAATCGACGTTCGATATCGCGATGTTGTTGATGAAGTGGCTGCCACTTTGGCTAGTAGACAAGTTACTGTTGATTCTGGCATGGCTTATTTTGGGGAACACTGAGAAGTGGGGTCTAAAAAGGCCATCAGTTGGTCCACTGGAGCTCAAGAATACTCAGGGGAAGACCCCTGTTCTAGACGTTGGGGCATTGCAAAAGATCCGGTCCGGCGACATTAAGGTGGTTCCTGGAATCAAGAGGTTTTCTCGTGGCATGGTTGAGCTAGTTAACGGCGAAAAAATCGAAATCGATACGGTGATTTTGGCTACCGGGTACCGGAGCAACGTGCCTTATTGGCTACAGGTGAGAAAATGCTCCATTTCCTCTGTTTAACTCATTAGACAACAAACTTTTCTTTTGGAAGCTTGGTCTGTTAATGTATTTTCTCAGAAACTGATCTTGTTTGAATTTGGAAATGTGCAGGAAAGTGAATTCTTCTCGGAAAATGGTTTCCCAAAGGCACCATTCCCAAACGGGTGGAAAGGAAAGGCTGGTCTCTATGCTGTTGGGTTCACAAGAAAAGGGCTTTCTGGTGCATCCTTTGATGCCAAGAGAATAGCACAAGACATTGGCAATGTCTACAAAGAAGATTTGAATCACAAGAAGCAAAAAGTCTCCGGCCATCGACGGTGCATTTCGCAGTTCTGATCATTCTATGAGGAGGAAATCCTTTTTTTCTTTTTCCTTTTGGTGTAAAGATGACGATGTATGTAGAAATACAAAGAAAGAAACAGCAGATAGCATAGATTCCAGCCCTCTCCAGAGCCCAAAGTTTTTTAGATTGTTTGGGCATTTTTGCATACTGGGGATGATGAGGCTTATTTTTTTTTTTTCCCAATTCTTTCAGCTTCAAGTTTTGTACAATTATCTAGTCAATGAAAAAAGATTTCAAAAAAGATTTCAAATTTATCGTTTCGATCCAATTACTCTTAAGGGGCTCATTTGTTTGACAGGACTAACAGTGAGATGATATATTATACTATCGGATTAATAGAGATCGGATTAATAGAGATCGGATTAATTATACCACACCACTCATGGTATTGTATATCCCACACTTTACGAGATTATATATCTGATGCATGTTTAATCCAAGAAAGCAAAAATTTAACCAATACATAGTACAATCTCGTCTATCCGTATGCATGCACGCGTACACACGCATCTTAATTACTCTTTGACCAGTCAAAGAGCTTTCTTACCGGTCAAAGAGTAAATAAAATCCAGACCTTCGAAAATGCTTTTGGACGGTCTAGATGCACCATCCGTGTACACAAACTTGTGTGCACCTCGCTTTTTCGTATATTTATTAGTATTGATACTATATGCAGAGACAAAAGTATTTTCAGTAACCAAAGGTTTAGTTAATTGGAGAATGTTTTACGTCCAGTTCATTTCAGTCCTACATCAATACTGATATCATCAAATTTCTGATGGCAACCAGTGATCAACTTGATAGTATTAAATGATCTGCTTGTCAATATGGCCAGTCTGATTTATGTATGGGATTATTTTCTTTCCCTATCCATTAGATTTCCTTTCAAGGAATGTCCCACTGAATCAATTGCTCCAGAGTTCAGATCAGCAACTTGCTGATCACCATAGATCAGCAGATGGGTAGGGCCCAACAAGGCTGAAATAGGTCCCATCGATCTCCACCTGACCATCACCTTGTATGGCTGCAAAATACTACTTGCCTTGAGTGTGACCAACTTCAGTGAATGAAATAGTTCTGGCCTTTGGGGGGTTCTCTTTTTCCAGTGAAATCAAAACCATCTCCAATCTAAACTTTAGGCCTATCAAACCGAGTTACACGCCATGTACGATTGTCGTGATCGTACATAAATCAAATTCACAAGAACTTTGCCTTTTCCTCGAATTTGAAAGGGAGCTAGGTTCAGAATCTTGAGATGTAACACGCCTTGTCCAACTATCGTGATCGTATAGAAATCAAATTCACAGGAACTTTCCTTTTCCTCGAGTTTGAAAGGGAGCTAGGTTCAGAATCTTGAGATGATCGATCTAGTTCTTTCGACAAAGCTTCTGAAAGAATTCCAAGTCCACAGAACTCCTTTCATCCACCAAAATCACAAGCATAAGACGTCGAGAACATTTACAATGGTTTCTACTTTCTATCAACGAAAAGGAAATTCATTTTCTCCAATCTTCATGGTCCATCTCAGAGTTTCATTGTTGCTACATTCTTATGGAATCAGAGCAGTGGCTGCAGAATCTTATTCAAGTAAAAGCCTCTAGAATACATTTAAAGATTCTTCACCACAAGCATATTCTAGAACAGAATCGCACGATGACCCAATAATCCTTAAAGTTCAACAATTCTAGTAACAACAAAATCGATTTATGAACCCCAAAACGATATATCTAGGACTGTAAAATTGGACCCCAAAGTGTGAGACGTTGGTCTCTAGCAGGTTTGAGTCATGGAAACAGCCTCCTGATCAATGGGTTTTAGAATCAAGTTGGAGGCTATCTAAAAAAACCCATTTCCAGTGAGTCTTGGAACAAAAATCAAGTGAGTCACCACTGATCTTGTATTCCACCTCTCCAAACAGACCCTGAAAACAAGTCCCATGAGTCCCCGTGCGACGGATCCAAAAAAAAAAAAATCCCCTTCATTTCAATGGCCAATTGCCCCATCTCTTTGTTCACCAACCACACCCTCCTAATCTGTAATTTAAGTTTCTTGAATCCAGATTGCAACGAACAGCTACAAACATGAGTCCTTTTTCTCTTTGGGCTCATTAGAGTAGCCAACTCAATTGATTGCGACACAAGATTTAATTTAGTTTGGTTTAGTTTTAAGATATGCCAATTATGCGCCGATAAAGATACATCCGAGTTTATCATTCTTATAGTATTGGTACTTTGCTGCACACTTAGCTTTATTCAACGATCAAACACATCACGTTAGTAGATGAGCTAATCCAAAAAATTGCCAATCCACAGTTTGAGAGAGCCAAGCAAACCCTTGCACAACAAAGTAAGAACTAAAACAAAACGACATCGGTTTAAGGGTAAATCGCTGTTCCAAGAGAGAATGGGTCGGGTAGCGACTTGTTGCACGATCAGTCTCAAACTTAGAGTTTGCTCGATTTCTTTTGCTAGGAACTCTTGGGACCGCTCACCCTCACGAGTTGTAAATAGGGGCGGCCCAAGCACCAGACCACTAAGGCTAATGCCTAAGACCTCCAATCTTGAGAGGCCCAACTTTCATACATGTTTACATCTGTATACTATAGGTGTTCAATGGCCACCTATAAAGAGAGCGTTTAGTTAAGATTGATCGTTCAATACTGTCATATTTCATATTTTACGTAAAATACTAGATTGGTATATGCCATAAACTAAATATTTCATGAGTAATAATAACTTTACGATTTTCAAATAAAAACCAAAATATATTGGATTAATCTGTTTAACATCAATACTTTAACTCTTTAAGGCTTCATACGTAAATTGTAAGGGTGTTGGCTCTCAGGTATATACTTCATGTAAGATGAGACATTTGCAATATTGACCAAACAATTCTCAACAAAATATGAGTCACAGGGGAGGAATATGATACACATTGATTGACAAAGCTTGCAACAGACTGGAATTGACACAGAAACTACCAGTATTACAAACACAATTTAAAGGCAATTCATCATTCAAACTTCTTGAATCTCATCCAATGCGTAGTTGTTCGTAGATACATTAGCATAATTCACTTTGTTGAACCGAACCACCACCGGGTAACGAGTCTTTGGGTCCTGCACATATTCCAATTTTACATATAAATTAACATGTTACATGTACACCAGCCACGCAGAGAGATAGATAGAGATACATATTCGCGCACACACATCTGAGAGAGAGCGAGAGAGAGAACCTGATCAACGGCTACAACTGATCCGACGCCCTTGAACCAGTAAGACTCCTTCCTAAGAATTTTCACCTGTGGATAGGCAAACAGCAGTTCTTTTATTGTAATTGACGCATTTGAATTTTGATTAGCGGGATGCCCGGATTAGTTACCGTACCTTGTTTCATTTACTCATAAACTATTTTAATCATTGGTAAACTAGCTAGTGTTATGGAAACTCTTGGGGCCACTGGAGTTTACGCCCGGTCGTTACCTCCAAGACCCTAGAATTAGTCGAGATGCGCGTAAGCTGACCCAAAAATCCGGTTAAAAAAAAAAAAAAAAACTAGTGCTATGGCAATTATAAAACAGATATGAAAAAGTAGGTAGCTAGCTAGCAAGGGGATTCCATTAATTGTTTGTGGTAAATTTCTCACCTTGGTACCTCTCTTGGGGCCAATCGGAGGCGGTTTAGCTGCCGGAGGGGCCGGTGGCTCGGCTGTTTCAGCTGCCCGCACGACCAACCTCGACATATTGCTGGTGGTGTTCTTGTTAGAGGCAAGTAGCAAATTTGTCCTGGAGGAGTTTGTGGTTGAAGTGAAGCAAGGGGTTAGCAAAAGCCCAGAGGCAGCAGATGTCATGCTTGCCATTCTCTCTCTCTAACTCTCTCTCTCTCTCAAAAATGGATTGAGATTTCAATGAAAAGGATCAGAAAAAAAGAAGTAAAATTCCCACAGAGTTTTGAGAGGTTTTGAATAAAAGGAGATATCTTTTTTCTGGACTATGATCAATCTATGACAATTGGTGGTTTCCCCAGCCAGTGGAATGGTGCCACGTGTGTACCATATCCAATTCCTTTGGATAATGTAAGCCCCATCTCACCCTTTCAGTGGCTCACTTCAGCCTCTCAGGCCAGTGTGGGAGCGTGGGTGTCTCAAGTCTAGGAGCTGTATTTACACAAATGTCCTCAAGTTCACAAAAACTATAGGAAAAATATCTAGTACACACTACACACTCATTTTTTTTGTGTACCATATGCTTTTTACGAATTTTCATTTGATGAATCTTTGTGGCCCGTGTTATGAGATTTTGTGGCCGAATTGATATCAATTTTTGGTGGTTGCTTTTACGAATATTTGTGGCCTAATATATGAATTTGGTTGTTACTTTTACAAACTCTGTGGTTCAAAAAGATAACTAGGTCGAAAATAGCAGCACTAAACTTATGAGTTTTTGTGGTACTAGTTACGAATATTTTGGTAATGTTGGAGTATTATTTATTGTGGTGTTCTTATGAATTTTTGTGGTCTAATATAGGAGTTCAAAACTTTGGTATTCAAATATGAGATTTTGTGATGGAATGAGAATTATTCTGACTTAAAATATAAAGTGCATTTAGTAAACCCTTTGAGGAGGTTTGTACTGTAGGCTTACTCAAAACTATATTGCTAGTAAATACCAGCCAATACGTAAAATCGACTCGATTTTGTAAATTAATAGCTTGAAAATTATTTAAATTCGCGAAAATTGGTTCTGAAATATCATTTAATAATATTATTATATTTTTAAAGAACAATGTTACGTACATAAATTTATTTGCAACTATTTGGACAGATATCCCCACAAATCCGTACATTTATGTATTCAAACCTTCTAATCTTTATAGACGTCTCGTTTTTCTCTTGAATGGAGATTTTTTATTTTTATTTTTAGTTATTTGTTCCCTTAACCATCCATCGGTTGGACTTCACCGTAAATTCATGATATTTTTAATGTAATTCGGACACTTATATTCTTTAGAGTTATATTTTTATAAAAATCCTTGTTTCTTTATTGTTCTTGAATTTCCTAAGTAAATTGGTTTGTATTTCTTCACTTTGAAAGAAAAATCCTCTTAGTTAAGGTAATTGAACCATTCAAACACAGTCGTCTGATTAGATTTGGTTTTTCAAAGTTAATCTGAGAGAGAAGACTTAAAGGCTTTCTCTGTCACGCTTGTACACAATCATTTTCTGTTGCAAAGAAGGAAAAAGACCAAACAGTACCATACACTTTTTACGAATTTTTGTAGTTCGCTTTATGAATTTTTGTGGCTCGTGTTATGAGATTTTGTGGCCAAATTGATATGAATTTTGGTGGTTGCTTTTATGAATATTTGTGGTCCAGTATATGAATTTGGTGGTTACTTTTACGAACTTTGTTGTTCAAAAAGATAACGAGGTCGAAAAATGACGGCACAAAACTTATGAGTTTTCGTGGTACTAGTTACAAATATTTGTGGTATTGACTTATCGGAAAGAAAAAAATATTTGTGGTATTGTTTATTATTTATTATGGTGTTCTTTATGAATTTTTGTGGTCTAATAAACATAACTTTGGTTTTCAAATATGAGATTTTGTGATGGAATAAGAATTTTTCTGACTTAAAATACAAAGTGCATTTCGCACACCCTTTGAGGGGGTTTGTACTGTAGGCTTACTCAAAACTATATCTCTAGTAAATACTAGCTAATACTACATAAAATGGACTAAATTATTTAAATTCGCGAAAACTGTTTTTGAAATATCATTTAATAATATTATTATATTTTTAAAGAACAATGCTACGTGCATAAATTTCTTTACAACGATTTGACACATATCCCCACAAATCCAAACATATATGTATTCGAAACCGCCTAATTTTTATAGACGTCTCGTTTTTCTCGTGAATGGAGATTGTCTTTTTTAGTTATTTGTTCCCTTAACCATCTAATAGTTGGACTTCACCGTAAATTCATCTTATTTTAAATGTAATTCGGATATTTATATTCTTTAGAGTTATATTTTTATAAAATAGAGAGCATAAATTATTATTTTTTGAAAAAACTTAAGAGCAACAAAAGTACAGTACTGATTTGGCCGAAAAATATTCATAAATGACAAAACTTGTTTGTGTGTGTCAAAAACACAAATTTACATCCCCCCTCTCACGTGCCATTTTGGCGCCCAATTGAGCACTTCGTTTTCGGCTACTCATCTCCCTCTCCGAACGACCATTGCTATTGAAACCCTCGAGATCCCAAAGCCATAACCAGAGAGCTAAGGTTTCACGAATTTGGATTCAACCCCTTTCGATCCAGAAATCATGAGGAGAAGAACGGAAATCAGCACCAGAGACCCGCCAAAAATCCGAAGCTCTTCGGTTAGAGGATTCAACGGATTTCGAAGCAATGTTGAAATCCAAGGTCTCTCTCTCTCTCTCTCTCTCTCTCTCTCTCTCTCTTGATCTAAACGTTTGATTCTTCGAATTTAAGTTTAAATTGTCGCGAATTTAAGCGTAAAATTGTGGTGAACCGACATAGTCAAAACGATCAATATTTTTCATGTCCTTTGTAATCACCTAGGGCTTCTTATGAATTCGAAACTTGCCCCTGAATATATTGTTTAGGGGAAGTAATCGGAGTCTAAGTTGTTTAGTTGAGTTTTTTGTTCGTGTTTGCTGAAGCCGTTTGCCTTCTCACAGATGTAATTAGGGCAAAACGAGTGAAGTTTATGGATCCTGAATCTGATTGCCAGCCAAGTACTAGGCCTAATGAACCTGCTGTGCTATTCAAACCAACGCGGGATCTGGCGTGTGAGTGCCCTATTCTCAATCTCCATTCGCTTTTTTGTCCAATTAGTTCGGTTTTGTCTGGTATCCGCTTTGACTAGACTTTGGATATGTTCTTTTAAATGCATTTTTTAAGGTATGCATGTTGTTAATCCACGAGGATTTGAAGTGATGAAATATAGTTCAGTCTTCGGTGATGTAGGCTTAATATGTGATGCGATGCGAAATTACTTGCAGCCAATGGCCCCAAAACTTCTGAGTTTGCATTTTTCAAGAAGTTAAAAGAGGATGCAGGTTGCCCTCGCCCTTCAAAAAAAGAGGAGAACCAATTGAAGAATTTTGAACCAAGTGTTTGTAGCCGAGGTAGGTTATAAAGTAATTGCTTTAGACTGGTGCTCTCCTTTTAATATACCTAAGATTTGTTGGATTTGTTCTCTATTAGACTATTACTGTATTTCTTTTTTTTTCTTTTCTTTTTTTTCCCTTCTTTCCATTGGAGAGCAGTCCGTCTTGATTTCTGTCAGTGTCACTTCATGGTAACCTAAAGTATTTTCCATGCAGGGATCTCCGAGAAGTTCAAAGACATTCGTGACAACTCAAAGTCCACATGTCTCGTTGAAAATGTGAGACCGATCACCCACAGTTTGTTCCTCTCCCCTGTTGCAGATGCATCAACTAATTCAGGTGTGGTGGTGGGTTGTATTGGAATCTTGTAATGAGGTTTTTTGCGGTTGGATTAGGCAATTATAATAATTCCATCACATGTCTTATCAACATCATATAATGCAGAGGCAGCAAACATTGTGGACAAAGATAGACACAAGGATATCAGGTCCCCATTGTTCTTTGAGAAAGTTAAACCTACTAACAATAACTTTCTCTTCTCACCCCTTGGAAGTGCATCAAAGACTTCAGGTGTGCATTGTGATTGAACATTTCAGATTAAGCAGTTTTTATGGATCAATTGTAGTAGACGTATTTATATTTTACACTGAATTAGGAGAAAGATAACGGATGAAAAGGGTGTGTGCCAAAACAAATGGTTGAAACTTTTTCCTTGTAATCATACTTCCACTCTTAATCTAGATTTACTAGCTAACGTCTGCCTTTATTTTGGCATCTTTTATTTCTGTCGTTTGACCGTATTTGTTCTAGTATTGTGATACTCATTAACGATGGCAAAAAGGTAAAACATTCCAATTGGAGTTTGAATGATGTTGTGGTAATCATTTTGTCTAACAATAGACAATTGGTGGGGGAAAAAAAAGGAAGTACATAAAATCAAGTAGAGTAAGGTGCAATTTTAAATGCTTAGGTTTCAATCTAGAATAGTGTAGGCACAAGTTTGTCATCTTGATTTGACTCTAAAGATTCACCGATTGGAAATTAAATGTTCAAGTTTTTAAATTTATCTATTTAGGACAGGAGATTCCTCAATTTTTCTCTAATAGTAGAAACACTGTATGATATGTTATAGTAGCTGTCAACGTATCACCGTGCCTGCCAATGGTAATACGTATCTCAACGTATCACTGTTTGAGTGTTACTATAGGTCGTGGCTACCGGTGGTAATACAAGAAGCATCATGCTTTATGGACCTGAAATTGTTTCTATCTGGACAAATTATGTAGTATAATCGGCCTATCACATGAATCACAATCTTTCCTAGTTTTGCACTAGCTGTTGAACTAAATGAAACATTCATCTGGACATGACTCACGAGTCCATGACTTAGTAAGCAGAAATCCTATGAAACTTAAAAGGTGTAGGTAATGGTTTCACCCCTACAAGTAATCATCATCACGTCTGGGAGGATCTATGCTGGAACATTTCGACAGGTCTAACGTACACCTGTTTAAAGGCTAGGTTATGTCCTCACTCCTCACAGGACCTCAGTCATAGTCCAATAATCTATCTTCATGGTCAAGAAAATGGATGGAAGATGAAAACTATGTATTCTTTCGGTTTTGGGATCTTGTTGTAACTTGTAAGATGTTAAAGTTTTCTTCAATACGAGCCTCTTCTCAAATTCTCAAATACAGATTGTCTTTATATTTTAGCAGTAACAAGTTCATGCTACGTCTCATTACTCTTTTAAATTGTAAGCTGAATTTTAGGGACTGAGAGCTTGGATGGAGTCTTTTCTGTAAAGAGAAACAGGTTACGTCAGTGGGTTGCAAATACCTCATTACCCAGAGCAGAGGGGTATGTAAGAGACATGGGAGCTTTTCTGTTCTTTCATTCTCTTTATACATCCGGTTATTTATTCATTTGGAAATTGTCAGGTGCGATTTAGTTTCTATGCTTATCAATCGACTGTTCCCTGACACTGCTGAAAACAATGTATGATCTGTTTGGCTTTTGTAAATGGCAGCAAGCGTCTTATTTGTTATATACTTTCTAGGCTGAAAGTTCTGCTTGCCAGTCTTGCAGGGATGAAAAGCCAATGCAAATGAGAGCTGACACTAAATTTTTGTCGTATGCTTTCCCCGAGTTAGATACAGGTGACGAGGACTGTAACTGGACTCGAAGAAGAGACCTCTTAAAAACCGAATATGGGTGTTATTCAGAAGATGTTTGCGATAGATCTGTAGAGATAGTTCCCTCAGAATGGGATACTAAAAGTTCTGACTCTTCTTTAAACACTCGTGCTTCAAGAAGTCATTTTCAGTTTGGAAACAGGAAATATAGTGCTGATAATGAAGGTGGCACTCCAAGTTTGATCACTATACAAGATCCTTATTGTTGTTGGAATGTTGAGAATTATGAATCTACTGCATCAAGACATATCAAAGGTCTAAATGATTTCCAAGTCTTGGATGAATCAGTTAATGGAAGAGGGTCATCTACTTTGTTGCTAGGTTGGGATTCCGGCAGCTTCGAAGATCAAGGAGTCTTATCCATTACTAATTGGTATGCAGAGATGAATTCCACAATGGCAGCATCCTGGGATGGTCACCAGCCAAGTCTGGATAATAGTTCTGCTGCAAGTGAATTGGACACATCATCGTTCTTGTTCAGTTATCCTTCCCAATTAACCTCATTACCACATCCCCATTCAGCCCCTTTCTCTAACAGGAATGAGGAGAAGTTTCTTTTGGCAGAGCTGAAGCATTTCCCACTATCCTTACCAAGCACCCCGACATACCGGAATCTATTAAAAGAGTACGATACATATAATACATGCGACGGTAGCAGTACCTTCTCTCCCCAAAACCACGATTGGGATATAAGCAAGGTTTTTAGTGGGATGCATCGTCCTGATATGGAACCGTTCCTCTTTCCCTCTGGACTAGGTTTTGATTTCGGATGGAGGCAATTATCAATATGTGGTTCCTTTCGTGAACCTTATTCACCTTGTTACGATGGTCCTCGGTCTCCATCAAAGGAAACCCCAAGTTCTTATCTTCTTACGGAAGAGCAGCATGAGGATTGCTTTTATAGCTCGAACCACAGTCAAAACATTCCTCAGTTTTCTGAAGATATGCATGACAATCACGAATGGTCTTCCACTAATTTGTGGATACCTATTGACCAAGACATAACTACCCCTTTTCTTCTCGACAGTTCATGCTGGCTCAGAACTTAAGAAGATAAATGACAATGATGGTGAAAGTATATACATTTGATGCTTCAGATACCTCTTTTGTGTGTCCTGTTTGATTAACATTGCCAATCTACAGGTGCGGCTTGTTGGTTTTTAGCTTGTGATGGTAAATGATGCTTATCCAGTTAGCTACATTTTTAGCTGGAGAAATCTTTTGAATAAAAGCTTAGCACAGATTGAAGATTGTACATGGTACCCCACTCTATTTCGTTTCGAGATCTATTTGTTGAACTCATCTGAAATAATCGAAAGAGTGCCCTTACGCTTACATAACTAATACTTACGACTTCTTAGTTCTTACTATTGCGAACATCAATATCCATAGGAAACACTATTAAGAAGCCATTCCTTCTTTAGGTTGGTAGAGTTATCAGGTGCATTGTGGTATTTTGCTGTTGTGTAAACAGCTCTTATTATCTGATCTCATGGATAATACGGATGTTCCCATTAAGAAAATCACACAGATCATACTACAGTTTAGGCCGTAGCTTAAAGATAGCGCATTCTTGAATCTGAAATCTGCTACCATATCAGCAAATCAACTATGGTGCCTCTGCATTACTGCATTTCATAGATGTGTACTCCGTTTCTTTGGCTTCTGCATTTTCTATTTTTGCTTCAAGGAACTCATTTATTGCAGAGTAGCATTCTCCTCTATCGGTCGTTGATGTTTCTATAATGTACAGCTAATCCATTAAACTTCCCACTGCAAAGGGTAATGGGGACAACAATGTAGCATCTGAGGTTTCACTGTCAAAGACGTCCAAGGAAGAACTAATATGCAGACGCCCTAATTGCCCTACTGGACGCTGAGAATGTGGTAAGAATTTACCTCTTCCTTGTCCTAATGCCTCCTGAGACGATGTTGTCCTGATAGGTCTGTCTGTATACATTACAGTCATGTGCGCAGGCACCTTTCTATTAATATCTCCAGCTTATTCATTGTCCTTAACATTTACGAGAATTATTCTGTCCTTCACCAGTTCTAGTACTTTTCATTTAATTTTTCCAGCACCATAAAGGAGACATTTCGTGGTCCGTCTTTTTTTTTTTTTTCTTTTTTGACAGGCCAACTTAGACGCACCTCACCTAACCCCTTCTCCGGTCCAGTCAAAGGCAGACTATTTAAGCCGGGTCTAGGAAATTCATAAGAAATTACTTTATCACGACTTGACCCCCCAAAATCGAATCATGATCAATTTTTTGGAGAGCAATCCCACCAAATCAACCCGACTTACCATTGGAGCTTCGTTGTTGGTTTATTGCATGTTGTTCATTTTTTTTGAGTCTGCAGGATTTCATACCCAAACCATCTTGTCTGATTTATTTATTTTTTCATTATTTCTGCCTAGACATTAAATATTTGAACATTGCTTGACAGAGAATCCGTGGAGTAGTTCTCAACCAATCCCGTACGTTTGTCGTGTATGGATTTACTAGTACAGTATTTTTTATATTTTGATACTCCAATGCACACATTTTATTGATGACTTCATTGTGTAGTTACTTATCTGGATAAGAGTGATTTACAAAATCAATTCCTTAAAAATTGACGGTACAATTGGTAGTTAAGAGGCTTAGATCATCTTTTTCCATTTTGTTCAAAGTTTTGAGATTAATCGTTTGTCTCGAAGAAAGGAATTGGAGTATAAAACTATATATACAAACGTGGATTAAAGCTGAAACAAGTGGAAAATACAATTATCATATTACATTAAACTAGAAGCAAGTCCGTGATTACTTCATGCCCCCCAACTCATTAAGGGAAGAAATAACCTCAACAAATATGACGAGAATAAGACTCATTTTGCTTTAATTATAGCCGTTCTAGTAACTTAGAGGCAACAAATGGAATTGCTTTCACAAAATGGAAAAATTACTTCTTTTTTTTTTTTTTTTGGAAAGAGTTAACCTCTGGTTACCCTAAACCCACCCAACCAATTCAAATGGGTATCAAACTTTTCTCTATATGATTTGAACCCGCAAACCACTAAGCCAACTTGTCATGATTGCTTGCTGTATATGCTATCATGCTCCATGTTTTGGCAAAAAAAAAAAACATGATTATTGGCTTAATGAGAAGCAATAATCCTACAATTTTATGTTAATTGGCTTAAAATCATTGAAAAATTATTAATTTAATTTGACTTATTAACTGAGTAAGTCAACAAGCCAATAATTCAGCTCATCTTTTTTAGCCCTTTTTAGGCCAAACAGACTTGTTTCTATCTTCTTCTTGTCCTTTTCTTTTTTGGGAACTGTGGCAGTAGGTTTGTGGTCGCTTTGAGTGATTCATTTGTTTATTTTTTCAACTTTTCCAAAATCTTAAATAACTCATAACAAATGAAGTTTAGTGGAGTAGTTAAAGGGCATTCATCTTCTATAGTTTAGGGTTCATGTCTATTAAATTAAGCAAGATATACTTGCCCCAAAAAAAAAAATTAAGCCAGATATTTATTTTTAGATCAAATCCTGCACATGATAAGTTTATTTTTAGAGTTGAGTTTTAACATGCTCAACTTTGTTCTGATAAGTTTTTAGGGTGTTTGAGCTCGAGCCCAGTTGACCTAGATTTGAGTCGAGCTCAAATTTTTCACGTTTTAACAAGTACTGTAAGAAGTATTAGGCATTTATGCTCGCATATAGACAGAGGTCTAGAGCTGCAGATAAAGGTTATTTCCACCGCCAGTGGAAATAAAGTTTTCCTCCAAATCGATTGCATTGCGCCATGTGTCCAAACAATGGTCCCAAATAGTAGAACATGGACATGTGGCGCAATGCAATCGATTTGGAAGAAACTTTTATTTCCACCGGCGGTCGAAATAATTTAAACTCAAGGTTCTATAGATATATAAGGTAATACATATAAACGTCATAAAAGAGTCTTTATTCTACATAATTAAAAATATATATATTTTTTAGAATCGTACATAAAAATATTAGCCCAATGTGAGGGAATAAGATACGAGTGGGGTTGACCCCTCTCACTTTGATTTCTCACAAGAACATTTAGTACTAGTTTGTAGCCAATTTTTTTATAATTGACGCCCAACTTGCTTCAAATACAGAAACATCTCTAGTGTTCTCTTCTTTTCGAAAGTTTAGAGTTATAAATGAGCCTATCATTTTTAAAATATACTAAGTTGACCAACTTTAAATCAAAATCATATCTATCGATTTATATCTACCTTATAACCAATGTCATAATTCAGTTGTTTTTTAATTAGAAACTAGAAAAAAATAACCAACATAATTTGAATCGAATTTTAGAACCACTAATAAAAATTTCCGGCTCCGCCCCTGGTTGTGCCATTATTGAACTCTCATCGAATCGAGCCTACATCAGCTCGGCTCTCAAAGAAAGGATACCGTTATATCCAATCGAAAGCCGATGCCTTCACTTGATCATTTATCAAGTTCTCTTCGAGCCGAGGTTCAATTTACTCCAGCTTAAGCTTAGTTTGTTTATTAAATGAGTTTGACATTATAGTTCAAGATCTTTCATCAACTTAATGAACCGAGCCGAATCGAACCCTTATCGAACTAAGCCAGTCTTGTGTACAACTTGGTTTGTCCGCGCTCGTATGGGTCATATGGCAGGTGGCTAGTGGTTACTATATGGGTTAGGTTCCCCTAACCTCACTCCATTGAAACCATTCTGACCAATGCTGATAGAAGGGAATTTAGTCAAACCCGATCTTTGTTTTTACTGTGTCTGGACCAACTTGTTCACAACTCAATCTTCTCTCTAGTTCGGTCAAAAACAGGTTATTCACGTTGGAACTAGGAAATGAAATTAACTTATTTACGGACCGTGTGCAAACGGGGTGTGCACTCGGCAGATCTCAGTCATCCATTCCGAGATCTAACGGCTCGGAGCAGTGTGCTCTCTCTCTTTCTTAAATGTATTTAAGATGTTTTTATAAAATAAAAATAAAAAATAAAATGAGCACCGCCTCTAAGCCATTAAATCTCAAAATAGACGACGGAGATCCGTTGTATGTAAATACCCCGTTTGCACACGGTCTGTAAATAAGTTTTTCTCTCAGGAAATTCATAGCAGAATCCGATCGTTTCCCTCGTGGGAAATAAGGCTGTGGTGATGGTGGTGGGTCCGGTCCCCTGTTCACACACATTCGCCATCTTCTCCAATCAACGGCTGTGAATACTCGATGCCAGCATCCATGTGCTGGAACAGTACCGCAGCGATACAACATCCGTGTGCAACTTGGTACTCTCTTTTTTTCTAAACGTCAGAGGTGTCCGGCCAGTTTGTTCGCACTTCAACTGAACTTCTTTCTGGTTCAGTCAAAGGTAGGTCATCCACGTCGAAACTATGAAATTCATAACAAATTGTCAATAATCAAACTCTGGTCTATTGTGTGGACACCGTATCTATTAACGAAGTGGACTAACCATTGGAGCTCAAGTTAGCTACTAATACTCCCTCCATCCCAATTTTTTGCCCCTGTTTCTTTTTTGGAACTTCTCAAAAAATTGTCTATATTTCATAATTTATAATATTTTTTACGATTTCGAAATCTTTGTTTTAAAAAATTAATTGAGATCTATCAAACAAGATCTATATTGTCTATAAAAAACATTATAGATTGAAAGATATAGACGATTTTTTGAGACGTCCAGAAAAAGAAATAGACACAACAAATTGGGACGGAGGGATTCCGATCCAAAATAAATCATGTAATTTTCTTTGAATGCCAAAACCTCATACCAACACCTTTTTCATATGATTTGGTTGTAATATAGTACTCTTGGTTGCTGCACATTGTTTATATATTTTGTTTGTAACCCTCAAACTTTTATATATTGCTTGAAGAGTAGTTGAAGAAATACTCGTGAAGTGTTTCACCTGAGCGAAATTAGTACTGCCTCTGTTCCAAATTGTTTGCATGGTCCGTAAAACAAGAACTTGAAAATAATACAAAAATTTTAAGAAAAGTTTAATATTTTTTTAACAATTTACTAGATATCAACGAGTACTTTTAATTTATGAAATAAATTTGATTTTTTTTATTAAAAAACTTACTATTATTTTTAAGTCATTGTTTTACGAATCGGACAAATATTTTGAGATGGAAGAAGTAAACAATATTTAGATTTATACCACTACTTGAAGAAGAAGATCAATTTGATTGGAATAGGGCATAAGAAAACCCAAAAAAACAAAAACCTTATTGAATATGGTGAGATTGCCAATATTTCAAGAGATTACTAATTCCTTGAGGAGACTACGTGCTTCTTTCCTAGTTAAAAAATGCAAAACTGTTCATTTTGTAGACATGAGCGGGCCAAGGAAAATTTTAACACGAGGCCTTTGTTTGTTGGTTTATAACATTTTGTTTTAGCGATTGGAATTTTTTTTTTTTTTTTGCAAAATTACTAATAATTTTTTTAAAATTCAACTTGTTTTAACATTTTGTTGTCAATTGGTAATGTGACTAATCCATTTGCTAGAAAACTTAAATACTTCTAAATTATTCTAATTAAACTAAAACATACTCCTACTAAATAAAAGTACCAAACTTAAATTAATTGGTGAATTATAAAGCCAAAGCCATACACCTTGGTAGGAATGGCAACGAGTCGGGTTTGGTTCAGGGGTGCTCATTCCAAACCCGATCCCCAAACTCCACGCTCACGTCTATACCCCGTACCCATATCCAATTGGGAATACTTAAAAGTCACCAAATCCATATCCATTTGGATAACGGGTGGAACGGATAATACCCAATACCCAATTACACTTCGAAAAAGAGGTAAATCACTTTTTTTTTTTCCATAAAATCTTAAGAGATGAAATTGTCATTAGGTAAATACATATCTAAATATATGACAATATTATGCCCAAAATTTCATGATATTAATAGTATCGTACTAATGCATTAACACTGGCTAAACAAAAGTGCACAACAAAAAACATCATAAAGCAATTTGCATAAAAAAAATGTAAGTGAATGCAACAAAGATACATAAACAATCATATAAAGATTATTGCTTCAAAATCCCATATACCTTTATAATATGAGATTCGCACTCGTACCCCAACATTTGTCCCCATGAACCATTATCCTCACGTGAAATGTCTCAAATCAATGTCAACATTTCTCTAGACAGGTGTGTCAGAATAATTGTGAAAATGTGTGCTTGCAAATACGCAAAGCTACAGGACTAATTTACAACTTCATAAGAAAATTTGGCCTTCATCGCTACTGTTCTCTTTGTTTTTTCACCTCACCTCACAATCTCTGTAGGAGTACCCGGCCGTATATAGCGCTCTCTCTCTCTCTCTCTCTCTCTCTCTCTCTACATCCGACACAGACAAGCGGAGACGACGCACTGAAGTAGACGATGACTCCTGCGTACTGAGCCGCTTAATCCGGCGAATATCCCGCGCGCGCATTCCTCCCTCTGACGTCACATTCCGGCCGCATTAACGTATCCACGCCACAACCTTCGCCCTCCACCCTCACAAGGTCCCACTCTCTCTCTCTCTCTCTCTCTCTCTCTCTCTCTAAAACTCTCGCATTCTCTCTCTACAATTCTCCCCGTGAAGTGTGTCAGTGATTTGCATCTTTTAGCCTTCAACCGCTTTAGTTTACAGTATTATCTTTGCAGAACTTTTTTTCATCTTTCTGTTTCGCCTTTTTTGCGCTCTTTCTCTGATCTCGCTTTTCGAAGGTAGAATCGAATCTGATTCTCCTCTCTGGATTTGCTTTTCTGCTGCTGTAGTCTCAGTCTTTTGATTCTTGTTCTTTTGTCTTAATCTACACGATTTACTCGGAATTAGCTAGCTTAATCATATCTTTGGTTTATTTAGTAGTTTAGTACTTGACTGTTCTTTAGTAGTCGTTGATTTGGCTTGAATAACATCAATTCGGCTTTTACTTTAGGTTTTAGGCTTCAATCTGCTAGATTAGAGATTTTTGCGACCTGATTTTGATCCACATTGATGTCAATTTAGTAGTATTTTCTGTTCTTCTTTATTCAGGCATTTAGAGTTTTTATTATTATTATTTAATTTAGGCGCGTTGTGAGTTGTGACCACTTGATGTGAACTTTCATATGAATTTGCTGGATTTTGACTGTACAGAGCAGTCTTGTGTTTTTAAGTCTGCTACTTTGTTATCTTTATAGCATAAATCTTGGCATTTTTGCAAAAGGCCATTGGTTGGCCTGTTTTACAAAGGTCTCTCTCTCTCTCTCTCTCTCTCTCTCTCTCTCTCTCTCTCTCTCCGTTTATTTAGAGGGTTTTGTTTTTGTTTCATCTATGTATATAAAGTCCTGGATTTGATGTCGAAGCCTGAAGCTTTTAGTTTGTTGTGCTGTAATCAATGATTCCTATGAGGAGGAATCTTGAGTTAATCTTATTGTTCCTGTCTCTTGCTTGAGGGTAACTGCGGAGCACTTAAGCTAAGAACTTACAGTTCACAGATTCGCAATTTTTTTCAGTATTTTTTCATTGGAATGTTCTATGAAGTACTGGTTGATTCAGTTAGTGGTATTGAGTTTCCATATGAGGAGAGAACAGGGGTTAATATTTGAAAAATTGTCATCACAGGGGCTGAAATGAGTAGGATTCACAATAACAAGACTCGCAATCTTGAGAAACCTTTTCCAGGATGCTTGGGAAGAATGGTGAACCTCTTTGATCTGAATACAGGTGTAGCAGCAAACAGGCTGCTCTTGGACAAACCACATCGCGATGGTAATTTCCTTTATTTGTCTTCTTCCAGCTCAAGCAATTTCATCCTTCTCGTCTTACTAATTCAGGTATAAGTAACATGTTAGTTACTATCATTTACCAAACTAATTATCTCCAGATTGAGAGTGCACTAGGGAACTGTAAACCATTCAAGCACCAGAAATAATTTTGCTTCCGCTGTTTTCCCCCTGCTTTGAGGTTGATTGATAGCAATCTGGGTTTCACTGCACACAGGAAGGGCCATTCTTCGGCTGTTTCAGTTGATCTTTTTGAAGTTTGAGGCTTCTCAGCGAGAAAATAATACAAGAAGTCCCTTTTTGTTCTTTTATTTTGGTAGATCCTACTTTTCCTTGAAAGTTGGAAAAATAAATAAATAAATAAACCCTGAAATGGTGGGCAATTGACACCCATGTTATGCCGGCCATTGTGCCATCAAACCAATCTCAAAGCCAGGGGACTACTCCTCGCTTTAAAGAGAAATGAAGGACATCGGATCCCAGCCGTGAAGTCTTCTAGGCTTGTAAAAAACCCGGTTCATATTTGTTTTGGTGATCTCTGTTCTGCCATTTTGAGCTTAAAATTCCTTTAGAGTTGATATTGACCTGCAATCTAGGCTAGGGAAAGAGTTCAGTTCAACTCTGGTGATTCGGTGTCTGCTTTGTCCATTTTCCAAGTCTCTTGTGACCAACGGTCCAACTTAAACTTCTTCGGGACCATAATCATCACTGGTAGATCATTGGGGATACGGTCATTCCTTTTTCCTCTGAAAATGCACTTTTAGTTTTTCACGTATTTAGACCTAGATATAATTCTTTCTCCATGACTGCTGCATTTGTAACTTATAATTAGCCTGTTTACTGACCTGATAGAAATTAACAGGTTCTCCACTCCCAAGGAGCCAATCAGATGGAGCAAGGACGAGTTCTGTTGTTGACCCAGAAGAGGATAAAGTGGTAATAATTAACTATTTCTAATTGTAATGATGGTCCATAGCCGACCAAATTCCATTCAGAATGTATGGCGCATGCTGACATCTGTATTATGAAAGTATTGAATTGTTTTAATCCGTGGTTAGTATGTGGATGGCATGCAGATAGTGTCCGAGCTAAGAAGAAGTTTTTCGAAGAAAAAATCTAATGGAACACCTATGAAAATGCTCATAGACCAGGAAATGTCAAAAGAAGTGGAGTCCAAGCATAATCCCCCTAGTGTAGTTGCAAAGTTAATGGGACTTGATGCCCTCCCACAGCAACAGCCAAATATAGCTGCCCAAAGAAGTCATTCCACAATTCCTTTGAGTTATTGGCAGCAAGAAGATGGGTTGGATATGCAAATGCAACGCGAGATTCATCAGTGTCCAGAGCAGAATGAGTTTAAAGATGTTCATGAAATATGGCAGCAATCACAGAAAAGAAGTTGGGTAGGAGAAAAGTCACCACAGAAAGGAATGCACAATGAGTATTCAAATGCAAAAAAGATGGCTCTCATCCGTCAAAAGTTCATTGAAGCAAAACGCCTATCCACAGATGAAAAACTTCGCCAGTCCAAACAATTCCACGATGCATTGGATGTTTTGAGTTCTAACAAGGATCTATTGGTCAAGTTTCTACAAGAACCCAATTCCATGTTCTCCCAACAGATGTGTAATTTGCATCCCGCTCCTCCACCTCCTGAGAATAAGCGCATCACGGTTCTTAGACCTTCTAAAATGCTGGATAACGATAAATTTTCTGGACCAATGAAGAAGAATGAGAAACAGGTAAAGAAAGCATCCATTGTGGGCCAGGTTATTGGATCGGATAGAAGCAATACTGGATCTTCTCCTCCCAATTTGCGAGTTGATGATAATCCTACTCAGCCAACTCGAATAGTTGTATTGAAACCTAGCCCTGGCAAGTCTCATGACTTGAAGGCTGTTAAGTCTCCGTCTTATTCATCTCCAAGAGTATTATCTGGTGAAGATTTTCGTGGAGAACCAGAAGATGATGAAGCTCGAGAATCAAGAGAAGTGGCAGAGGAGATTGCATGGCAGATGCGTGTAAACCTGGGCGTGCATCGGAGGAACGAGACCTTTCTTTCTTCTGTATTTTCCAACGGCTATATTGGTGATGATAGTTCCTTTCATAAATCGGAAATTGATTATGCAATGGGGAACTGCAGTGACTCTGAAGTGATAACTCCAACTTCTAGGCATTCGTGGGATTACATCAACAGGTGTGATAGCCCTTTTTCTTCTTCCTTCAGCCGTGTTTCTTATTCTCCAGAGTCATCAGTGTGTAGAGAAGCGAAGAAGCGACTTTCTGAAAGATGGACCATGATGTCTTCCAGTGGAATTTGTCAAGAACAAAGACATATCCGGAGGAGCTCTAGTACTTTGGGTGAGATGCTTGCCCTCTCTGATACTAAGAAGTGTTTAGTATCCGAGGAAGAGGGCCTTAATAAAGACCAAGAACCAAGTGCATCAACTTCATGTGCGGCTAGCTATTTGAATAAGGATGACATTGTGGATGACTCTCCAAAGAATCTTTTGAGGTCAAAATCTGTTCCCGTCTCTTCTACTGCGTTTGGGGGCAGGCTACATATTGATGTTTCAGATCCTGTGGTTAGTAGAACTGATATTCCCAAGGAGGTGGCAAAAGCAAAGAGTGTGAAGTCATCGTTGAAAGGGAAAGTTTCAAGTTTGTTCTTCCCGAAGAACAAAAAATCTAGTAAAGAAAAATTCAATGCTTCTCTAACGAAAGATACATCTAAAAAATCTGATGTATCTGTACAGTCTACTGGAAAAGCTATTGTCGGTACTTCCCAATGTGCTAATGATTCTACGACTAGAGAGTGTTCATTGCCTCAATTTCAAGTATCATCAAGCAAAACATTCCTGCCAGATTTTAGCGAGCAGGGGATTATCTCCCGTGAGGTAAGTGAATTTTCATCGGATCATGCAAAGTGTTTTTTTTTTTTTGGTAAGTACAAATTCGTTTTGTTTTTTAATAAAAGGTTATTTGTTACAAGAACAAGAGCCAAGAAGTGTTGCGTATTTAAACTTCCTTGTTTTTTTTTTTATGGCTCCTTTGTTACCTATTCATCCTTTACGTTTTTGCAGTCTTATTGTCAAAAAATACTGTTTTCCGACTAGATGGTAGAAAGATGAGTAACTGATTATGAGGAAAGGGTTGGTTTGCATTGAATCGGGCAAAAGAATTTCTCGAAAATGAATTTGCGGTGGACATACGTATAATGGCGAGCAAAGAGTCCTGTTATTTTATCCTGTTGTATTTATCAATCAGATAATGGTCAGCAAAATTTCTAGCATGTTCTTGTTCAAGTGATGTCTGTTGTTTCAATCATGGTTGTTTCTTTTTAGCATACCATGTAAATCATGCTATCGTTTGCCTCTTTAATTGTGGCTTCTATCAATCTATATCAATATTAGCCTCTGAACAAAAGAAACTCATTGCTCGTATAAATAGAATTTTTTCAACTTATGCAGGCAGGATTGTCTGTTGCAAAACCTATGCTAACTGGAAACCCCAGTGAGAACCAAGACCAGCCAAGTCCAATTTCAGTATTGGAACCACCATTTGAGGACGACAATTTATTGGCTGATTCCTTCATTTTCAAGCTAGACAACCATGGTAAGTCCCATCAACGTCGTTCTGAAAATTTCTCACTCCTAGCAACTTCTTCCTTTACTGTTCCTCATTTAGTTCTTTTTAAAACAGGAGCAAAGTTGCCTGCTCAGTCTATTAAATCCAACCTCGTTGGCAAATCCCCTCCCATTGAATCAATTGCTCGGACCTTGTCATGGGATGATTCATGTCCTTTGTATCGACATAAACCGACATCTGTCTCACGAGGAACGGAGGTAGAAGAAGGGGACTGGACCTTCTTCCTCCAGTCCTTAATATCAGTCGCTGGCCTTGATGGTCAGTTGCAGTCTGACTCTTTTCTTTCAAGATGGTACTCACCAGAAAGCCCGTTGGACCCAGTTTTAAGAGACAAATATGTTGGCTTGAACGGTAAGGAGATAATAATCCACGAGGCTAAGCGAAGGCAAAGGAGAGCAACCCGGAAACTAGTATTCGATTGTGTCAATGCTGCGTTGGTGGACATCACGGGGTGCGGTGGGGTCCTCAACAGGCTATCGGAGGATGGACCGCCGTCCATATTGGCAAATGAGTTGTGGGCCCAGATGAGAAAATTGTTTTCCAGTGAGGTGAGGTGTGTTTCTACGATTGATGACGGTGGGGACAGTGACAGCCTGGTTGTGGAGAGGGTGGTGAGGAAGGAGGTGGTGGGCAATGGTTGGGCTGAGGATATGAGATTGTCAAGGGATAATGTGGGGAAGGAAATTGAAGGGAAGTTGCTGGATGAGCTTGTGCGAGAGGCTGTGGTTGAGTTGACAGGTAAGGTGTAATGGAGCATTTATTTTGTTTTGTCTATTATTTGTGTATCAATATGTTTGCAACAATGATGGCCCCTTTCCATCACGGTTATTGTTTTAGTGTTTCAATTGTTGCAAATATGGAGTATATGTTTTATATCTAGAGCTTTTATTCTGTTTTTTTTTTTAATTCATAATTCACGGGGGAGTTTCCCGAAAGCTAAAAAGTGTTAAATACGGATTTCGAGACATGTTATTCTTCTCACATACATCAACAATTTTAGCCCGTTTTGAGAAACTCGGCCGAAGCACCGAACACTAATCGAGAGCTATGTGGTGGAGCCTCAATATCCGGGGACAGGATCGAGCCCTTAGTCTTCCACTTTTTAGCAGAACGTCTTCCTTTGATCTGAAGTCAGAAAATAGATTTGTTAATACTTTTACGTACTAATATAAATTATATCTAATGGTTGCTTTTCGGATAGGACACGCCAAATCCGGTGATTTCACGACCATATGACCATTATAATGGCGGGAATTTTTTTCTTTTGGCCTAGTTGCTGCATAGTTTGACAATTGACTTTGACCTATTGCCTTTCTAAAACTAGATATTCATGTGAAGTTCAGATACGGTCTTGGATTTCACATGAATGTTTAATGATTAAGTGAAGCCCGTATATTTAGTTGTGGATTTCACATGAATGTGTAATTATTGAGGCACCACGTGATGCGGTGACAGTGCCACAGAAGCATCAATCGTTACCGGAGTGTTTTACTTGATTTTGCTGTAGTGAAAGATGTTATATTTATTATTGGGGCATGGTTTCTGAAACGGTGTGTTTGGTCCATAAAAAGAAAACATGAAAATGCACATGAAAGTGCATCCAACGGGTGAGATCCACCCTGTACACTGTTCAAATAGAGTACCGAATGGATCTCACCCGTCGGATGCACTTTCATGTTTTTTTTTTCCATGGACTGTACCATGTCTCGACGTTTAATGATCGATCACAGTGTGAGGAATGTTACATTTCAATGTGGTTTCGCTTTGTCTCGAGTCATATTACCATAGCATTAAAAAAGACAATTTCAATGGTTCTGTTTTTTTTTTTTTTTTTGCAGTTCAAAAAATGGTTCTGTTTTTTTTTTTTTTAACTGCAATCTGAATGGTCCTTGAGATGGTATATTTGCCATTTGCTATAATATATGGTCTGCCTTGTAACATAACCCAGTTATTGCGCAAGGCCATAGGCAACAAACTGATGGTGTTTGGGCTGTAGAATCTGTGGCCCATTTCCTTTGGTCTAATTCAATACTCCCAGAGCATGACCACGTGGTGCTCCGGGACAATCAAATGCCACCTGTTCTCCTTGGGTCTACAATTACATATATAGACCCTAAATGTGAGGGGCCAGAATGATCTGGAGTACTAATTGGCTGTGATCCGGGACTACTGAATATTTACTCCTTTTTAGAGAGAGAGAGAGAGAGAGAGAGTGTGTGTGTGTGTTGGGGACCAATAAGAAATCGTGATTCGTGAGATGTTGAAATCCTCTCTCATTTCGAGAGGCATTCTTGGAATCTAACATTGTTTTGTCTTGTTAAGGAGAAAAACTTGTATGGAAAACGGGTACCGTCCAAACATGTTTTGGATGACCCAGATTTGTTGTGGTAAACTTGCGTGTAAAATTTACAAAAATATCACCCTTAAATCTGAACCGTCCAAAACATGTTTGGACCGCTCAAATGCGCCGTAGGTCATCTGGCGGTACCTGTTCGGCATACATGTTTTCCCCTTGTTTAGGCGTCAAGAGTTCGTCTTTGAAATTAAGGCATTTTCCTCCTTAAGTTATCGCCTCTCAATATACAAAAATGGAAAACATCTTCGTTTTATAGGAGTATATATTATTAGTGTAATAGTTGGTACACTAGTGTCATGTGTGCATTTAGTGTAATAGTTGGTACACTAGTTAGTGCTTGTAGCATTGCTCTTTTTTTTTGGCCTATCATTGAGTTTTGGCAAATAAATTGCGCTAAGAATTAATGTGGCTGAATGGTCAAGATACATAAAATTGGAAAAACTATGCACACAATTCTTGCGCACCGATCACTCTGTGGGGCTCAAAAACACTGAATTAAAAATTAAATGTTTGGATCAAGTACTTAAAGTTATCTAATTGAGTTGATTTTTTAAGCCACTCAAAAACGTATTTTAAAATTAATGAACGGATCAAATTGTTCTTGTGGGTCCACAAAGTGGATCCCTCGGAATCATTCCCAATCCTTTAGGGCCATTTCCCCAGCCAAATTTGGCCAAAGAAATGGCCGGGGCTATTTTTGGCTCCCGTTTTGGCTTGCTGTTGAAGAGGTGCAAAATGATCCGGGCACCAATTTTTGACTTTGGTAAGAGGTTTGACTGTTTTTCTGCATGTAATTTAATATTTATTCAGTATTCTCTACATTGAATTACTCTTATATAGCCAAAAAGAATTAAAAAAACAATAAGTAGATAATGCAGCTTAACATAACAAGATAAATTAGGCACAATACATTTTCAACCATGATAATTTTATATAAAGCTTTGTATACAAAATCTCTTTACGTGTTTTTATCAGCTGAATTAAAATTCTTGAGACGCTCCTGACTAACTCGAGCTTTGCTCGTTTATGAAACAAGCAAAAAATTCTCGTTTAGAGTCTGCTCATTTACTAAATAGACCGAGTTGAGGCGAGCACTCGACGAGCCAAATCTCGAGCGGCTTGTGAACAATTCAGTTTGGCCACCCTAATAGTATCAGTGTGTTGGCCACACTAATAGTCTGAAAATGCATCCATTGATCTGATGCAATTCACATGGGGTCTAGACTTTATCAACAAATTAACTTCCTTAGAGCATCCTCATCAGCTTCAACAAAATTTTGACCAAATTTAACTACAAAAACACCTTTTACAATTTAGCAAGCCACTTTATCAAAAACTCAAAAAATCAGACTTCCTATCCAAACTTTACTTTATTAAACTATTCCCCTCAAATCTATAAAAAAAAAAAATTCCTCCCTAAAAGGCTAAAAGTTCTCCCTCGGTCAGTGGGTGGACCCCCCATGTGTCATTTCATTGGCTTCCCGTACCCAGACTAGCCACGTGCCCATTTCTGACGCATTTCTTCCCCTCCCTCTCTCTCTCTTCTGCCCTCATCCGAAAGGGAAAAAAATAAAATATGGGTAACCCATGAACAGTGCATCGCTGGGTATGTAAATTCTTGATGACAACCAAGAATGTATTTTAAGAAAATGGCAAGGCTGATTTTTGGGAGGTTTTCACGGTTTTGCTCGCTAATTTGTCAAAAACAGTGTTTTATAACACCTGATATTGATGCTCTTAGCCAGCCTCATAAATATACCTCCAACTATAAAAGTAACCCCAAAAAGGGTCCTCAAATGCCGAAGAGGGAAATGGTTGGAGGCCAGTCACCATCAAAATTCAAAAGAAAATCCCTAAATCTTTCTCCTAACAATACCACCAGACACCCAAGATGTCTGAACCAGTTTACACGTACTTTGATTAATATACGAGGATTCGTCCTTCCGTCTCTAGAAAAATCTAATTAAAGCCGAAGTAGAGTCCCGAAACTCCAGGTTAGTTCGCTTGACGTATATGAGATGTTAATGAAATTAAAGAGCTAAAACCAACCACAATATCCATTCCAAACTTGGAAAAGAATTGAAGTTAGATTGAATCCATAAATTAATCCGTAGAAAAAAAAAATCAACACTTTATAAACAAGCCCACATGTTAAAAATCTCTGATAACTGTTGCCCCTTTTCTTTACACTTTGACATTTATATTTCCATGATTTGGAATAGAAATCAAATTTTCCACAGACATTACGGTTGTTCACTGCATCATTGGGATTTTTCAGACTGTGAACTAGAAATTGCAACAAAAAATGTTGAAAAACGTAGCTAAATTGGCATTGAAAAACCTCAGTCGCCCTAGAAGTTAAAGTTTGAGACTTAAGATTTCTCTCTCTTAAGGTTTCATCTTCAAAACCTCTTCGGTGGTAGCTAGGAATGAGATTTTGCTATTTTTAATAAAGCCTCACTTGCGGATGGTGGAATTAGTCCTCTAACATTAATCGAAAACTCGAGGTACATATAACTATAAGCTGACCCGGACACTCATTACTTAAAATAAAATACTCCTAAAAAAAACGGCTTGGCATTGAAAAGCCGCAAGTGCTGGTGAGATTAGATAACAAAGCAATTAATTTGTCGGTTACTGCTATGTACGGTTACCTTCTCATGGGTTTGGACTTTGGTACAAGCCCCACTCCCTTTTTTTTTTTTAATGAAATGGGGTGATTTTGGATCGAACTCATACAGCCGTCCGATTGCCTCGATTCTTGAGTAGACCCACTCGGGATTCAATTTTGAGAAGGATGAACGGCTTGGATCGATCGGTTGGGACCCACAACGACGTCCCCGACGTCGTCGGTACGTGATCGGTGCACCACAGTCGGTGCAAAATGAATTATTATTTTTTTTTTTTTAATGAAATGGGGTGATTTTGGATCGAACTCATACAGCCGTCCGATTGCCTCGATTCTTGCGTAGACCCACTCGGAATTCGATTTTGAGAAGGATGAACGGCTCGGATCGATCGGTTGGGACCCACAATGACGTCCCCGACGCCGTCCGTACGTGATCGGTGCACCACGGTCAGTGCAAAAGGAATTATTGTTTTTTTTCTTTTTTATTTTTATTTTTTTTCATACTGCCATATCTTACCAACCCATTCATGGGTTGGGTACCGACACAGATGATGCACAAATCTCAGCAGGTTTTATTTCCGGGTCACACACAAATATGATTTTGTTCATTAATTTAAAAATATTATTCGATTGACTTGTATAAAATCAATTCAATCGAATAATTACAAGTGGTCGATCAATTGTACCAACCTTTCAACAACATGCAATTGCATGGTTGGTACCCATTAATTGTTAGAAATATTATGAATGAGATGGGTATGCGGAGGGTCTCCCGACGTAATCGAACGGTCCATCCCGAGTTCGTTGAATCTGGACGGAACAAGCTAAAGGGCTAGCCAATACGTCTGGTTAATTAATAAGTACCCGTCATGAAAAGAAGTTTATGGCTGCATTCATTCCGGCAATTTTCTTGTGTTAACTTCGATCTGCAAGCAGCTCAAGAGTTTTCTTAGTGCTATATATATATATATCATTGTACAACCCGAATTTGGTTCTAGATAGAAAATTCGGATTCCCTTTGAGCAAACTCTGAAATTCGGTTCTTGTATGAGAGAGAGACAGACGTAGTTCATTTGCCAAGACAGTCGATGGAGGTGTTCCAAACGGCCGTGGTCTAGCTGTTTCATCGTAGAAGATAGACGCCAATAAATCCCACAACACCCATGTCAGGTGGCAATTCTATCTTCGGAAGTCTGTGTCTAGGACAGGACTCGGCTCAATTTTTCGTAACTCTGTTTGAATCTCATTTTTGTAATCTGTTTATCTATTCTGCTTACTGTAATTTGTAATTCATCCAACTCTACATAGTGAGTATTTTATTATCGTTCCACTGAATATTGACTTTTTACGCCTATTAGATCATTCTTTTTATATACATCAACTAAAAAAGTCCAAAAAGCTAAATTAGTAGAATTGAAGTGATGTCTCGTGGTGTCTAACCATTCTCCATTATCATGGATTTATGTAGAGTTCATACACCGAATGTGGTAATTTATATGATTGTGTTCTTAATAATTTTTCCAATATAGTAGGTCCCCTTCTTTTTCTTTTTTTTCTGATATTATAAGGTGTCCGGGCAACTTTCGCGCATCTTGACTAATCCTGGGAGACCAATCCCACCATCCACTATTGCCAAACCAAAGGTCTATATGGACTTGACCCAAAGGAATTGATAGCACCTTGAGGTTTCAAACCTGAAATCTTAGGAGAAAGCAAACTCCTAAATCCAAGTCTTGACCACCAGGCCAATCCGGGAAATTTTTCCAATATAGTTGATTATGGTTTATAGAATCCAATTCCCAATCCTGGGATGGGCTTGATCAATAGACATGAGTACCCTCTCCAAAAGTTGCTCAAGACACTCGAACACGTTTTCTCCTAATTATAAGACCACTTGAAAGCAAGCTCTTAATCTTAACCACCGGAATGATCACCACAATTTGGGATAGGTTGGGGCGGAGAGGTACTAAAGCGTCGGCGGAACCCCCGAACGCCACTGAAGTCGATCTCAAGTCGTTGGTCGTATCGCAATTTTTTAACTATTCATATCGTTCAATTTTTTAACTGTTCGTGTTTTTTTTAAATTAGTTCTGTTATACAAAGTTTTAAAAATCTGTAAAAATATTATAGATTGAAGGAGTTAAAAAATTGCATTAGAATCCGAACGGGACAAACAATTTAGGTCAGAGGGAGTATGTGATTATAAATCTTACCTACTTCTAAAAGTATATAAACCAAATTTACTTTTAGAATATCAAATTTTCCGGGGTTCAATATATGCATGTGGTAATTTACTGTTATTGCCAAAGCTAGTTAGCATTTTAGACAAAATTCGTTTCTGTAATCGAGTTGAAATTTTGGCTCTGTCTCTGTCTCCAAGGATAAGGTGGTTCCCAGGCATGGTACGATCGAAATTGGATACCAAATTACCATTACATACCAAGCTGTATCATTAGGCTTAATTAATTAGGCATACAATTAATACACCAAACAGTACTTAGCTTCGAGGGGTCCCTATTTCAACTTAATTTCAAGCAATCATTAATATGTTTATGCAAGACAATTTTGCTTTATGTAGCTGTTGCTTTCCTTAAATAACCAACCTCCACAAGCTGTCTCCAGCTTTCAAAACAAACTTGGTATCGCAAATTAGGGCATCATTATCAGGCTCACAAAAAAAAAATCAAATTTAATCTCAAAAACACATTTTAACTTCACTGTATTAATTTAAAAACAAAAAAATCTGAAAAACTCATTTTAACTTCACTGTATTAAATTATTCTTTCTTTCTACTCTTACTCTAAAAAAGTAACCAAAAAAAAAGTGAACAGTGTGTGAATAGTGCCGCACCAAATTTGTTCAGTTACTGTAGCAAAGTTAAAAAATCTGTAAATTGGTGAGGTATTTGGTGAAGCTGATTTTTTGAGGTTTTTTGGGAATTTGCTTTCTACTTTAACTTAAAAGTTAATTTGTTAAGCCACATATTGATGCTCTTACAACTTAAAATGCTCTAACCAACCTTTGCGATCTGTTCTACTTAAAATGCCCTTGGAAAACTTGAAATAACCATTCTTCTCACATAGATCGAGCCGTCCCAATGCTTATGTGTGTGCATCGTGCAAGACCTATTTTCATCAGACTGCTCCAAGTGCTTTTGTATTTATCCGAGTTTAGACATCTATCCGAGTTTAGACATCTGTGTCCGTATGCTTGGAAAACTCGAAAGAACCATTCTTTTCACATAGATCAAGCCGTCCCAATGCTTATGTGCATGCATCGTGCAAGATCTATTTTCATCAGACTGCTCCGAATGCTTTTGTATTTATCCGAGTTTAGACATCTGTGTCCGTAAAATTGCTGAAGCTAAAAATTGGAATGGTGAACAATGGGAAAACGTACGGAAGCATTGTGCCATGCACAACATGGGATTAATTGTGGTAACAGTGACTGAGCCCCAAACAGCTAGTGCTTTATTAGTGGAGTAATCAGTAGGTCTATATTTTTGGCAAGTGGGTCCCCATCACAATATCGCACCAGCCGCAGAGGCCATTTATTAGGGTTTCAACTACTTAATTACCAGTTTACCTCACTCTTCAAACTCCCTTCAAAATTAACAATGCACAAACAGAGAAATCGTGCAGAAAATCAGCAGCCACATCACATGGGCATTCTTGTACTCAAGAATTATGCAAAAGGTCATCCCTCAAATCTAAGGATAATATTGTACCTAACCCAATTTCGGAGTTGCGGCCGTCTATACGTTTATTCGCTTTGCGATAAGCAAGTTATGATAATTCTCATAAAGCAAAATTCAGAAACACGTACAAGAACAAGTTAGAAAAGATAATTACAACAAGTGAAAAAACATTACTTGTCAATTATCATATACACACCTGAAAAGCTTGAGAAATTCCATTTGAGCCCTTATTAGAGCATCCTCATCATGCTCAACAAAAATTGACCAGGGTAAGGACGTAAGCAAGTGATGTATGGTTCCCGGCCTGTAACTATTTTGAACTCTCTAAAGGGTAGCCTTTTTTGCTTTTGCTTTGATTCTTGTAAAAGCTCAAGGTGCTTTGGGCCCACTTTTTGCAAAAAATTAGGTGCCTAATGACAAGACCAGAGTTTCTCGCTTATATAAACATCTCATTGCTCACCATGTCTAGTCCACACCTCACATGCAAATTTGAGGGGAGAGAGAGAGAGAGTCCTCTGGAGTAGGCACATTGCTCACCATGTCTCGTCCAGCTTCAGTAACCATCCTGTTTTTTGCTCTAACCCTGGCAGCAATAAGCACAAATATTGCACCACAAGCTGAGGCAGCTCGAGCATTCTTTGTGTTCGGCGACTCACTCGTGGACAATGGCAACAACAACTACCTGGCCAGCAGTGCCCGCGCAGACTCTCCGCCTTATGGCATTGACTATCCGACTCATCGCCCCACCGGCCGCTTCTCTAATGGCTTGAACATCGCCGATCTCATCAGTAATAAATCCCTTCGTCTCACATTCTTCTTTCAATATGTGATTTTTTTAGTTAAAGAAGTTTCCAAGAGCATTTGCATGTTTGGTTACAATTTCATTTACATTTCATATATCGTGCACACTTTTACGTCCAGTGTATAATCATTTTGTACATGTATGTGACGCCAACAACGTGTGTTTTTTTTTTACTATAGGTCAGCAGCTCGGATCGGAGTCCACATTGCCGTACTTGAGCCCTGAGCTCACCGGACAAAAACTGCTTGTGGGTGCAACCTTTGCTTCCGCCGGTATCGGAATCCTCAACGACACCGGAGTCCAGTTTGTAAGCCCAAATCAAATACTAGTACTCTTTAATAATTTCCATTTTACTAGTACTTGCATTTGTCTACTTGTTAAGAACATTTGATCAACACCTAACAAAGAAAATAAATTTGGGGAATGGTCAAACAATGCAGCTAAATTTGGGGGTGAAAATGGTAGATTTGTATAGGTTTAAGGGGCTGTTTCTCCTATGCTTCAGAGCAACACAATAATGAGTTGTCCAAAACAGCTACATTTTACCCTTATGTCTCATGCAGTTTGGGTCCATAAATTGGGTCTAAAACTATATGGAAAATAAAGGCCTTAACATGTGATGGACCAAGAGCTCCCCCTAAATATGGACAAAATGATCTGCTCTTAAATTACCATCACTGTTATCTTGTTTCCCTTAATATATAGTCTAATCATTTAGCGTCCCTGGAGTATAGTCACGTGGTGCTTCAGGTCATTCTAACACCACATATTCTCGTGAGGTTCACGACTAAATGTATAAAACTTATATGAACGTGTGGTATTAGAATGATCGGAACACCGCGCATAGATTGGATAGAGTCCCATGATCTCGACATTCAAGCAGACAAGCAATGTTGTAGGTAAACATCATACGAATCACGCAGCAAATGGAGTTCTTCAAGGAATACCAGGATCGTGTTAGCGCTATAATAGGACCGGCGGAGACGAAGCGGCTAGTCAACGGAGCGCTCGTTCTGATCGTGCTCGGTGGCAACGACTTCGTCAACAACTACTTTTTCACTCCTCTTTCTGCCCGAAGGCTCCAATACTCTCTCCCGGAATTCTCCAGCTTCCTCATCTCTGAGTACCGCAAGATTCTAATGGTATAATTAATAGTAGTATTGAGGTTTTCTTTTCTTTTTTCTTAATTTTTTTTGGGTGAAAATTTGAGGTTTTTCTGACTAATACTACTTTTTAAATGCAGAGGCTATATGAATTGGGAGCCCGTAGGGTATTGGTGACAGGAACGGGCCCATTGGGCTGTGTCCCAGCAGAATTAGCCACTAGAAGCATAAATGGTGAGTGCGCTGCGGAGCCACTACAGGCGGCCCAACTGTTCAACCCAGCACTGATTCAGATGGTCCAAGGCCTCAATCAACAACTGGGCTCAGACGTCTTCGTCGCTGCTAATTCCATGAAAATGCATACCGACTTTATATCCAACCCCCAAGCTTTTGGTCAGTCTCTCTTCAACCCCCTACCATTGCTCTTGGATTCTAAAAATTTCCAAAAATGTGTATGGATACAACATTCAATTGGGTTGTCCCAGTTACTCGGGGTTTTTTACTCTTGAATGAAAGTCTTTTATTATTAAGGGTAGACTAACTTACCAATAATGCATCGTGCTACATAATCAACAATGTTACACACACTAAAAGTTGCAATAAAAGTGAAATATGTGGCGAGAGCAAGAAATTTGATTCAGACTATACAACAGAGTCCCGGAGGGCCTGCTGTCCCTTAGAGTCAACAGGCCCTACCAACCCCCATCCAAGCCGTCTGTTTTGCGCATCAACGGCTCAGATCGCATCAACTAAAACAGTGCAAATACACTTAGGCGATGTGAGATCTCAGATGTTGATGCGCGAAACGAACGGTTGGATGGGATCGACACCCCCTGTGGACCCCAAGGGACGGCAGAGTCCCCCATTCACAAATTTCCAATTTACTTTTTCTATGCTTTTAACTTTTCCGTTGGATTATACAAAAATAATGCTGCCCTTGGCCTCTTGTCTTGAAGTACATATGCTAAAAAAATGGTTATGATTTGAAAGTTCAAAATGAAATCGAATGTGATTTGGACTGCAATTCATGTGTTCTTTGTTGGGTGCAATGCAACACAGGTTTTGTTACATCAAAGATGGCTTGCTGCGGCCAAGGACGTTTCAATGGTTTAGGTGTTTGCACCCCTGCATCAAACCTCTGTCCCAACCGGAACCTCTACGCGTTTTGGGATCCATTCCATCCGACCGAAAGGGCAAATCGGTACATTGTCCAACAGATGACGACCGGGTCTAATGAGTACATGCAACCCATGAACCTCAGCACCATCATGGCCATGGACTCCAGAAACTGAACCTAGCTGATTTTAATTTATGGATAAGCAGTTATAAGGAGTATTTGTTTTACGGTCCTTCTATTGACCGGCAACCGGTCAAAAAACACTCTTATTGTCTGCTCATTGGGCTGACGGTAGAATTTCCTTTGGTTTATTTGAGTAGAGTGGTAATCATTTTGCTTGTGTGGTTTTGTGTTTGAACTCTGTATGTACGTACTGGGTAAAAATGCACCTTTGTTGGTCCCCCGGTTGAAGTGTAAAGCGACTGGAAGTATGATTAGCTGCTTGAATATATAATGGATATATTAGAGGGATGTTTGGAATTGACATTCTGTTTCATCATTACTATAACTCATCTATTATGCCTTGAGGTTGATTGTAGACCTATCTAAGGTCTAGTTCGATGATCGAAATCGTTTACGTTGGTGGGCTAAAGAAAGAATTATCGAAATCATTTACATAATGACTTCAATTTTACATGTGGGGTGCACACACCTTATCTAGAGTTATCAAAGTTGGTGGTTGTAGTAGCAAGGCTACGCAAAACCCCACTTGGAGAAAGCATAAACAGGAAAGAGTTATTGAAGATATATGTGGCGACCCTCACACTTGTCGTATCCTTCAACTCCATGCTTTATATTGATAATCTATGTCTTTTGTTTGTTATCATTGTTTTGCAGGTATCGTTGTTCGTGTGTTGGATGTTGAGGATGGGCTTGTGTTTTCTTTTGAGATTTTTTGGAGTGTTTTGATTGGCTTTGCTTGGTTGTTCGGTTTTCTCGGGTCTTTGATTTGTTTTGTCGGGTTGTGTCGTGCTGGTTGTTGTGTGAAGTTATTTGTATTGTGTGGTTTGTTTGGTTGTATTTTATAGGAAACATTCATATGATATTTTGTAGTCGGCCAGGGAGGAGAGATATTTGTTTGGAAACAAGTGGAATCACGTTAAAAGTTAAAAACCCAATTTGAGTGCATTTATAAAAAAATAAAAAAGAAGAGTGGAAATCAATAGCCTTTTTCAAACAACATTTATTGAAGGAAAATAAATTTGGTACTCCAAATTTTGATACCCACGCTCTATTTTTTTGGTCTTTTAATGTTTATGCTGTGTGTATTTTTTTGGCCTTCTTCAAATACCATATTGAAAATAGGAAAATAGGAGTAGATAACACATCAAATTTTTTTGTCAAATGGTATATACTTTCTATAGTCAAGCTACAGTCCTTTTTTACTTGCAAAACTCAAATAAAATAACATAACAATACTTGCTTATTAGCACCGGAAAGTTTAGTCACACACCCATTTTTTTAACAAACGAATAATTGATTTGTCACAGTAGCATGTAGGCTTCATCATTTTGATGATAAAAAACGTTCACTTTATAAAACACATCGAGTAATATACAGACGACATCATTTTGATGATCGACAACGTTCACTTTATAAAGCACATCGAAAATAATAAGAATACCAAAATTTAAATTTATAGGAT
Organism: Vaccinium myrtillus; assembly: GCA_016920895.1. NCBI lineage: Eukaryota > Viridiplantae > Streptophyta > Magnoliopsida > Ericales > Ericaceae > Vaccinium > Vaccinium myrtillus. The sequence goes on from CM029275.1 coordinate 4,339,278, forward strand.
GTCGATAAATGATGATCAAAACATTTATTTTCTCTATGAATACGTTTTTTTCTTTTCCGATCATGCATTTATCAACATCCTTTGAACTTAACTTTTGGTGCATTTATTATTTACTACGTGCATCATCAAAATAATAGAACCTACTATATGCTTATGCTTGTGTAGTGGTTGTAAAAATGAGTGCGAGTGAGACTTAGACTTTGTTTGGAACGTAAGGAAAATAACTAAATTAAATTATTTTAACTAAAAATTTCCTTAACTTTCCTCAATATTTTCTTCTATTTTCCTCTCTTTTATTTTATTTTCTTTTCTTTTCCTTTTTTTTTTCTTTTCTTTCCCCAACTATCAAACAGAGCCTTCAAATTCGCACTAGTGGCGTTAGAGTCAATTATTGCGAAAACAGTCAGTCAGGTGGTCTCCGGCGGTTACTGGCGGGGTTTTAGAGGATTTGAAGCTCTCTTGCGCGTTGCAATCTAGGGTTTTTTTTTTACAAGCGACATAAAATCGATTCATATCTAGAGACTTGAGAGGTATCCCTAATTGTTCGTGATTGCTCAAACTTTATAATGCCATGACTTGTTCTCTGCTTTGTGTTAAGCCTACTATCCTTTGAAATTTGAGTTGAAATCCAAATTGTTGAGGAAAATCGATGCGTTCTTTGTTTCTGGAAAAATTTGCAGCCTCGAAGTCTCCTCTGTTCTCGAAGAATGGCTGAAGTTCCGTCTCTTTTCAATTTATGCCTGAGTGCAGTTAGGGACGAAATTCTTTGCGGTAATGCGTTGAAAGAGTTTTGATTTTTTGTTTTACATGCTATTTGGAAACAACATTCATGCTATGTGACAACTGACAAGAGACTTACATGTCATGTTTGGGGAAATCTGGTTGCAGGGGATGATGTTCCGCGGGATGTATATGAACTTCCATCGTATTTGTTGGATAGCTTGCTGACATGCTTGCCCCCATTGGCCTTGCACAAGTTGCAAGAACAGATGTAATCTCAACAATCTTACCCTTATGTAATTGCGTATGAAACAAAGAACAGTATCACTTCTTAGGAAAATGAAAGTCACTCATTTGCACAATTGGGGTTCTTGCTGTGTCAAAATTTCTATACGAGTTATATGTCTTACCTTTGGAAGTTTGTGGGGAGTTTTAGATTGTTAAAGATGCGTTGTTGTTTTTTTACTTGGGTGTTATAACTTTGCACTGCAAACAACTACTCCCACCGTCCCATTTTGTTTGTCCACTTTTTTTATCTTGCAATGTCCCAAAGTGTTTGTCCATTTTGAAAAGTTCAAGATCAATTCTCTATTAAAATACCCTTTTAGTCTTCTGTTTTGATCTGATGTGACAAGTGCAATATTTGAATTGGAGGGCATTTTTGGAAAGTGTAATCATTATGTCCTCTTAATAAGTTGGGTTCTCCAAATCGGACAAATAATAAGGGACAGAGGGAGTAAAAGTTAAAGCTAGTGGGTTCGATGACTTATTTTTCCTTCCGATTTTTGAACCACAAAATTCCTAGTGCTTTCTTAAGGAGATACTCTTAAGTTGTGGTACCTCTGACTATGTGTTCACTAAATCGTCTGGATCACTAATCTGATCGTGGGTTTGTTGGTACTGGTAAGGTTGTTGAATGGGGTGTATGCTTATCGGTTTCTGTGACGAATGTTGATCTTTAACATTTGAACATGTGTTACTGTTTGAGCACCTTGTTTATAAGTGGCACCTTGTTAGTCTTGGGTATTTTGGGACATGCATGAGTGATTTAATGTACACGTAGTTCATTTTTAATGCTCATCAGCTGCTCTCTTTACTCTGAACTTGTGCTAATTCAGAGTCCTTCAGTTTTAGTTAATCATTTTCACTCTCTTGGTCCTCCTGGTTCAATGCATCCATCTTCATATGCTCCAAAAGATGTAGGCAAAGGAGATTACATAATCTGTTCTTATAGTTCTACCTAAATCTTCCTGCAGGCCATTTGAGAATTGGGATGACGGAGAATCTGCCGATGATTGCTTCAGAAATCAAAGGAAACGCAAAAGGTTTGAAAACAATAGGGTGTATCCAATCTCCAAAAGCATATTTGATTGGTCTTTTAAACTTCCAAGTAAAGGGACTAGAAGGACTATAAATTATGAGATGAATGTCTTTGCAGATATTCAAACTTCGATACGTTGTGGAGAATGTTTTATAAGTCACGTTGGCCTGGCCGTGTCAATAAAAAACAAGCAGCAAATTGGTTGGAAGGACAAAATGCAGATGGCCATAGATCTACAAATGACTGGCAGCAGATGTACTGGGAAGCGCACTTACAGAAGTATGCCTGCTTGATAAATATTTATATTTTTTTTTGTTATCCACAATTTTATGAGAAAGACAAATACAGAAATTAAGAGTGCCTCCCTCCCTGCACAAGAGAAAGCACCTAAAGTGATACAGACACAGAACCAAACATTCTAGGAGTTAGATGCCAATAGTGACATAGGGCTAGATTAAGGGAGGTAGGGTTAACACAAGAATTGGGATCCCCCTAATTCGGAGATCAAGCTGTGCTTGAGGATGAAGGGGCCGGCCTTTGAATTCCTTTCAAAACTGTGAAATTTCTTTCTTGCCAGGTATAGTAAACCATAGCTGCACAAGCAATTCTAATGATACTATGGAAGGACTTCCCACTAAGCTTCTGAAGAAGAAGAATTACGTGGGTCCCACAAGCTATTCATATTGGATCATGGAGGATATTAATTTAGGTTCTCATTATCTATTTAGATGTTAGCATTTTATTTAACTGTGTTGGTTGTTATTTAGGAGTTATCCAGTTTAGAATTTTATTTAATAGTTTTAGTTGTTATTTTAGGAGTTATCCTATTGAGGAATCTAGATCATGGTTATCCTTTCGTTATCTTTTCAAGAGCCTATTTAAAGGACTCTAATCTTTCTATGTAGGGAGTTTGATGAAATATATGAGTTTGATTATGGTTTTGATAGAGGGATATCATTACTTCCTTAGGCACAGTGATGTCAAGGGGTCTAGGCCCTCTAGGGGTCCTTAGGCACAGGGATGCCTACGGTTTTATCTTGATTTCTTTATTTTCTTTAGTTGTCCTGCATCAGCTTCGCAATGAGTCAGGAGATCTCATTATACCATGACTGTGGACCTGTTGAAATTCCACAATTGGAGCGTAATTGGTGATTCATGTTTTCATCTTGGAGATTGCACCAAGGGCAAAGAACGGATACTTGCATCGCTCAACTAATCAACCTATTTTTTTTTTCCGGTAAACTAATCAACCTATTTTTGGTTCTGAGAGAGCCTGTAATTGCCATCTATAGTCCATAGGATAAAAAAATGCATTGGAATGGACATTGGATTATTGAATACCATATGAGATGATGCAATGAATAATAGGGTAATGGCCTAATGGGCTATTAAAGTGCCTGTTTAATTTGGTTTGAAGTTATAGAGAATTTTAGTACTTTCCATGATTCACTCCTTACTCAGCACATTGATTACTTTCACTTGAAAAACAGTTGCCTAGATGAAGCAGCAGAGATAGCTTTGCTCCCGTCTTTTGATGGATGCATTGGCGAAGTAATAATTCCAGGTATGTACAGAAATATCATTACCTGTGAGATATTTTACACGTGCCTGTGCAAAATCATATGAGCAAAAACAGTATTTGGCCGAAGAGGAAATTATGCAAGAGCTTTTCTCGCTCTACCCTGTTATCTTTTTCCTAGGATACATAGCAGTAAAAAGGATGAATTTCCTCTTCGATTCTATCTGGAAAACACGGTGAACAAAAAACAGATAGTGTCAAACATTTCTTGTATGTGCAGATGCCGTACTAAAACCCATTGGTTACGAGGGGCACATGAATTGGTCAAGACGTGACTTTGCAAAGTTGTCTTATCATTGCCAACACTTTGGTTATTTTGCCAGGTAACATCATTTCAGTTTTGTAGGTATTGTCTAATTGGCTATTTAAAATTCCAGTAGCGAACTTAGTGATGGCTTTATGTACCTCTCTTCGTGATCATTCTATGTTCCAACTTTTTAAGTTTCTGGGAGGGTCAGGTTACTGCATCATGTTTGTCTGTTGTGCAGATACGTGAGACTTCAAAATGTTCTTTGCGTTGCAGAAACTAGTGTAAGTTACAAATCCCATAGGTGGGAGATAATCCTGGTTAAATAATGTTTTGTTTGTTGGATCCTCATTTTTTGTCCCTCATAAATCTGGTTGAAGAGCCATACAGAAGCAGAAATTGGTTATTCTGAGACTGAGGTTAACAGTATGTTATCCAACATAATTTAAGGCAGTCTGTAATTTTGTCTTTCTAAGTTTCTATATACAAGGTCTTTTTTAACCTTTTTCTTTTCAATTCATCTTTCTATGCTCAATATCGATGAGCTCCCCTTTAGTTACCGGACACAATTGTTTTGCTGCTTTTGTTTCTCAGTTTTCAATTTCCCTAATGTTTGAAGTGGAGATGGAACTTGGTTATTTTCTGAAATGGTTTTGCAAATAATTAATGAATTGTCAGATCAGGGTATGAATTGTCTTTAGGAGAGTCTCTTACAGGGTTTATTTTTAAAATTTCAGATAAGTCGTGGAAAAGTAATATTTGTAATTACACCAAGTCTCTTTCTGTTTTCCTTATTACGATCTTTTCTGCAGAATTTATTAAGGACCAGTAAGTTGCAACGCTTGGAACTACAATGTATCAAATTGCAAGAACATGTAAGCTTTTCTGAATGTGCGTATATTTATTTGACAGATATGGGCCATGGAACTAAGATTTGAACAGTGTGAACAATCATGCCATGTCTTTTTTTGTCTCCTTATTATAATTGTCAATTTGACACATTGGTGGTATACAGGGTTTGTACGAGGGGAGTTTTTGGTAGCATTATAAACTGCGTTGTTACTCTTGTTCCCGTCGGGATAAATCTGCCCCCTTCCCGGCTTCCCCTATTTCCACTACGTATATAGGATATTTTAAGAAGTAAACATCTTTCTTAGAGGTGGACAAAAGACCCACACTCAAGTTCCATAGCTTTTGGTCCGCTATCCCGATCATGATTTTCCTACTCCCACTCCCACTCCCAGAGGGATCCTAACGATAAAGGAAAGCGCGTGGTAAGGTGGTAGAACTATCCAGTTACAACAATTCAATCCAAGAAGATCATAATGGATAAAAAAGACTGATGTAAGGCAAGATTTAAGTCCTTATTCTTTCGATTATTTTGAGAATTGTGGTGATGTTGAGGGGTGGGATGCCCAGGAGGACCCTAGGTGGGATGACCGTTCGAGATTTGCCTTGGACAGTTTAAACAATATGATGGAAATAACATTATTTATTGTAGTTGATTGTATCTATATATGAAGAAAGGAAAAAATTACCATTCTGTGATATCTTACAATTTATTGGTATGGGTATGTGTCTGTCTGATATGGCTGCTGAATGCTGATTAAATCTATATATTATGTTGTATAGAAAGTGTGATTTACATAGGCTTGAGCATGGTTGTCAGTTGCAGGTGTGACTTTAGAAGTCGGATCAAGCAATGATGAATCATCTCTCTGTAATAATCTATTGCGGTTGATATGAGTGCACGATGTTATAAAAGGCACTTTATTTCTTTTTTATCCATGTGCAACACATAAACATTTAATGGCTATGTAAGTACAGTCATTGAACTTGTGTTCAATGTTAAGTATCAGACACATATCCAACACCCTTGTCCAGGTGGCTGGACACGGGTTCACAGTCCATTTAACATTGCTCTTATTGATGATGCGTACCAACACTAGTTGTATCGGTCATTTACCATGGGTCTTGTTAATGGTGCTTACAAACACTTGTTGGAAATGGCTAAAACCCATTCTGTCTATGTTGGCCGTCGCAGTTGTATGTTGAAAAGTCATTTTCTTAAAGAATAAAGTGGTTTAGGGAATCAATGGAAAAATTAATGGGAGCAATTTTGAAGCAAGTTATTTCTCAGTCTTCAATTCGTTCTCTTCCCTGCCCGGGAAGGTAGATCAAAGAAAGGTAGCTTCCTTCTCTCCTGGACTGATGGCGGCTTATGTAGTGGTCGGCCTTACCACCGGAATGCCTACTTGGTCGAAAGGCCCCTTTACTAGTAAGGGCCCAGGAAGCAAAAAAACTTGCGGGAAGGACGTTTTCTTCTCTGCCCTCTCCTCTCCAAAGGCCAAGGGAGAGACTGCACCCCTTTCTGTCGGTATTGAATGGGGTAGATTATACTTTACACATGTACTACCCAATTTTCCCTTTGCCCTTAAAGTTTTCCAATTTAGTCTTTCTACTTTGGATTTTGTCAATGCCTCAAACTAAGAACTGTCTTGCAATTTGCAAGAAACGCCATGTGGACATAAAAATTACCCACTTTAGCCCTTTAAGTATTACAGCTTTCCCTCTTTTCCCATGTTAACATTACACTCTTTCCTCTTTGGTCATTTGGATCACTGAAATGTTGTGAGGAGTGGATGCTGTCAATTGAGGCGCATTGACAAAAAATATGTACCTAACTGGAATAATTTGTAGTTTAGTAGCCAAAGTGAGAATCAGGCTCAGCTAATACTTTGGTGTGCAAAGTATATGCAGTAGTGTGAATGGTGGGAGAGCAAAACAGAACTATTGTATGTCATGTTGGTCGAAGTACCTGCCAGTCATACATTCTCAAATCCAGAAAGATTTTCCACAGCTTGTTTTTTTCTGATAACATGTATATCTCACAGGTTGAAGGATTATGCAAACTTTTGAACCAGAACAGAGAGACATTAAAATCACTTGAATTTGTCCACTGCAAGCTTTCTTCAACAATTGTGGATACAATTTGTGATTCTCTCTACATGAAGGGTGTTCATACTCATACACTAGAACACTTCTCAATCAAGACGTCAAGCTTTCTTGAAACCAATCAGTTTCCATTGCCAGTCGGATTAGCTTCTTTTTTATCATCAGCAAGGTGTGTATCCTCTCTCGTTTCAAGCTCCTGGCTGTCTATACTCTGGTCATATACTTGGTATGTTCATGGTCAAGTTGGGAGCCATGCTCTAGCTAAATGTTAATTGACATTCAAGTTGATTGTTTCTCTTCCCATTTAGTTCTATTCTTTTCACAAGAATAAAAGACAATGTAGGGCCTAGTGGTTCTTTCATCGGTCTAGCTACTCCATGCCACGATGATAAAACAAGGTTCCATGATATTGTAGACCATAACATTTTTGCTGATATATTCCATGGTCCGGAACATTAACGCGGAGTCGCAGACTATGTCTATGACGTCAAATTTCTTCTTATATTATCTTAAATTCTTCTAAGTCCCTAAGTCTGGCCCCAATTGTTCTTTTATAAGTATCATTTGAAGATTGTGTTGCAGCAACGTTTCGCTTCTGAATTTCCAGGAATCCAATGGAACTGCTTCCAACTTGTTATACTGAATGAGATATTGCCGAGATGCAATCATTGGAGGGTATATGGACATTATGTGAAACAGGTGGCTTATCTACTGTGGATGTAGCAAACTTGGAAGATGATTTATTAGATTACTTTGTATTGCAGTTTATTTTTACCGTAGTTCGTGTAATACTGCTGTTGTTTGAGAAATTGGCAGGTCAGGGTTGGTAAGAATGTGTGTTGGTGCTTTTAGGAGTTGTATAGATGTAACATGCGTAGCGTAAAGCCAGTAGGTAGTAGGGCTTGTGGGCTTGAAGAACAAGTTTTTAACTTCGTGGGTCTGGGTGAAGGCTAAACAAGGTTTCTATAGATTTTTCCTACTCATGAGGTTTGCAGTTTCAATCTGACAATTAGAATATGTTTGCTTTACCTAACAACGAAGATCATCTTGACCGTCCAGATTCCTGGAAGCATACCGTCTAACTTTTTTTCAAATTGTGGTTTACCTTCTCGAAGTGCTTTATTGAGTGCATTTCTTCTTGCCTGGGCTGCTTATGGTGTATGCACTCTGATCAGAGTTTGAAATTACTCATAAATAACTTAATTTGTCCGGCTGTAGGAAGCTGCATCTATATGTTGCAGACTCTTGTTTAAAAGGAGCTAGATGAATTGATTATCAAAAAAAAAAAAAAAAAAAAAGAAGTAGAGCTGGATTCCCTAATTTCCATCCCATAGGCATGAAAATATGGCTCTTTGTCGCTATTCATTGCGTTTGTTTTTGTGGTGGACCAGGCTCCGTACTGCCTTATGTCTAGCGAACTTAAGTGTTAATTCATAGTCAAATGCGATTACTAGAATTTAACTTCTTTACAGCCGCGGAATTCATTCTTTTGGGTGTATATTATTCAGTTCAAATGTTTGATTGCTTCTGTTTCTTACTCAAAAACACCTTGGCCTGTTATGTGAGAACTTGAACGTACCATTTGTGTGTATGCTTATTTAAACGCGTGTCATCTTGGACATCAGTTTGCATGCTCTAACTCAGAGAGATTGTCTTTCAACATCAGCTATGACTAGCGAAGCTCATCATCATTTTGGTCCAGGTCCTTGTGTTCGCTAAGACTCTCGGACAACCAGCTCGGGCAGAATTTTGCCAAAATGGTTTTTAGTACTCTCATTGATGCTGCATCTACCATATCTGTCCTCGACCTTTCTGACAACATTGTGAGTAATGCAGTTTGATTTATAATCTGCTAACTATTGAGTTACTAAAATAAGCAAACATAAACTTCACTGCAAACTGCAGATTTCTGGCTGGCTTTCTCATTTTAGATGGAGATCCTCAAGTTGCTCCCAGATGTCTTCGGGAATGGGAAATTCATTACAATCATTATGCTTGCTGAATCTAAGGTATCCCATTGATGTATGATCTCCGTGTCTTATTGGACAATCATCTAATGAACACCAGGCGTCCATAATAAATTGCTATCATTGCTATATTCTTTTTCACCTGAATAGCCTTCTTCGTGTCCACCTGATGCTCATTTTCTTCTCTGATCTTTGTACGAGTATGATTTTTGTAAGAAAGGAACGTCTTTTGTGCAAACGTCTTCTGTTACAAGCAGTATGTTGGTGCATGAGTAGGCTGCTTCTTTGATGACAGGGGAAATAATCTACGCAAAGATGATGCAGCCTGTCTTAAAAATGCTCTGGTTCATATGCCTAAATTGGAGATTCTGGATATAAGTGACAACCCTCTTGAGGATGCTGGAATCATGTTAGTTTGATTTTTCCACTCCACATTTGTTTTGACGTAAATAGTGATATGTTCTCATCTGTTGCTGAGTTGGAGCTATGCTCTGATCAGCTGGTCTTACAGTTCCATGGACGTTTCAGGAGTTTATTCCCATACTTCGTTGAGATGTCTGAAAAGCAGTCCCCTTTCAAGGATCTGAAGGTGGAAAGTTGTGAGCTTTCATATAATGGAGTGAGCCAACTTCTGTCTGTTCTTTCAACCTTAACTGCCCCCCTGGATTCTCTTTCTATTGGAGGAAATGACCTTGGCAGGTTAGTCTGGCTTATGTAGTTACACAGGTTAGACTTTCCCTCTTGTTACTTCATTTCTCATGTATAGCTTTTGATGTGCGTTCCTTCAGCAAAGTTGGAGCACCTTTGGGAAAATTCCTAAGCACAGGTATACGAGCACTGGATATTGAGGATATTGAACTTGGTTCATCTGGCTTTCTGGAACTACAGGAAGAAATAATAGAGGATTTGAAACTTGTCTATATCAATATAAGGTTCAACCATAGACTTTCTCAGAACCTCTGTTGTAGCATATGCTTGAATCATTAACTTGTTTGTTATTGTTGTATAGCAAAAACCGAGGAGGGAATGAAGCTGCAAAGTTTTTGACAACACTCATTCCACGGGCTCCTGAACTTGTTGCGGTAAATGCAGGCTACAATTTTATGCCTTCCCAATCCTTGTTATCTATATGCTCTGTCCTGAAGGTTGCAAAAGGTACATATTTCCAACTGTGGAGTTTCTTTACTTTGGGCCATATATTGAAACTTTTGAGCTGTCAAAATTCTAGAGTGATGCTGATACCTTTCCCTGTATGAAGTTGTCTTATAATTGGAGAGCATTAAGATTTCTCGATTGCTCTTATTTTTCTTCAAATGTGATAAACCTTAACTTTTTTTCAGACGGCCACCTTTTGTGATCGAGTTGGAATGTGAACCGTTGTTCTTGGTTTCTGTAATTTTTACATTGTAACCATCCTTTACTATTGAATCTCAAAACTGAAGCCTTCTTTTATAAACTTCAATTTGTGATTCCGAGAACAGCAATGAGAAAGACAAATAGTAGAATTGTAGGAACTTCAAAAAACATGAAAATTTCTCTGAATGCCATTTACACAATCTTGGAGTTTGACTTGTGGATATTTGGTTTTATCTAGGGAAACTTGAGCATGTAGACTTGACTGGAAATAATACGTGTGATCAGTCTGCTGATGCTTCTATGCTGGCTGAATTTCAAAAAAATGGAAAGCTCATTTTTGTACTCCCGGCATTGCCTGCTTCAAATACCCCTTATGACGACGATCCTTAGGTGTTGGTATTTGGCTGATACTTTCTGGGCCATGTTATGCTGCAGAACTATTAATCGAAGAAAAAGAGAAACATATGCTGCAGAGTACTATCTATTGAAGTTGCTCAAGCGGTAGGCGGTAGCGAGTTAGCAGTGATGCTTTCCGCTCTTCTGAATTACTGATTTCTTTAGCTTAGGGAGAGAGTTTCCCAGCGCCACTGTGTTCAAATGTTTATTGGTTCGTCCCCAATTACTTGACTAAATGGGTGTAGCATTCCTTCTCTGATGCACGCCTTGTGAACAACATGCAGCAAGTGTCAGTTCTTCAGGGTTATGACGAGGATCTTCCGGAATCTGGTTACGTTATGAGTCTATGATTAGCCTGTTTACACTGACGAGATCAGAGGCCCTCAAGGTAGCTGCTACTAGCAATTGGAAATCAATCACACTATTCATCGCGGGAAGTTTCACATTCAACTTTGTTATTTACTCTGGAACCGTTCTTGATCTGGGAATGCACAAGTAATGGAGCCTTCATGTCACTTCAAGACTTCTGATTTTTCATGTAAAATATGCAGACATTTGTGTTCTAAGTACGTATGGGCAAACAGCAACCTGCTTTTATGGAATTGGAGCCTTCGAGTCACTTCAAGACTTCTGATTTTTCATGCAAAATATGCAGACATTTATGTTCTAAGTACATATGGGTGAACAGCGACCTGCTTTTATGGAATCATTTTCGGTGGTGGTTATTTCATGTTACAGCAGAGTCAGTACCACACTTGGCTCTAATAGCTACTGGGACTCAACTTTTCATTGCGAAGAGTCGACCTTTGTCACCACTCTTTGGTAAGATTTACTGTGTTTTGCTCTTCCATTTTTCTTTGTCCCTGCCGGTTGTAGGTTTCCTTTTTTGTTGGCTGTTTTTTTCACTGGGAGAATGTTACACTCGGATGGTCTTGGATTCAATCAATCCTATCATAACGTATTCGGTTGATATTTGCTTTTCTGCACTAGGCCAACACAAGCCAATCTCTTTCGCAGGTCTCTGCTTTTTTATCAGTTAGTGCTGCAACTTTGTGGTGCTCGTTTAATGCTGTCCACAACATGCCTTTTTCTATTGAAGTGAAAGGTTTTTTTGCTTTGCTTTATTGTTCCTCCGGTTTCGTTGTATAGTACTCTACCACTGAATTTACTTAAGCTCCTACTTTATGTGCTTCTTATATTGAGCTCTTCCTTGTCTATTGTAGTTAGTCTTTGGAGAGAGATGTAGTAGTTATTCAGTGCTCCCGGGACATAGCCGGCCTCTTCATAATGATGTGGGTTCAAAACCAAACGCATGGTTTGGATCTCACATCAGTTTGGTGATGAAGTGGTGTCTGGCCTAGGCATAATTTTTCGCGGATGGGGGATAAGTACCCCAGGTGGTCCAGGTTGAAGCTTTTTGATAATGTTAATTATTTGTAATTTCATGTCTTGTATTATTAATGGCTCTCATAAATTGCATTGGCCCTACCGTCCTCTGGGCAAGTTTTTGATTCCAAAAATGATACATACGCTCCCTGATAGCCACTCCCAGCCACACCCTCTCTCACATGGGGTATGGGGCCCAGATCTGGGGACCACACCCCATGTGAGAGAGGGTGTGGCTGGGAGTGGCTCCCAGGGAGTGTATGTATCGCCGTTCTTTTGATTCAGCCATTGCAGAAGGGAACCCTTCTAGCTTTTTGGTAGGACATATACAAGTACCCTTGAGAGTAAAGGTAAGAAATTATTTCCAAAGAACTCAAAAAAGAAAAAAGTAAGTTTTTTTAACAGATTTGTGCACAAATTCACGTGTACAGTTTGGCCTTTTACGGCATTTCATTTTAGAACAAAATCAGCTACCATTCTGGTCCATAAGTTGAGAAATTTCACCACCTTATTATTTTTTTCATGTGTTCAATGAACAATCATATTGTAACAGTTCTCTTTAATCTCTCCTCGTGACTGAGTCGTGAAGCCTCGGTAGCTTGACTCCCACTCGCTCGTGTGCTATTAAGATTTTTCCCAATAGTAGATAGCGTGATTGGTCGTCCAAATTGAACTGGATACCGCATTATTGAAAACAATACAACAAAATTCTTTCAAGCAACCTTTATCAGCCAACCTAAGGTCAATATTTGTTAATACCATTCGATCCATAGGTGAGGATAGGGACATGATGAAACTGATTCGGTACATCTTTTTAACTTATTAAATAATCAATTGTCGAAAGGTTGGCTTGGCTTTGTCATGAAGTTATTAGGCTCTTTTTTTTATTGTTTGTGTATGTCTCAGTCTCAATCTCAATCATCCCCTTTGACCCTTATCCTCCCTAAACTTAATGAATTAACAAAGGTGATAAGATGGATGAAACCATAGACGTACTATTAACAAATATTTGTATTTTTATTGGTGAAACGTCATGTCGATATAACAACTGGATTGTTCCCATCAATTTTAGCTCAGCTCGTTAAGGACCCGGTTTGTTTATGACCGATCCGAGCTCGAACTCAATTTTTCGGCTCGTTTACTTTGCGAGTCGAACTCGAACACTACAAAGCTCGACTCAATTCATTTGCACTCATACACTACACCAATCTCGTGGGATTGATTTTTTTGGGCAAATTGAAGTCTGACTTGAACAGTTGAACTAGTGAACATCTCTTATTGAAGAAATGTTCGATTGCACCCAACCCAAAAACAGAAGGACATCTCTTTTTGAAATTAATGCCGGAAAATCGAGGATAGGTTCCTACCCTCATCCGGAACCTACCTTTTCTGGAGTAGTAGTTAAGTTGAGAGGCGTCAGCGTAATTTGGTCGGGATATGCTTATGGAAAAAAAAAAAAAAAAAACGACGAGAATTACGTACACCATTAGTATATATTTTTGACGGAACATAAAGTTTGTGTTTACTTTGATATTTAAATCAGTACATGTATATACAGATATACTAGTAGTTTACAGAGAGAGAAAAATGGACCTTCGTTTCAAAAACATTCTTTATGGGAATAATATTAGTATATGTTTTGGTGTCGTGTGTTGTTAATTAGGTTTGTCAGATAACTGCTAATCGCATTACTGGAAAGTTAGGAGACATGTCATCTCTGGTAAAACATGTGACTTGCAAGCTCACTGTTCCAAAGGCCCGACCTCAGTTCGACAGTACTTTTATTGTTTGCTGGTTAAGTTGTTCGGGTCAATTTACGTGTAATTTGATTAGATTTTTTTTTGGTCCGTTTGAAGGAGATCATTCAAGCCAGAATTATGAAATTTACAAAAGAAACTCTTGCGGCCTAGCTTTAACAGTCCCTTTGGATTTAGTGATTTGGTGAAGGGGGGAAAAAAAAAGGAGTATAGTTTCTCTCTAAATCACTCATATGGATTGAATAATTTGGTGAGAATTTGAGAGAAAAGTACCAAAATAAAATGTTTTATCGTGCTGTGTTTGATTTTTGGGGAAAATGGCTAGGTTTGATTGAGGAGGAGTGGGGGTTGAAATACCCATGGTGCCCCCAGTTTTAACGGAGAGAGCGAACGACGTTAAGGGGAGGGACCAATTGAACGCAAAATTGGAATGTTGGGGGCCAGAAAAATCAAATTGATATATTGGGGACCAAATCGGCACTAGAGTCATACTTTGGGGACCAAAAAAGTCATTAAGCCAGAAGAAGAAGACAAGGTATAGTGTGACGACTTGTACGAATTGGACTAGGCTTGCATAATTTTACCATCGAAAAAAATTTACCTATATTTTTTAAATATGTTTGTCTTATATTAATTGCTACTAATTTTGCATTTTTTTAGATTAGTAGTTGAAAGCTAAAAAATATGTAATTTCGACCAAATTTAATTTAATTTCAATCATTTCGTCTTTAGCATATTATTTAAACAACCCTTCTACTATCGATGATAAGATTACTCTTTGATCGGTAAGAGTACCAAGAATGCACTCTTACCGGTAAGAATACCGATACTATAAGTTTTGATCTTATCGTCCATTTATATACTTGATTAAAATTTGACTTGACTGACGGTAGAATTTTTATTATTTAAAACTATCATAATATTTTTATTTTAAAATTCTTCTCGTCTAAACTAAATAATATAGTAATTCAAAAAATTCTGTAAAGAAACTTGTACACCTACCAAATCTCTGAAATTCGTTTAGTCCAAAAAAAACTACCTAGCCCAGAATTGTTTAAAAAAAAAAAAAAAAACTACCCAGCCTAGGATTACCTGTACCTAAGAGCAACAACACAATGCACGTTTGAATTTTGGTCAAAAAACCCTTCTTCTTTTTATCTCACTGGCACTATCAACACTCCAACAATCCTATCCATTTTACCTTACTCTTATTAAAATATTGTTTTTTTTTCATTTTTTTAAATATATATATATATACACACACACATCGCCGTCGCCTCCATACCCATCGCCATCGCCATCGCCATCGCCGTCGTTCGAATCCGAGCCTCTCATGCCGTTGTCGTCGTTCGAATCCTCACGCCGTTGTTTGTCGAATCCTCCACGCCATCGCCGTCGAATCCAGATTGTCGCCGTTGTTCGAATCCCAGATTGTCGCCGTCGTCCGTCGAATCCTCCATGCCGTCGTTCATCGTCGCTGTGGCCGAAAGGAGAGATAGCGCGCGCGAGAGAGAGAGAGAGAGAGAGAGAGAGAGAGAGAGAGAGAGAGAGAGAAATATAAAAAAATGGGATGACTGGTGAACAGTGCTTGTGTAGAAGTAGACAAATACTGTTCACATATGGATGATGTACAGTGATATGCCCAATCTACTGCACCTCCATTTTTGCCGTTGTCTTCTCCATTTTGCCTTGAACAGTGCATATAGTCAAGCTAGTGCTGTTGCTCTAAGAGCAAAAGCAACAGATTGTCTATTTGCATACTTTTAGGTAAAGTACACAACCAAACCAAGAAATCCACCTTGCAGCAGATTGACTACTTCACTTCTCTACTCTACATTTGCTACAGAACATGGGTAAAAATACCGTAGAAATGTTCCAGAGCAACTGAATTCTTTATTGTTTTCCTAGCCCACTATCTCCCTCTCTCTCTCTCTCTCCACCTTTAACTCTTTCCAACGGGACACCTGGAAGTTGTTATAAAAAATAGTAATATTCTACAAAAATGATAGATCTTCATTTCATAAGTTGTAAACCACTCCCTCACCGGGACGCATGATCTCACTCGCGACTCATGGAAAATGCTTCTGGCCCCACCACATTGGTAGGAGGAGTGGGAGGAAGTTGTTGTTGAATAGTGATGATAAATTGTTTCAATATTCTAACAAAAAAATAAATAAAATGGGAAGGGTTGTTTATAAAATATGTTTCAATATTCTAACTAAAAAAAAAGATAAAATGGAATTTTGTTGGATTTTTTTTGCTTTTGCTCTTTAATTTTTTTTTCTGTTGGTGATAATTAACTAAAATTTTTGTTTGTTTGTGATAATAAAATACTTTTTTTGTTTGTTTGTGATAATAAATTAAAAATTAATTTTGTTTGTTTGTGATAAACAAAATAAAAAATTAATTTTTTGTTTGTTCAGATTTAAAAAAAGGTTTTCTGTTTTCCAGCCGTATACTGTATTTACTACTACTTCCCTCCTCCGATCTGGAAAAAGCTTTTCCTCTCCATTTCTCTCTCTCTCCGTCACTCCACCAAATCCCACGACCGCGACTCCTCTAATCTCCGCCTTAGATCTGAGCCAACCACCGCCAGATCCACCCCCATCAAACCCCCACATTCCAATCCCAACCCGAACCAATGGAGGAGGCGCTCGAAATGGCGCGCTCCAAAGACACCAAGGAGCGAATGGCCGGAGTCGAACGCCTCTACCAACTCTTAGAAGCTTCGAGAAAGACCCTATCTTCACCCGAAGTCACTTCGCTCGTCGACTGTTGCTTGGATCTCTTGAAAGACAACAACTTTAGGGTTTCTCAGGGGGCTTTACTTGCTCTTGCATCTGCCGCTGTTCTCTCCGGCGAACACTTGAAGCTTCACTTCAATGCCCTTGTTCCTGCCGTTGTTGAGCGGTTGGGAGACGGTAAACAGCCCGTTCGGGATGCCGCTAGGCGCCTTTTGCTCACTCTCATGGAGGTATTCTTAGATACACAGTCTCTAGTCATGTTTCATTTTGAGTAAAGATTTCTATGTGATTTGATTATTCTTAGATACACTCTAGCCATATTGGTTAGAGCATTCATTTGATACGAAGCACTTCAATGGGAAAAACTATAATTTAAGTACAAATTTGAGTAAAAGCGTCATTGATGACATGATTTTAAAATTTGTGAGGGGGACAAAGACTTGCAAAATTTGAGTAAAAATTTGATGTTCCCTTCATTAATGAAGTTTTTACTTCATGTTCGTTACGGCGGTAAGGGCCAAATTGGTTGGAGCATCTCCAGCCCTTGCATTCTTACACAAATTTGAGGAAAGGCTTCATTTGACTTGAAGCACTTCAGTGGGCAATCCTAAATTTGAGTAGAAACTTCATTAATGGCATAATTGTAAAATTGTGAAGACCAAAATAAGCCTTGAGTAAAAATTTGAGTCTCGCTTGATATGATGACGATTTTCTGTAAAACTCAATCTGTTATGTGTTTGAGTCAAGGACCGGATTAAGTTTAGAGGGTGTTATTCAGAATATCAATCAAAAGAGTAAGGGCTGGAGATACTCAAAATGTTCCTCTAATTTGAGCTGAAAACTGAAAGAGCTTTGTGAGTTTGAAGCATTCCAATGAACAAACTCAAAACAGTAAAAGTTTCATTAATACATAGTTAGACAGTGAAGAGCAAAACGAGCCTTCAAGAATTTGAGTAAGCATTTAGTCTCACTTGATTTGGTTAAAAATTTGAGTAAACCTTAATTTGGGATGAGTTGGAGTCAAAGACTGGAGTGAATTTAGGGGGCTTTTACTCAATTTGGTTATGAGTCAAATAAAAGGGTAAGGGCTGGAGATGCTCTTGCCTAATCGTGGTTGGGAACTGTTTGATTAGTTTTGTTTTTTCTTTGTCGTAAATCTTTGGTGTGAAATGATAGTTGTTGGTTATATTATGCTTAATTTTGTGAGCGAATGTAGGGGAACTGCAATTTGTCTGAAGTCAGGATGGGTTTTGTGCATTTATTTTGTATCTTATGTTGCCGAGGTGTTCAACTTGAATTCAGAATTATTACTATTGAAATTCTAAGTTCAAGGGATGTTGAAATGTTTTTATAAACTCTATATCCAACCCCAAAACTTAAGCTATTAGGTTGAGAGTTCCTGGAATTAGATTATGTGATTACCCATTCTATACCCCAAGCAATGTGGGATGGGTTAGTTAATGGAGCCTTGTGGAACTAGGGTAGAAGATGGATTTGAAGTAGAAGTGACATATTTCGCTAGGATCATTCTATAATTATAATCCTTGACATGAAGGATTTCAAATGTTCATACTAGATAGTTTTCTCAAATCTGTCATCCTCTGGATAGAGTGTATTTTACTTTCTCGCAAGACTACATACCCTACTTTTGTTGTCCTCTGAGTAGATCACATTACCCTTATAGCTTACATGTTATAATACTTTTTTCTTATCTGCGGAAGGAACGGGAAAAACAGACAGTTTCAATTTTGGTTGTGATTGTTTGTGTCAGGTTTCTTCACCGACTATCATTGTCGAGAGAGCAGGGTCTTATGCTTGGGCACACAAAAGTTGGAGAGTTCGAGAAGAGTTTGCGCGTACTGTCACATCAGCTATTGGTCTTTTTGCATCTACTGAGCTTCCGCTTCAACGTGCTATTCTTCCTCCTGTATGGTCATTGACTGTATTTTGAGAAGTGTTGAACTGATGTCTTTTATAGGTAGTTATTTCACTTTGCATGAATAGAGAGAGCTAGAACTCACTAGTTTTTTCTTGGATGATCAGATTTTGCAGATGTTGAATGATCCAAATCATGCTGTGAGGGAAGCAGCTATATCATGCATTGAGGTTTGTACAACTCATGGTGGAATTGTTCTAATAGCACTCACACAACTGGAAAATTTTGAACTCAACCGGTCTTGATAAATCTGTAATTCATTACGTTCTTTTTGCAATGGGGTTGTGACAACTTTGTGCTCTCGTCCTGAACTTTATTTTTGTAGCAACTTAAGGTTTCACTCCAGAACAACAATAAAAATGGAAATTATGTACTTGAGTTGTGTTTCTTCTAGAAAGAGTGATATTGGTCTTCAGGTTTCTAAACATGGTACACTTGAGGAAGTTAACCGAATCTCTACAATGAGAATTTTGTTTGAAGGGGTTCAGCTTTTACTATGGGTTGAAGGAGGATCTAAGACTAGCCCCAAGTAAATAGTTTCACCAGAGGCTACATGACAAAGCAAATCTGAGGTCGAAGCTGGCTCTTAAACATTTTGGTGATGGCTTAAACTGTTCACTCAGTTGGGAATTCTGTTATGTTCTGATGGCCCAGTGCAGCTTTTATGCATCCCGCTTCTTCAATGGTAGATGATCCCTGTACAGAGCTTATTTAAGTGTTTCTATTCGTTGGGCCCTCCTAGAAATGAAGCAGGGACCGAGTAGGAAGGATGCATAAGAAGTTCGAACACTTGCATTTAAAATTGTTTTTGAGCGGCAGTATGTCCTGCACATAACTATGTACTTATAACAGATGTTCATTGGGAAGTTGTTGGAGGAATGAGGTGTAAGATAGTATGAAAGAGAAGATCATGTTCTTGAAATTTTAGGCAGATGCTGTGGGCAAGTGAGAAGCCATCATGCAGGATTACATGACATGTAATGCCTGGAGATGCTACCTGGAGTATTTAGTTTTTGGCCGAGACATCGAAGGAGTTGTCAGAAGGAGTTTGTATAGATTGACATACTATTGTCAAGTGGTGTTTTGTTGTCCTCTAAAAAGCTTAATATTGAATGTGTTTCTGATCTTTCTGCTTAACTATTCAAGTTTGTTTTATTTTTGGAGTTCACATCTTCAGATGTCAACCTGACTCTTGTTTACTTTTCAGGAGATGTATACTCATGTTGGGCCACAATTTCGTGACGAACTTCAGCGTCATAATCTTCCCACATCATTTGTGAGTTGTCAATTACAAATGATTATCTGTCAGTTTGCTATCAGCTTCTCTCCACTTTCAAGATCCTGAACTAATGTGAATTTAGTTTTTTAATTTTTATGTTCTGTCTGTTTCAGTTTATGTGGTTTCATGGAACCAAATGAAAAACTTATTGTGAGTTAGTATTACATGTTAATTGTCTTTACTTATATGTATATGGTATCAAACTGCAGTTGAAAGACATTACTGCCAGGCTAGAGAGAATTCAACCAAAAGTCCACTCCTCGGATGGACCTCCAAATAATTATACTGCTGTTCAGGTCAAGACTGCTAACCTTAGCGCAAAAAGGAGCAGTCCCAAAGCCGCCAAGAATTCCACTCGGGAGGTGTCTCTCTTTGGAGGTTCGTGTTCTTAACCTTTAAGCTTCACAGATACGTGGTTGTTGAAACCTATACGGATTCATCTGCAAAGTACTTTCCCCAGTTATCATATGTTGTTGGCCACCATTCCTTCTAGGCATGATCTTTTGCATCTCCAAGTGCATGGTCTTCTTTATTAGATGGTTTAGTTTACTTCCATAACGACGAATACAAGCTGCTAGCATGGGGTCAACTTTGTCAACTTTGTTAGATGGTTTAGATTGATACAAGTACCTATCTGCTTTTTTCTTTTATCAACGGCAAAAGGTTTGAAAAGAGGGAAAGGATAAAGTTGAGGACTGTTACTCCTCCAACTTTCAAGTACAAATTAAAGACAAAAATTTATAAGTTACGTGCTGCCGTCCAATCACTGTTGATCAAAAAGGGGATTCCCCCTGGACCGCTATGATCCAGAAGCCCAAAAAGATGACCAATTGAAAATCCTAGTTAATCCCTTCGAAGCTGTCTTCATTCCTTCCCAAAATAGATGATCGAGGAAGCAAAAGACAAGCCTCCTCACGTAGGTAGTATTGGTATCAAATTTTTTGTGAGCCGTAGACAATGGTTAAACTTCATCAGTTCATGTGAAGGGGATCCCCTGCATTCCATATATTCCGAGGAGGAGCAAAAATTTGGAGGAAATGCACTGTTTGGAAAATTGCATTAGCTCGTTTTGGACCAGCTTCTACTTAACCTGTTTTTGACCCCCAGCGTAGAAACCTACTAGGCTGCAAGAGTCTCAGTCGAAGTCCTCCCTGCCACCCGCGAAGTACAATACATTTCAGCAGGAGTTGGGTGCCTCTTTTTTTTTTTGTCCATTCTTGACAAGACACAATTGGATGTCAGCAAGATCTCCTTACCAAGTTTCTAAACATCTTGTTCTTAGCGACAATGTTACCATGATCTGAACTAACCACGTTGAATTTGTCATAACTTCTGTGTGGGCTGTTGACTTTGTCTCATGTGATTTGTAGGAGATGGTGATGTTACAGAAAAACCAGTTGACCCGATTAAAGTATACTCCGAGAAGGAGTTAACGAGGGAATTCGAAAAAATTGCTTCGATTCTCGTACCTGAGAAAGATTGGTCTGTCCGTATTGGAGCCATGCAGAGAGTTGAAGCTCTTGTTATTGGAGGTTTGTTATCCATCCTTCCCTTTGATGTATATTTTACTGTTTTAAATGTATAGGTTTTTTGTTCGTGTGCTTTCTTCTTAGTTGAGGCAAGGAGATATAACGTTCCATGTCTTGTTCTAATATGTTATGACTGTGTTAACATAGCATGATTTTGTAATACTTGAAGAAAGTACAGTAACCATCATTTGTCAACTATTTCATTCTACCAGGAGCAACTGACTATCCATGTTTCCGTGGACTTCTGAAGCAACTTGTTGCCCCTCTGAGCACTCAATTGTCTGATCGAAGGTCTACCATAGTAAAGCAGGTATAGTTTTACGTTTTTTTGAAAAACGGTTTAGAAAGTTTTTTGTAATGTTTCTTCGCTTTATTTAAGAGAGGGAGGGAGTTTTACACATCACAACTCACATTCTGTTTTGCCAAGTAAGCTCTTTAAGGAGGACAAGTTATGCTTTAGTTAATGCCAAGTAAGCTCTGTATTGCCATCATGTACTCATATCTAGTTATACATTTAAGAAAGCAATGTATTACTGTAATTGCTCCGTCCTTGGTCTTCTAAATCTTTCCCAAAGAAGCAATTTCATGCATAATACAAGTATTTGTTGGGCGGTGCAATTTCACATGGTCTAATCACAACTCTTATCATGTCTAGGATTAGTCTTTTTTTGGTGTTCAAGCTGGAGGAGCGTTTATCTTGTGTTTTAGCCCCCTCTGCTGGATGCTTTGAGGGACAGATTGATGTTTCAAAAATTAATGGTCCATAGTTTTGTATGTGGAAGATTCAAGAATTCTGAGGTTTCTTTAGTGTTCAGAATTTCAGATTTAGAGAAATATAGTTCTTAGTCTTGCAATATTTAACATGTATATTTTATTGGGATATTCCTGTTGTTTGAACCCGGCTTAAATCTTAAGCTTATCATTCAGATGAAGGTCCAGCAGGTAGTTTGTGCTTTTTTTTTATTGCAGTGCCTATTCCCTTGGAAATGACTCAGAGCATGAACATTAGTCCTTGAATCCAGCAGTGGATATGTCTTTGTTGTGCATAATCTCATAAAGTAGCTGTTTTAAACTTTTTTCTCTTCTATCTTTGACAGGCTTGTCACCTATTGAGCTTTCTGTCTAAAGAGCTCTTGGGAGATTTTGAATCGTGTGCGGAAACATTCATTCCGGTAAGTTCACCTTTTGCTTGCTGATAATGGGGTTCTTGATAGGCTCTAACATTTTCCTGATGGTGGTCTGACCTGCAGGTCCTCTTCAAGCTTGTTGTGATAACTGTCCTTGTGATTGCGGAGTCCGCAGATAATTGCATTAAAACGGTATTGTTTAGCTCATCAGAATTCTCAGGTGTATTCCTTGTCGGAAATTATTCCTTCCTTTGTTAATTGTAACATGCTTGATGTTGTAGATGTTGCGTAACTGCAAAGTGGCCCGTGTTATTCCTCGTATAGCTGATTGTGCTAAGAATGACCGTAATGCAATACTTCGTGCGCGGTATGATTGTGCTTCTTAGACAGCTTTCATCAGTTTGTGTCTTTGTTTCCATCAACCTTTTATTTTCCTCTTATAATTGTAGGTGCTGTGAGTATGCCCTTTTAGTACTAGAATACTGGGCTGATGCACCTGAAATACAACGGGCAGCCGATCTTTATGAAGACCTTATAAGGTGTTGTGTCGCGGATGCAATGAGTGAGGTATTTGATGTCAGAGATCATTCCCTTTTCGAATGATGTGTGGACAAAACATGGTTGTATTATGATGGTTCTGATGTGGATCTAAGTTAATATCATCATACTTGCACAATGGGTGCCGCACACTTCTATTTATTTATTTTGGATGTAAAGATGTGTATCTCCTTATGCTCTGATCAACCAGATGCTCCGAATGTGCCCCATTTGAGATTAAAATGATTTGGCTTACCACAAGCTCTGCACACTGGGTGTATTATTGGTGGGTGTTTCCGCATGGAGGAGATTAGTGTTATCTTGAATTCTAAAATTCCTTTCTCTGTTTTTTTTTCTTGGTTGGGAATCACCTTCCATTAATATTCATACAGCAGCACGGTGAATGTAAATGTTAGTATGAGACCTAGTTATGGCCACAGCAGTGGAACCCAACTCCTGTAGGCCACTTTAGTCGCGTCCTGAGCAACTACCTGCCTAGAAGCTCCTTGATTTACGACTTCTTAACTCACCCCTGCTCACAACCAAAACTCTCGACTTTCAGCAAGTTGTTTAAGTTGTTGATTCCATTATAAATTGGTGCTAAATGAGTGTGTTTGCTTGTTAAACTATTATGGTAAGTCGTGTGACCAGAGGAGTGGGCTTTGGTGCATGGGTTCAAACTGTTGGTGTATCTTGTGTTGCAAGTTGAATCATTTCTTCTCCTGTAGAAAAGTGGGTGGGATTACATAGGATAATGGTAGGTCCTTGGCCTAGTTCTGCTCTGGAAAATCGAGTGCCCCAACTTGAAAGTAGAGTCAATAGACGAAGTACCTGGTTACGAATCTGACTAAACTAATTCCTCAAATGTGATTCATGCATTTATTGAAGATGCCTTTTCCCTCTTGGATTAGTTGCCATCTATCTTATCTGGTGGGTATATCTTTGAGGGTTCACCAGATCTAATTGACACATTAACTTTGACAGGTCCGAGCAACTGCAAGAACATGCTATAGACTGTTTGCAAAAACATGGCCTGAGCGTTCTCGGAGACTATTTTCAACATTTGATCCTGTTATTCAACGGGTAATTTATGTTTCTCTTTCTTCTTGTCATCTAACTTCTGCATCCCATTGCGAAATTAGGCTATCAAACCGATTTGTGAAAATGTATAATGACACAGTCATGCTCTTGCAGGTAATAAATGACGAGGATGGGGGAATGCATAGAAGACATGCTTCTCCTTCCGTGCGTGAGAGAAGTTCACAGATTTCTTTTACCCCACAAACACACACCCCTTCTAATCTTGCTGGATATGGAACTTCAGCTATTGTTGCAATGGACAGAAATTCAAGTCTGCCCGCTGGTACATCGCACTCTTCTGGGCTACTGTTCTCCCAGGCAAAGCCGGTAGGTAAAGGAACAGAAAGAAGCCTGGAAAGTGTGCTGCATGCAAGCCAACAGAAGGTTACTGCTATTGAAAGCTTGCTTAGAGGTTTACATGCATCTGACAAGTATAATCCTTCAGCTCTCCGATCATCCAGTTTGGACCTAGGTATTGTACTAACTTTTCAAACTGAATATTGTTTCCATCACATAATTAACATAAATTTATCTTCTATACTTGTTGAATGGCTAAATTTCTGTCTTTTCTCCCCCTAGTGCAGGAGTTGACCCTCCATCATCTCGTGATCCACCCTTCCCTCTTGCTGTTCCTGCTTCAAAAAATCTTGCAACCTCTTTAGGGCTTGATACAACTGTAACTGGCATGCCTAAAGCCAATAATCGCAATGGTGGCTTTGCTTTGTCTGACATCATCACTCAGATTCAGGCTTCCAAAGAAGCTGGTAAATTGTCGTATCATAGTAATGAGCGAGCCGAGCCTTTGTCTAGCCTGTCATCGTACTCCACTAAGAGAGCTTCTGAAAAGCTACAAGAAAGAGGTTCTGTTGAAGCAAACGTTGATGCTAGGGAAGCCAGGCGATTTATGAACTTGCAAGTTGAGAGGCAATACTCGGACACCTCGTATAGAGATGCGAATGCGAGGGATTCACATGTTCCCAATTTCCAGAGGCCACTTTTGAGAAAGAATGCTTCCACGAGAGTTTCTGCAAACAGAAGGAGTTTTGATGATAGCCAGCTGTCATTTGGGGAAATGTCAAGCTATGTGGATGGCCCAGCTTCTCTCAATGATGCTCTGAGTGAGGGACTCAGTCCGAGTTCGGACTGGAATGCTCGGGTTGCTGCATTTACTTATCTCCATTCTTTGCTGCAGCAAGGTCCGAGAGGTATTCAAGAGGTTACACAAAATTTTGAGAAGGTAATGAAGTTGTTTTTCCTGCACTTGGATGATCCCCACCATAAAGTTGCCCAAGCATCTCTTTCAACACTGGCAGACATTATTCCCGCTTGCAAAAAGCCTTTTGAAAGTTATATGGAGAGGATCATGCCTCATGTTTTCTCAAGGTTAATTGATCCAAAGGAATCAGTAAGGCAACCTTGCTCAACAACATTGGAAATTGTTAGCAAAACTTATGGTATAGATTCTCTTTTACCAGCGTTGCTTCGGTCACTAGATGAACAGCGGTCGCCAAAGGCAAAACTGGCTGTCATTGAATTTGCTATTAGTTCCTTCAACAAGCATGCAATGAATTCTGAAGGCTCTGGAAATGGTGGCATTTTGAAGTTGTGGCTTGCTAAATTGACACCATTAGTCTACGATAAGAACACGAAACTGAAGGATGCCGCTGTTAAATGCATTATATCGGTTTACTCCCACTTTGACTCGGTGGCAGTCTTGAATTACATTCTTAGTCTATCAGTAGAAGAACAAAATTCCTTGAGACGATCCCTTAAGCAGAAAACGCCTCGTATAGAAGTGGACTTGATGAACTTTGTGCAGAACAAGAAAGAGCGACAGCGTCCCAAGTCCTCTTATGATCAATCTGATGTTGTTGGAACATCTTCCGAAGAAGGATAC
Source organism: Vaccinium myrtillus (assembly GCA_016920895.1). Classification (NCBI taxonomy): domain Eukaryota; kingdom Viridiplantae; phylum Streptophyta; class Magnoliopsida; order Ericales; family Ericaceae; genus Vaccinium; species Vaccinium myrtillus. Next base: position 4,365,091 of record CM029275.1, read on the forward strand.
ATTGGAATGTCTAGGCAAAACCACATATTTGGAAGGTACTCTAGTGGTTCTATTGACAGTGATGGTGGCAGGAAATGGAGTTCCGCGCAAGAGTCAACACCTGTCACAGGTTCAATTGGTCAAGATGTGTCTGTTGAAGCCCAAGAGAACCTGTATTTGGGTCTTGGGGCTGGTTTCAACAGTGACGTTCTTAGTGCTAAAACCAAGGACCTCAAATACACGGCCAGTGTTATGGACAGCAGCGTAAATCTGGAGGCATCTTCCTCACCGCGTTTGGATGTTAATGGACTGACGAGGTATGACCACCAATCGGATGGCATTAAGCATGATAATGATGCTCCACCTGAGTTGGACCTTAGTCATTCAAAACTTGCGACTTTGAAAATTAACTCTACTCCAGACACAGGTCTAAGCATTCCTCAACTTCTTCACCTGGTAAGTTCTTTTTAGTGAAAGTTTAACTTCACATTTTTCGTTATATATGCTGTATTGACCAACTGTTGTACAACTGGAAATGAGATGATACATTTGTGCACCCGTTTGTTTTTGGTAGATTTGCAACGGGAACAATGAAAGCCCTACTGCTAGCAAGCGTAGTGCACTTCAGCAGTTGGTTGAAGCTTCTATTGCCAATGATCCATCCATTTGGTCTAAGGTAAGATGAGTTTTTACATCCATCCTTTGTCCCCATGTCAAACTAGAACCACAAAAAACAAGTTGCATTTGTTCTGGTTGAAGAAAATCGGATATCTTATTTGTTTCCATTTTTTCAATTATCTCAGCTCTGATTCTTGAAGTGTTAAACAACTTCATTAGCTAGTGTTTTGTGTGTAGACTGTAGTGTATCGAACTGTGCTCACTTAGATTAAATATTGTCTCAAACAAGTTGCATTTGTTCTGGTTGAAGAAAATCGGATATCTTTTTGTTTCCATTTTTTTCTATTATCTCAATAGTTATATAATTCTTGTTTCTTTGCAGTACTTCAATCAGATTTTGACAGCTGTTCTTGAGGTTTTGGATGATTCTGAATCATCAATCCGTGAACTTGCTCTTTCGCTAATAAGTGAAATGCTAAAAAATCAGGTTTGCTTGATATCTTTCTTGCGGTCCATTTTGTGGACAACTTTCTGATTGTTTTCGTCTGGGTGGATGGTGTACTCTACAAAAACGGTGAAAATGAAGGGAAACTAGTGTATCTTTCAGCACTGCACATGTTTATCATCGTTAATTTCATGTCTATTCTTTACTTAGTTTATGTTGTGAAATTTTAGTTTCATTTTTTCAGGGAGATGCCATGGAGGATTCCGTGGATATTGTAATTGAAAAACTGCTTCATGCTGCAAAAGACATTGTTCCCAAAGTAAACTTCTTTAGCTGAACTACTTCATTTCTGGTTGTCACTTTCTTTCTCCATGTCTCATGGTAATGAATATCCAATTCAGGTGGCAAATGAAGCAGAACATTGTTTGGCTATTGTGTTGTCTCAATACGATCCATTCAGATGTCTTAGTGTAAGTGATACTTAATTCCAATTTACTGTCTAAAGATCCGAATGCGCTGTAGGCTAGTTTCAGTGGGCATTTATGTGAGCATTCATTACTCCGGTCTACTTCTATTGCAGGTTATTGTCCCTTTATTGGTTACTGAAGATGAGAAAACTCTTGTTAGTTCCGTAAATTGTTTAACAAAGGTACTTCTTTCAAAAACTTTTTTTGGCAATGTGATACTTGGATGTTCTGTATTATCTTTTTCTGGTTTGCTAAAATCCTCTTTCTAATAGATGTCACCTGCTTGTTAAAAGTTTTATTGCTGTGTGGCTGAGTAATTATTTCTAAATAGTACTAATCAGCTGGTGCTGTACTTAACAATGGTTTATCATGAACAAGTCCAATGTTTTCTGAGAATCTCTCAACTAGAGGTGGTTAGTGTCTGGTGCAATATGTCTGTCGATGTTTACAATTGAAAATACCCATTACATTGTGAATGTGGTGCACGATTAGTTAATAGTTGACGGCTGCTAATGGGAATATATAAATGCTCATGCATGGGATCAAATTAAAGATGTATTATACAAATGGAATGTGTAGGGCTAAAGTATTGGCTTGTTGAGGAACGTTCGTGTTATTAGTCCGGGGGTTAGGTACCTAGAGTTTCGGTAATTTGAAGATTATTTCCTCGTTTTTGTAGTGATCTATTTTTTTTTTTTTTTTTATTGTTTTTTTTTTTTTTTAGTTGGTTCAATGACCTTTCTTATGAAATTATTTGTGTAATCTACTAGTCCTGCTTGATATTGGCTGCCATCATTGTTCTTGGGCATCATTTTACTATGTAATCACTTGGGAATCTTTGTTGCTGCAAGGAACTATTTCTACAGTCGAACTACTATTTCATTTTGTTTTACAGAGCGATGACAAACTATCATCAGATAGAAATCGGGTAACGGCTGAGGGATATACCCCAAAAGACAAGAAGCTTTAAAAAAAAAACAAAGAAAGGAAATTGCTAGAATAGAAACAGTAAAATAAGATTGTTACCACCAACAAGAACAGTCCTTTGTACCGTGTTCTATCCAAAAAGTGGAGTTTATGTTAGCCAGGAATTGAGTGGTCTTTGAAGTGATATTTTTATCTCATAAAATTCTTCTCCACCTTTTCTTAGGAAAAACTTTCAATGTTTGTGTTATAATCTTAATTGGTGATAATTTTATAAGCCTCTCTATCTTTGTGTTCAGCTTGTTGGCAAGCTCTCCCAAGAGGAACTGATGACTCAGTTGCCATCATTTTTGCCGGCCCTTTTTGAGGCATTTGGAAACCAGAGTGCTGATGTTCGCAAGGTAAATATCACTCCACTACTACCTCTCAAAAGTTATTTCAAGATTTAATTGCTAGAATGTAGCTGAGGTTGAAGTTTTTGTCGCATGCTTGGCACTGGATGTGTTTTGGCACGAGGACTATTGAAAAAAAAAAAGGCAGCCGTCTTTAACATGTATAGGATATGACATCAGAAATTGGGATGGCTCCTCAGGAGAAGTTTTATGCCTGACGTTCACCTATATCAGAGTGAAGATCCCGACTTCTACCTACTGATGCTTTGTGTGTTGCTTTAATTTGGAAACGTAGCCCTTATAACTGGTACATAGTTTAGCCTCATACATTGACATCCACACAAGAGTGTTGTTTTTCTTGTTTTTGGGACTTGATATTCAATCTGGGTAAATCACTTGTGCGCTTAATTGAGATTTACAGAAGATGCATTATTGTTTCATCCTTGCATAGGTTTTCAGTGATATTGCCTTATATCTAGTGTTCTTTAAACCATATATCGCTTATCTATTTTTACTTGATTTCCTGGGTTTACAGACTGTTGTTTTCTGTCTGGTGGACATCTATATCATGCTCGGTAAAGCATTCCTGCCGTACTTGGAGGGTCTTAGCAGCACTCAACTGCGGTTAGTGACCATATATGCTAACCGGATCTCACAGGCCAGGTCAGGTACTGCAGTAGATGTGAACCGTGATTAATTTTTGTGTCTAGGTAACTCAATACAATAACCGTGATTAGATGGTTCATTTTGGGGAAATTGTGGTTATGGGAGTTGGTCTGGTCTGGTGATTCATTTGTTGTGTATTTTGTATAGTGTGGAACGCGAGTTTGAAGGGTGGGCTTTCATTTGTTATTGTTATTATTATTTTCCTGTATTCATTTTTCACCTGTTTGGTTTTGAGTGGAGAGGGAGGGTTTTTGGTGGGAAGATATTATGTCGAACTATGCTGTGCCCATAATTAGATTAAAGCTTCAAATCTTTATTCTTTCTTTTACGACGAAAACGAAACAAATTTGGTTCTGGATGGAAACAGATCTCTGTGGTGAGAATTCTTCCTGTCAACAACAATTGTATCGCACTTTTTATGGGTTCTTTCAACAATCTTTGTCAAGAGAATAGATATACTTTATATCGCTTTGTATGATATGAATTTGGCAATTTTCTCTTTTGGTGGGATCCTTCTTTCTCTCTTTGGCATTCATTGGAATCACTCAGGTCCTACTCATTAAGATTAGCTCAGTGAATCCATAACCTCATCACGGAGTCGACTACAGGTGCCAACAATTGGGGATTGAGTTATTTTTTTACAAAGTAACATGGAAAATTATTGATGAAAGTGATGTTTGTGTAGGATAAAGAAGATCTGAATTCAATCTTCTTGCAGATCTTGTTTAGGGTTTCTGAAATGTAATTGAGAGAGAGAGAGAGAGAGAGAGAGAGAGAGAGAGAGAGAGAACCCAAAATATCTGGAAAATGTAATTCTGTTATTTAGTTTCGTTACAAGAGAAGAGGACATGTTTTATACTTGAATCTACACCGACTAAACTTTAACTAGAGGTATAAGAGAAGCTATGGTTAATCACAACAAAGACTAAACCAAAGCATAAACACAACACTAGTTAAGGCTATGGTTAATGTGCTTTACTAATAGCCCCTCTCAAACTCAGGGGAATAGCCTTGACCATGAGTTTGGAAGACAACCGTTGAAAATGTGCTATAGCTAATGGTTTAGTGAAGACATCAGCAGTCTGAGCTTTTGAGCTGACATGTTGAATGCAAATGTGCTTGGCCAAAAAATGCTCCCAAATAAAATGGTAATCCACCTCAATATGTTTAGTCCTGGCATGGAAGATGGGATTGGAAGCAAGGGCAATGGCAGAGAGATTATCACAGAAAACTATGGGAATCCCATCTAAAGAAACATGTAAATCTGTAAGAAGTTGTTGAAGCCACAGAAGTTCTGCAATAGTATGGGTTAAGGCCCTGTATTCAGCCTCTGTGCTGGAGCGAGCAACGGTATGTTGCTTCTTGGCACTTCAAGAAACAAGGTTATCCCCCAGAAAAATGCAAAAACCAGAAGTAGACCTACGGTCCAATGCATCACCAGCCCAGTCAGCATCACAAAATGCAGTTAAGAATAAAGAGGATGGAGTAAAGTGAAGTCCTTGATGGAGAGAACCTTTCACATAGCGAAGAATACGCTTAACGGTAGCAAAATGGCCTTGAGTAGGAGCATGCATGAATTGACAAACGTAGTTGACAGCATGAGACAATTCAGGCTTGGTAATAGTGAGATATTGTAAAGAGCCCACAATGGATTTATAAAATGCAACATCTGAGTAGGGAACAGAAGCATCCACAGATGATGGTTTACTTGAAGAGGGAGATAAACTGGGTTTGAAGTCAACAATGCCAGCCTTTGTAAGTATTTCCAAGGCATATTTATGCTGAGTAAGAAACAAACCAGTAGAATCTTGTAGAACTTCAATACCCAGGAAATAGTGTAAATTACCAAGATCTTTGAGAGCAAATTTGTATTGAAGTTGAGCCAACAATTCAGAAATATAAGTGGTGTTATTCCCAGTGACAATGATGCCATCCACATAGATGAGAACATAAGTAATATCAGACTTTTGAGTAAGAATGAACAGAGAGGTATCGGCCAAGCTGTTATGAAACCCAAGCTGCAGTAAATGACTAGAGAACAAGGCATACCAGGCTCTGGGAGCCTGTCTAAGACCATATAAAGCCTTATTTAACTTGTAGACGTAGGAGGGTCTAGAAGGATCCACATAACCATGAGGTTGTTTCATATAAACATCTTCATTAATGAGCCCATGAAGAAACACATTGGAAACATCCAATTGGTTCAATGACCAACCAAAGTGGGCTGCGAGAGCTAAAACCAATTTCAAGGTAGGTTGTTTAATCACAGGACTAAACGTCTCAGTAAAATCCAATCCAGCAGTTTGTTGATTACCTCTGGCTACCAGTCTTGCCTTAAATCGAGCTATAGATCCATCAGAATGTCTTTTGAGTTTAAATATCCAATGACAACCAATAATGTTGGAATTTGGAGGTGGAAGAACTAGTGTCCAAATGCCTTGAGATAAAAGGGCGTCATATTCAGTTGACATGGCCTTTTGCCACTCAGGAGATTTAATAGCTTCAGAAAAATAGGATGGTTCTGCAGGTTCAGGAGGAGAAACAAGAGACAAAGAAAGAGGAATGTTGGGTTTAAAAATACCATGTCATCATAGGATGAACAGAAGAAGAAGTCAAAGGAGGAACAGGAGCAGAAGAAGAGGCAAGAGGAATCAAAGAAGATGTGGGAATAAGAGGAGAAGCCTCAGGTGCAGAAGAAGTACATAGAGGAGTGGCAGCAGAGGAAAGAGGAACTGTGGTAGTAATAAGGATAGAAGGAAAATACATAGATAAAACATCCTTAGTAGCTAAAGAAATATCAAAAGAGAAGGTAGAAGAAGGTGTAGAAAGAGAAGAAGGAGTAGTGGCAGAAGAAGATTTAAGTAAAGACAGATAAGGAAACTCAGATTCCACAAATTTCACATGTCTAGAAACATAAACTTTTTAAGAACAGGGTCAAAACATCGATAACCCTTGGAAGTGTTATAATAACCAAGAAAAACACAAGGAACAGATTTGGGAGTCAATTTATGTGGAATATAGGGCTTTAGCCATGGAAAGCACGGACAACCAAAAGGTCTAAGACTTGAATAGTCAGGTGCTTGATGAAAAAGAAGTTGATAAGGAACTTGAAAATTAATAGCAGAGTGTGGAAGTCTGTTAATGAGATACACACTAGTGAGAAGAGCTTCTAACCAAAATTGAACATGCATAGATGCTTGATAGAGCAAAGTCAAAGTAGTTTCAATGAGATGTCTGTGAACTCTTTCAGCCCTACCATTTTGTTCTGGTGTGTGAACACATGATGTCTGATGGATGAGACCATAGATGAGAAAAAGCTGTGACAAATACTTATTAATAAACTTCCCCCCCAATCATTATCAGATCTAAATGATTTGATGGAAATATTAAACTGAGTTTGAACATAAGCACAAAACTGAGTAAGAATAGTCTGTACATCTGATTTGTAATGCATAGGAAACACCCACAGATATTCAGAAAAATCATCAAGAACAACAAGATAATATCTGTAACCACTAAAAGAAGTTACTGGAGCAGGGCCCCATACATCAGTATGAAGTAAAGCAAAAGGACTTTGAGCATGAGATGTAGACAAAGAAAATGGTAATTTGTGACTCTTGGCTACATTACATGCAGTACAAGAAACATGAAAAGGTTTCTGAATAGGTAGGTGAAATTGATGAGCTAAATGTTGAAGGAGAGAGGTATTTGGATGACCTAATTTGTGATGCTAGAGGACAGCAGATGATGAAGCAGTAGGAGAGTAGGAAGTAGAAACCAGAGCTTGTGGAGATGGTCTAGAACAACCCTGAATTGGATACAAGCCTTGGTGTGAAGGACCTTGATGCAGAATCCGTTTGGTCAGTCTGTCCTGAATGACAAACCCAAATTCATCAAAGGTCAGAATACAATGATTGTCAGAAGCTAATTTGTGGACAGACAACAAATTATGGCTTATTGAAAGAACATATAACAAATCATGAAGAGAAAATTGAGAGTGGGGTGTAGGCAGGATACCCTTACCAGTATGTGAAATAGGTATAGTGTTACCATTCCCAACCATTACCCCTGTAGAGCCATGATAAGGATGCTGCAAGGACAAATTAGACAGATCATGTGTAACATGATTAGTGGCACCACTATCAAGATACCAATTGTTAGGTGGTGGAGATGCAGATGGGATAGAAGGAGAAGGATAAGCATGAGATGGTGTTGGGTAAGATGGTGGATAGGAAGGGTAATTGTTAGCAGAGTAGGCAGATGGATATGTGGTGGTGGAGTAAGCTTGTGGTAATGGGAGAAGGCAAACAGTGGGAATGCGAGGTCCAGGATATGAGTTTTGTGGTGTATACTGAAGCATGTGAGCTTGAGGAGAAGATTAATATGATCCATGTAGATTGTTGGTATAGTAGGATGGAGGTTGATAGGTCAAATTAGATCTGTAGTAGTAATCCTTGGTAGTGTGATTGGTTTTGCTGCAAATCTGGCAAGGACTTTTAGGACCATTCCTCTGATTTTTGTAACCTCTTGATCTGTTAGAAACATTCCAATTTTGACCTTGTTGTTGTGGATATGAAGCTGGGAACATAGGTGGTGGTTGAGGTTGCATAGAATGTGGTGGTGGAAACACAGTGGATGGCTGTGGTAGATATTGTTGTTGAGCATTCTGACTGTGATTCAGTTGTGATTGTTGAGAAGAAAATGTAGCATAAGATGATGAACTGGCAGCAGTGGTGTTAGGTTTAGGGACAGTCATAAACACAACAGAAGTTTCAGAACCAGAATTTCCATGTTGAGACCTGTTTTTACGCATCTCCTCCCCATTAACAATTGTAATAAGTTCTTCAAAGGTAATATTCCCAGCACGTGTACCAAGAGCAGTTTGAAAAGAGTCAAACTCTGTTGGTAAACCATGTAGTGCATGAAACACTAAATCATCATCTGTGAGAGGTGCCCCAGCTGCGGCCAATTTGTATGAAATCTCTTTGATAGTGTCAAAATAGGCTTGAAAAGTGGAGGTTTTTGTAATATTATACAATTGCTGTTTCAGATCATGGATATGAGTCTTCGAAACAGAATTAAATCTATTCTCTAGGATATCCCAAACTTGATATGCATGATCAAGACCCAAAATCAAGGGTAAGGTAGTAGTAGAGATGGTAGCGATAAGACATGACATTAACTAACTATCAATTATCGTCCACAAAGCAACATCAGGTTCAGATATTGTAACTTATGTAGTGCGAACAGCAGTAGAGGAAGGGCATACAATAGAGCCATCAACATATCCAAAGAAATTATTTGCTTTCAATGCATGTTGCATCTGAGTTCTCCAAATCACATAGTTATGGGAATCGAGTTTAATCATGACAAATGAATGTATATTTGCAATCAGAAAGACTAGAGAAGGAGGAATATTCAACTTTACAGTTGTGGAATCTGAAGCCCCAGTTGACGAAGAAGATGCATTCATCGCAGTCGCCATTTCTTGAATTCTTTCTCAAATTCGATCTCAGAAAGTGATTATCCATAGAATCTAAGTACTTTGACAGATTTCTAAGAGCTCTGATACCATAAAGAAGATCTGAATTCAATCTTCTTGCAGACCTTGTTTAAGGTTTCTGAAATGTAATTGAGAGAGGAGAGAGAGAGAGAGCACAAAATATCTGGAAAATGTAATTCTGTTATTTAGTTTCGTTACAAGAGAAGAGGACAGGTTTTATACCTGAATCTACACTGACTAAACTTTAACTAGAGGTATAAGAGAAACTATGGTTAATCACAACAAAGACTAAACCAAAGCATAAACACAACACTAGTTAAGGCTATGGTTAATGTGCTTTACTAATATAGGATCCCATTGAGGGCCTCACACAAATATCAATACACTATGGTATTTCATGGTTTGTGCCTGTGGTATTTTTACCCTCATCACGTCGATGGTTGCAAATGGAATCGTTGCCCAAGCATCTCGTGGGCCCTTGTATTTTCTTTGAACTGCTATATTCGGGAAAGGTTAAAACAAGCATTCATTCCTCTGGGAATCATAATAATTCCCGTAACTCATCAACTTTTCCTCTTGGATCATGAATTTGGTGAGGAAAAATGTTAAAAAGTGTAGGGTTCCTTTATTCTCATGTTCAGCTACCATGGAAAAATTAGATGGTTTTTTGACAAGGTTAAGCCTGTGCTAATCTAACACCTACAGGAGGGAATGATAGTGGCAAGGCTTGAAATCATTATCTTATGAACTATGCAAAGGGTAACAAAGTTGAAAGATTACCATGGATCGAAAAAATGAAAAAACACTAAACAGATTACAACCAAAGTCCATTGTAGAATTTTTTTTAAGTTGGCTACAGTTTAGGTACTCCAAAAGCCCAGACATCTGGGCTCATCCGGTCCATAAGGAATCCATCTTGTCTCTCTTTTGTAACAATTGTAAAAATTTAACCAGTGTCACTAATTGGCTTTGATGTAAATAGATGATCACTCATTTTAGGAGCATGGCTCGTTCATTCACTTTCTCACGAACTCTCCAGCTTCGCCAGAAGCGACTAGTAGCCAGGAGTATATGCCAGTACATAATAATCCATGTCAGGTGCGACGTCATAATGATTTTGAGAATCCAACGCCAAGTCGATTTCGAATCAACTTTTAACGAGCCCAACATGAGTTACATTTGTGATTGTTCAACAGGGTTGTACTTTTGAAATATGTATTTCATGACTGAAAGTGGGTGTAGAATATGGGTGAAAATAAAAAAAACGGTATACCGAACCCAATACTGAAATCAGACTAAACCGGTGATTTGGTTTGGTTTCCAGAGGTAAATGGTTTGGTCCGGTTTGAGTTTTTGTCAAACTGAAAAAATTTGATTTTTGTCCAGTTCCCACCCTCCAATTTGGAATAAACCGGACTGGATTTATATATATATTTAAGAAGTTTCCTATGAGGGTTCCCTCACAAAAAAGTGCGGGAAAATAGTTGTGGGCCGTTGGATCCTATGCCCTTCATGCGATCCAACGGCTCACAACTGTTTTCCAACACTTTTTTTGTGAGGGAGCCCTCATAGTATATAATTAAAGTATTGATAGGGATGCATTGGGCACAAATTAAATTTGTTAAGGTGCCAATTTCAAATGTCCTTTAGAGAGCGACTAGATGAAGTGGAAAATCTTGAAGAACGTAATAAATTTTAAGAGTAACAAATCGAAAAGCCAGAATAAATCGGGCCGAACCGAACTATTAATATTTGATTTGGTTCGGTTTGAAAAAATTCCTAACCAAAATGTTCGGTGTGATTTGACAAAATTGCATGAGCCGGACCAAACCGAACCATTTACAGTTTCACACAATTACACCCCTAGTAGGGATGCTCATACCTCGGGCCGGGCTTATACTAGGGTTTATCTCATAAAATCTAGTTTTGATAAAATCTAACATTCTCAACGGATTTTAGCAAAACTAGATTTTATCAACACTAGATTTTATCTCACAAAATCATTTACAAAACGCTTTTATCAACCCTAGATTTAATCCATTGGGAAAACAATGTCATTTTATCACACCTCTAAACAAAACTACATTTTATCAAAATTAGATTTTATCTCATAAAATCCATTCAAGAACAAGGCCTAG